>JBCNJP010000003.1:3128316-3290043 GCA_039602395.1 Deinandra increscens subsp. villosa
CTGCAAATAACTTTGAGTCGGTACCTAAACCCATTGAAGGATTTATCAGGTAAAGTTTTCGGATGACAAACTAGAATTTTCAAATCTTGAATCTACATCTGCTTATTTTCCGTCTTCAATGCAGGTATCTTATTGGTGGCAGTGTGCTATACTATCCTCAGCTTTCATCAATAAGCTCTTATCAACTGTATGTGGAGGTTAGCATATTTGGCTTAATCAACTAGTTTTTCAAAGTTAAGTTTGCAAAATTCTTGAAGTTGAAAACATTTTATAGGTTGTATGTGAAGAGTTGGATTGGCTTCCGTTCTACGAAGGAGACATTGATACTCAAAAACTCTCTCATGGTCATAAAAGTAATAAAGGTCCTCCAAATGAGGAAGCTGTCCCTATTGTTTTAGATGTCTGTTCACATTGGCTTCAGAGCTTTATTAAATATAGTAAATGGCTTGAGGGACCTTCTAATGTAAAGGCAGCAAGATTCCTTTCTAGAGGGTATGCCATCCATTTCAGTAAAGATTTACATAAAATTGGGCTCTTAGAGAGATGATATAAGTCGTATTTTTCTTATTTCAGGCATAAAATCTTACAGGAGTCTATGGAAGAATTAGGCATACCCAAGTAAGTAGAATGTCATGTATCCAATCTCTGCTCTATTTCTAGAGACGATTACGCTTTTATGGTGATTTTAAATCATATCACCTGGGTATGCTACTAGGCAGGAAATCTATTTGTAAGAACTTGGTAAAAGAAAAAAAAATATTATGTTCTATTTCAGAAATGATCAAAACATGTAAACATATAGACATAGGAAACCAATTCTGATTGCAATCGTATTCCTATTCTATCCTAATCTAAGATTATATCAAGACAATAATCTTGTCATATCCCCTTTAACTAGTACTTATCAGAAATTAAATACTTGACTAATGTATCTGAAAAACCACATAACTCTAATAACTTAGAGATGAACTACAACACTGTCTTTTAACTATAAAAGACATTTTGCATTGAGTTTTTCCCCTACTTCAAAACCAATTATTTATAAGATATGAAAATGTTAACGCAGGAAGCTGATGATTGAAAGCAGTAACACAAATGATTTTGAGCTTACTCGTTCAGGAGGTTACGGTCCATTAAAGAAAGAACTAGATTCTTTTGACAAGGTATCTTCATCTTCTTTAAATCACCACGTTAAAAATTTTCATTTTCAAATGTACTTCGGCTTCAGTGTGTTTAATTATATTATTTCTGGCCAATTTGAAATTCTGAACTCTGGTATATATTCCCCAATGTTATATATCTAAACAATACAACTATTAGACTAGGCTATAATCATTATTGTAAATATTCTATATTTCTATTCTTCTTAGACATTTCAAGATTTTAGTCCTTTCTTTAATCCTAACAACACACACACACATATGTGTGTGTGTGTTTGTGTGTTTTAGCTACTATTGGCTTCTTTATGGAAATGCGTTGCTCCTTTTCATCTTTTAAATTGAAGATTCGAGACCGAAAAACATCACAGTAATTTCTAGGAGTCTGTAAAGGTCGATGATATCTACCTTTTTTTCTCCTGATCTCTATTTTTCTTCAAAATTCCATTTTGCATTCTCTTCGGCAAATTATGTTTTTTTTTTGTTTGTTTTTTTGTTGTTCTAGTCTTATAGAATGGAAAATGTCATATATTTTTCTGATGACATGTGAATGGTATTTTATTTAGGCATTGGAGAGTGTTGATGAAGCCCTTATAAGGCTTGAGGAACTACTTCAAGAGTTACATGTATCCAGCTCCAGTTCTGGAAAAGAGCATCTAAAAGCTGCTTGTTCTGACCTTGAGAAAATGAGAAAACTTAAAAAAGAGGCTGAATTTCTCGAGGCATCTTTTAGAGCCAAGGCTGACTCGCTTCAGCAGGTATTTATATATATAATGTATATTACAAATAACAAATTACCTTTATAATGATGTTGGTTTGTGATGAAGAACACTAGGAAAAATGACACTTCACGTCTTTAAAGCTTCGCAGATAAACTAATATTTGCATAGCTGGCTCGACTTGCTGATATTCTGTATACCTGCTTTTGAATAATAGAGTGTTCCAAAATTTGCAAGTTATTGGTTGGTGAAATAAATGTATAAAAAGTATTAGAAGGTTTATATTAGATTCCAACATAAATATGAGGAGGCCAAATAGATAATTTTCAACAGTTACAAGACTCAAAACTGCTATTAAGTACTGGACTAATAAACTTGCTTCATCAAATGATTCAAGAAACTGGGGTGTGAATGGTCTTTTTTTTGCATTATTATGTTCATGGATATTACTTTTCTACAAATTGTACTATTTTTATTTCAGCTTTTTATCTTGAAAAGCCAGATCAGCTACTTAAATCTTTACATGTTACTATTAAGTGTAAAAGTTTATTTTGTAGTAATACCAACTCAGTATCACATTCAAAATCAAGATTTTAGTACACCCTATATTCTTACAGCTGATATATGATTAAAACCATTTATGCAAACTTGTTCTATATGTTGATTTGTTTGTATCCAGGGAGATGATGATGGTCTTTCAGAGTCTTCTGTTAGGAACAAGAGACAATATGCTGGGAAGAAAAGCAAAAGTTCTAATACAGACATGAATGTATCCAGCAGGTAACTATCATTGACCAAATTAAGAGCACTTTGCATAAGATTATTGTTTCATGCTTTTTGGATTGTAATTATTTTTCCTTCTTTCTTGCACTCTATAGTAAACCTAATGACCTGTGGAGCTTTTTGGGACGTCGTCCAAGTCCAACTGCTGACCTCCAGTCAGAAACTGCCGACCAAAGTGTATGCTTCAGAATTACATCTATGATGATCTATTTATAGTTGTTCTTTTTGCATAAATACCAGCTTCATTTGTCCCATTGTAGATTGTACTGCTTTGTATACATCCGAGTCATTAAAAGATGGCTTTGGGGCCCATTTTGGTCATTTTGTAACCGAAAAGTTGGTTTTAAAAGACAATGCCTTCTGTATAGAAGTGTTCAGTTTATGTATAAAGTTCTCATATAAACTTTTCATAAAAGTAGGGGTACAATATGACCCAAACACGACACAACCATGAACCATCAACTAATGACCTGGAAGTACAAAATTAGGGACAATTACTAAAACAGGACAATTGAAAAAGTATGTTGGTATTTTTTGGCGAAAATACCCTTTGACAAATATGGTAGTTTTGTAAGTTCTGATTTTGTAAAGAAAGCTAAGGTTTTTTTATGAGTAGTTAATGGAAAGGGCAGTCCATTTGGACAATTGATGATTATATTCGCATATGTTTATGGATATATATCCAAAATGTTAATGTCTTTTTTTCTTTCTCATATTCTTGTTTACAAACTTAGTTTTGGGTTTTGACGGTGTAATCAAGTTTGTATGAAACACAATATTTTTTAGCTGCAAGTTGGAATTAATCATGTTTATGCAGGATGTTATAGGTGTATTGGAATCAGATGAAATCCAACGGTTTGAATCACTAAGAAATGAGCTGATGGAACTTGAAAGGCGAGTTGAAAGAAGTGCAAAACGCTCTGAGAGTGAAGAGGTTCTCTTGTTTATTAAAGACTTTTTTATGAGTTATGTTTTATCTTCTATTTTAAGTGCAGCATGTTCACTAACCCAAATAAAATATTAAGAATTCATAAACCCTCAATTACTCATGATTATGGTTTAAGGAAGAAGATGGCTGGGATTTATAATTGCTAAATCATATGATATGAAGGTGGCAAGACATTCGGGCCAATCGGGTTGGTTAACAGGTCCGAATGTGTTCAGATCAAAACGTGTAACTTTTATATGCATGCCAAAAAGGGTTGGCTGACCCACAACATTTTTTGTTCCTTTATTGAGTTTTAAAATTTAAAATAATTCATGTATTTAAGATGATTACAAAACTATATTATTAAATAATATAAACTATTGTTTTGGTCATATGTTCAGCATTTAGCGGTTTTTGACCCTTTCGAACCATTTCATTTTTAGCTATTTTTTTTTTGGGGTATTTAATCTTTTGACCCATTATCAATCAAATACAACCATAATTAATCCTTTATCATATTGATATTGCCACCTGAATATTGTCACTGGTACTGCAAAGAGATTGATATGATGATGTGAGGTTTTCATTTAGCATAAGGGTTTCATTGAGATCTTGTTCATTTAACAGTTATTCTGCTTTCTTTCCTGTTCCCTGAGTTATTTTAGGTTTCATAAGTATCAATGGTTTCTCTCCCTTCATTATGAATCCGATGGCCGTAATTGTATACTTCCTGTATTTGTGTATAGGAGGATATCACAATGGCTGACAATTCTGCTAATTATTCTAAAGATGCTGAAGGGGTTCAATTGGTTAAGGTGCAGGAGAAAGAAGACATCATCGGAAGGTCCATAACCAAGTTTAAAGGAACGACCACGGTAAATACTTCCTTGAGTAAATTACGGCTATCGTCCCTGTGGTTTGCACGTTTTACGTCTATGGTCCTTAGACTTCATTTTTTACGGCTTTAGTCCCCAAACTTTATCGACTCGTTACGGCTTTAGTCCCTCGGGCTAACAGACGTTAAAAAAGTCTGTTAACTTTTTTGAAATGACAATAATGCCCTTGTATAAAAAATAAGAAAAACAAAAGAACATAGAAAATTAAAAAATTATAAACCCAACTCAACCCCCACCTCCACCCCTAATTCTTTCTCGATCTGGAACCCCAACCTCCCACCCCACCCCACCCCACCGTCAAGTCTTTCCGGCAAGATCTTCACGGCTGAAAGCACAGTCTTCGCAGGGCTGTTGCCGTCCCCTCTTTCTCCAGAAACAAGAAACTACGCGCTGGTAATAATCGTGAACCACAAAAAAGGTCAGGGGTCGCCGTCCCATCTTTCTCCGGCGACTTGAAATCGCCCAAAATTTTCCGAACCGGTTCTAGCAACGCCGCTGGTATGACTGCTGATTAATTAAATTACTGCTAATATCCATCTCCATTTAATCTCCGCCGGTCAGATTGACGAGCTTAATATATGGATCTATGAGTTTAAAAATTTGAACATTATGAAAGAAAGCTTAAAATACATACAATACAAAGTGTTTAGAAAGCATGGGAAGGAACCGTGACTTCAATTTGGAAGCGGGAATATGAATAAACAACCTCCTCGGCCCAATTGGCGGTTAATTTGAATTGTAACGGGGGATTTGTGCTCAGAATTCTACTCCGGCAAAACATAATCATCGATGGTGTATTTTTAGTGTAGGCTGATCCTCACCGACTCGCCCAAACTTTTATTTGATCACCTGAGAATCTTCCCCTCCCTAATTGCTTATCCTTCACCGACGCAGTGGAGATCGGACTGGTTCCGACTGGGGCTGAACCACCGGAGAGGGGAGTTCGCCGGAAAAGAAATGGCGGAGAGGGGAGTTCGCCGGAAAAGAAATGGCGGAGGTTTAGTCGCCGGAGAGGGGAGTTCGCCGGAAAAGAAATGGCGGTGGTTGAATATCCCTGCGGACACGACACGATGAACATTTATGCTTTTTTTTCTTTTTTTTTAATTTGTTTTTGATTTATATTTATATTGTTTTTTTAAAGGAGGGTACACTGGTCTTTTCACACACACTTAACAGAATTTTTTAACAGATGTTAGCCCCAGGGACCACCGGTGTAACGGACCCCTAAACCTTGGGGACTATAGACGTAAAAATTGAAGCCTAGGGACTATAGCCGTAAAACGTGCAAACCACAGGGACGATAGCCGTAATTTACTCTACTTCCTTTTCATTCTCATAAATTCAATCTTATATTATGCTTTATTATTGTTTAAAAATTATACACATTTACTTATGATTGGGTCGATCTAGACTTTGTTTATTTCAAAAGGTTCAAATTTAAATATCCAGCTAAAAGAAAGTCACCCATTGTTTTATTCAGAATTTGGATTATTGTTGAAATAATAATGTTTCTTGTAATTATAATGAACTCATCGGCTACTTATCTTAACAAACTAAAAATAGACCAAAATGTTAGTGGGTCAACCCGACTGGACTGTTTTGAGCAGTGCTAAAATGATCAGTTTAACATGTTACCCAACCCGTCTGACCTGCCCTATCTTGCCACCTCTGATGCCTATTTTGTCACCTCTGCTATTGGTCAATCTGTATCATTTATTCTAATTATCAATGGCTAAAGTACAAAAAATAAATAAAAAAAAACAGGTCAGAAGATGCCTAAGTGTATTTTGAATGCAAGAAATCCCGAATTTTTGTAATCATATTTGACATAATTGTTTATAAAGACTAAAAAGTCAGGATAAAAAGCGTTTCAGCCCGATCCACCAATCCAACCTGTCATCAATTTTAACTCATTACCCAAACCACCCATTTGCTACCAATAGTCTGAACATATTCAACTCGGCAAACATTTGATTTTGCTAACTTTCTTGATTACAATTCATATTTCCTTAGTTCTTGAAGTGCTTGGTGCCTGATGATATTGTATCTGTGAACAGGATGTGTTGCAGGGTACTCAACTTCTAGCCATAGATGTTGCTGCAGCTACAGGATTGCTTAGAAGGGTCGTTATAGGAGATGAATTGACTGACAAAGAAAAGCAAGCTCTTAAGAGAACTTTAACCGATTTGGCGTCAGTCATTCCAATTGGCTTTCTCATGCTACTACCTGTGAGTTTCACTATCCTTATAAGTTAGAGGTGGCGTCCTGACCCACTTATGAATGCGTCATTTGTGTTTTATCTGAAAATAAATAATTAGTAACTTAGGTTAGGAGTAGAGAGATGGGTTGAAAGTCATTTTTAAAGTATCCTTACTTATGAATGTGTCACTCGCTTGTGTTTAATTCTAGTGGGTCAAATGATTAAAATAAAAAATAATAACTTACTGAGGTTAGAGAGAATGAGTCGAACGTCACTTTTAGCTCATCATCAAGTTATTTTACGCACCAACTATTTAAAAGAAAATTAAAAAGATTTGGAGTTTTAAGTTTTCTGGGTTGACCCAACCTATTTTGCCACTGTACAATAATTGATCTTTGTTATCTTTATTTTTTTTAAACTGTGAACACATAGACTTCCCTAAAATCTACTTCTAAAATCCACCTAATGTCCACTTTGAGGGACTCGAACCCCACCACTTTGCTGGGATAAACATCTGGTGCTAATAGGCGAAGAGGCCATTGGCATGTCTTTGTTGTTATCTATCAACTTAAAACAGAACTTTTACTTGTAAAGAAACACATTTTACTGGAGGTGTTTATCTATCAACTTAAAACAGAACTATTATTTTTGTCTGGAGGTGAGTTTCAACCCATTTACTTATAATTGGATCATTTCTAGTTATTATTATTATTATTTAACTTTAATACAGTTAAAACAGATTAAATCAACACTATCAGTTTAAAAAGAAACCCGTCTATGGCTTGAAAACTCTCCCAAAGTATACTTTTAAAGCACACGACCTCCAAACTTATAATCAAAATCGGCACGCTAAAAATGTTGGCCAAAAGTGCTTTAGGCCAGCCTGACTCGTCCCATTTCGACCGATATAAAAACTTGCATTTTTCAATCCAAGCCCTTTTCCACCGACTTTTTCTAGTATTGGTCTGACCTATGATATTTGATGTAGGTCACTGCAGTTGGGCATGCTGCAATGTTGGCCGCTATTCAGCGATATGTTCCATCACTGGTGTGTTCATCTTTTTTTTTTCTTGCCTAAAAGAATATATTTTTATGATCTCTTTCTTTTTTTGAAGATACCATCCACATACGGACCTGAAAGACTCGACCTTTTAAGGCAGCTTGAAAAGGTCAAAGAAATGGAGACCACAGAACCGAACCCTCCAGAGTCGGCTACTGATTGAACACCAGCCTAAAGAAAATTTCTACGAACACAGCCTGAAGAAATTTCTAACAATCACACACACTAAACATGGAAAATATATCAAGTACGCCATTTTTCATCTGGCCTGGATCCTGTATCTGCTGGATATTAGGTGAGCTTAAACTTCATTCATAAATTTGGAGGTGGCATTTTGACCCATTTATTTTTTGTGGGCCTAGCTGTCTATGTTTTATCTCAAAACGGTTTATATGGGTCAAGGACTCGAGCTAAAGAATTTGACTAAAAAGAAAACAGGTTAAACCAGTCAAATGTGCTGAACGTCATTCGTAGTGTATTCAGATGCCTAGAGACCTTCTAAATCATTTTTTAAGAAAGTTTATATCATCTTTGTTAACGGTTTATATGGTACATTTTTTGTTTATAGAATTAAAAAAAATTGGATAAATATGTGATGGGTTGGTCGAACCCAAAACCCAACCCGTTTTGACATGCATTTTTAGTTGCCCAATTTGACCCGTGGTCCAACTCGTCTGTTCCATCCATCTTGCCACCTCTAATTTTCTTTCTGAGTACACCTCAATTCTATTATCTGCACCCCAGT
Source organism: Deinandra increscens subsp. villosa (assembly GCA_039602395.1). Classification (NCBI taxonomy): domain Eukaryota; kingdom Viridiplantae; phylum Streptophyta; class Magnoliopsida; order Asterales; family Asteraceae; genus Deinandra; species Deinandra increscens. Next base: position 3,136,805 of record JBCNJP010000003.1, read on the forward strand.
TTGAGACTTGGGATAAATAATTTATGAAAGGAAAAAAGTAAAAATCGTCGACTATTTAAATCAAACAACAATTGCACGTCTTCTACTTTGTTAACTTTTATTTAATGACCAATATTTCAAACATCCATTTTAGGTCAATCTTGTGTCTTGAATGCTATGAGTTTGATTTCCGATGATTACGAAAAATCACAGTTCGTTTTTATTTTGCAGTATGGATATAATGGTTCAGCTTTCGGGTTTCTGATGCTGTTAACTTTTTTCCTTAGTTTATACACAAGTACAACAATGTTATGTACATGTTTTTATACGGAATGTCGGTTTGTAATGCATTGGTAATCCCATATACAAACACATCATATGTTTTATAGTTTCATTGATTATATATGCATAAACAAGTTTTTGCTTGCTTTTATTTGTAGTCTTAAATAGCTATTATACTAGCTGAATAAAAAAGTTCAAAAATTAAGTCTCAAGTTTCATAGTTACAAAGTAAGAATGAAATGAACTAATTACCAAGTATATTAGATCTACCATTAGGTCAACATAAAGATAAAACTTCATTTTAAAAATTAATTCTAGCTGTTGTCGGTAAGAATCTATTTGTGACGGATTCTCTTGGTAATATGCATAAATACTTAAGCTATTCCGTTCAGGACGGAACTATAATTTTTCTTAAAGACATAAAAAAATTCTCGAATATTTGAAATTTTTTTAAGGAATAACATACCATTTTTTTTAAAGGGTGACACACATACATAAAAAATAATTTTTTTTTAACTTTGCATACAAGTTTAAAGGGTAGCACGGCTACCCCTGACTCCATCTCAATTTCACGCCTGATTCCGTCTATAATATCCATTAGTTACCATCACTATAAATGCACCCGAGACCTCGGCTCTAAGGTTTTCACATGCATTCATTGTCAAATACCCCATCATCCTTTCTTTTGTCTATCATTTATACTTCACAAACTAAACTATACTAATATCTGGATTTCAATCCAGAACTTCCAAGTAAGAGTACAAAACATCTACTAATCTAGTCATTACCTAAATGTTAGACCTAACAATGAACTAATGTATATAACAATGAACTAATAAAAGAAAACAATGAACTAATGTATAAAGCATAGCCGGCTTCCTTAATAAGCAGGTCTAAGGTTAAAAGGAAGATAATTTTGGCGATAACTAGAGTTGCGTTTTGGTGTATATGGTGTTGTCGTAATGAAGCTCAGTTCAATGGCGCCACGATAACATGTGGCAGAATTGTGGACAACATTAAGGTCCATGGATTCCTTTGGATTTCGAGCAGGATAGGAAAGACAAAGATAGAATGGAAGCAATCGTGTACGTTTGATGTTCATTGGTGTTGTCTTGTTTTTTTTTTCTTCTATTTTTGTTGTTCTTTCAGGGTTTTAAAGTCTTGCTAGCCTCTGTTAATAAAATTTGTCGTTAAAAAAAAAGATTGAAATGTAATTTGATTTTGCCACTAATCTTTTTATATAATTAATTGATTTTGTCACCGAATCATAGCAAATGGTGAACTGGAACTTTCCCCAATTCACTATTTGCTTCAATTCACATACAAAATTAAAAACGGAAATAAGTTCCTCTTCGTCGTCTACATCTTGTTCAAACAAGAAACCCACAAACTTTTAACGAGAAACAAACTATGTTAAATATATTTTCACGGAGGACTATTAGTATAAAATAGTTAGATAGTTGAGACATGTAACAAAAATATTCTCAATTGGGATTATTAGTGGCCATTCGGATAAAACTTGAAATCATTAAAATTCAATTTTTCTATTTAAAAATAACCGTCCCAACGTCATTTCATCCCAGCATTTTAACTAATTTTAACCTATGGTCCAAAGCCATATGAGTGCCTTGTTGGTCTTTTTTGATTTGGCTTTGGTCATGATAACATGGGGTGTATGGGAATTTATACCTTCTTCAACCATTTCTCCCCACTATGTGACCACAATGGGCTCTAATAAGCATTTATTCCCTCAAATATTATCATGTGTTGTAACAAATTAATTAAATTTATATATAACTTTATTTCTATGTTAGTTTGAACAATATATTTAGAGGTAACATTTTAACGATTAACGGAACCGGATTGTAATTACCATCATGTGTTGTATCAAATTAATTAAATTACAGGTGATTCGTTCTCGTCGATGAATAAATTCTGGTCCTCGATGATCTATTCACTGATGGTTGGAAAAGAGCGGTTTTAGAAAGAATATCAAAATCTCTATTGTTAAAGAAGCTTTAGTTGTGTGTTTTCTAAATATAAATGACTGAGAAATATGTAAACATATAATTGTTAGTTAAGTATGGTGGTAAGAAATTAATGTGAATTGAAGTACAGTAACAAAATGATTTGTCTCCATTCTCCAAAATTAGAAACAATTGCGACTAGTACAATCATGTTAGGATGGTGTTATTTTTTTCATCGTTCATTTATAAATGTTTATATTATACCTAACTATATGTTTGTTTATATCTTTGTTAATTGAACACGTGTGTTTTGGGCGTTCTAGAATCTTGAGGATTTGATGAAGTGGTTGTTGAACAGTTAGAAATGGCTACTATACGATCTATATATATACTATATAATAAACAAAAAGTTTGTTTAGCCACTTTTCGTTAAAATCAGGTCACTTTTGGCTCAATATTAAAAAATTATTTATAAATATCTTTTTAATATCAATTTTAAATATCTCTTTTAATACATCTATAAATTCAAAATAATATATTTTATTCAAGATAATATATTTTATTAGAGATTATATATTTTATTGCATATAATTATAATATTTTAGTACTGTATATACAATATGAAATATTTAGTTTCATTTAGTTTTATAAATTTTTTACTTTAATTGTAATCGAATAAAATATTTTAATTGTACATATGATATTAAAATATTATTTCGAATAAAATATTATAAGCATTATATTAAAAATATTAATGTATATGCAATAAAAATTATTATTTGTAATATTATATATTATATATATACAATATAAAATAATTATTCCTATAATTACAATTTACTAACACATTTTTATATAATTATGAAAATACATAATTTTCGTATAATTTTTAGAAATTTACCATAGTAGATTATCATTATATTTATAAATTTTTTCTTAAAATCCCAATCGTGTAACACGCAGGAATAAAAAACTAGTATACTATATAATAAATAAATTTTTTAATGTTTTTCATATTCACTCGCATTTAAGTATTTTTATTTTCATATTAAATAGGAAAATTAGATTTTATTAAATCTTCATTATTTGTTATTTATAATTTTAAATATTTATTATTTTTTATTTCACGGATGTATGGTTAATTTTTTTTATTATTTCTTATACGTTTACGTTTAAAATTATGTTCAAAAACATAATAATAAATACATACGAAGTTATTAGTTATATTATTTTTTATGACATCCCGTATAAATATGGGTTAAAATCACTAGTATATTGTATAGGAATACGAATATTATATTAAGATTTTTTTAATTTGTATTTTTATATAAACTTTCTTTTATGTATCTCCTTTGGTTTTCCTATATAAAGTTGTGAATACGTTCGCAGTAACATGTGAGTTTTAATACTATTTTTATTTTTATTGATGTTTAACGTCTTTACCGTAACGTACATGTTTTGTATTTTTTTTAACAACAAAATTTTCCACCAAATAATACCAACCTTGTATTTGTAAGGATTTGGACTCTTACCACTAAATAGAGGGGTAAACACCATACCACTAAACTACAAAGACATGAGAATAATATGTTTTATGGTGCTAAAATTTTTCAACGGTTTAACACGACACAGTGCGCTTCTTAAAAATTGACTCGCGTCCCGCTACGAAGCAGAGGTACATCCAACTAGTTATATTATACTATATACAAAGTGTAATTTTAAATAAATAGTGCTTGTACAAATATCACAACACATGGTACAATTCCTTGATGCACCTTTTATGGTGGGTTAATTTTTATAGTAAGGGCATTGGAGTTAAGGTATTGCTTTATTGAAGCCAAGGGTTCAAGCCCTGCCAAAGAGAAATTTATGTAAAATTTAGTTGTTATAAAAAACAGGCTAATTAAATGGCCTTCTAAGTTAATGAGCTGTTATTTGCCTATACGAATCCTTAAATGGCACGAGAATAAATTTCATGATAAGTAATATGTTTTGTACCAATGCAGTTATGTCGCAATGGTATCTCAGTGATGGGTTAGAGTCCGGGCAACTTCCTTCTGGGAGACCTAGGTTCGAATCTGGAGAGGGGGAGTTTTACCACCTGGCCTTAAATGGGGGTGGGTTTCTCCCAGAATGGTGTATGGAGGTGGTGTCCTGGTTGTCCCAAAAGGGACATACCACCGACCGGGGCACGGTTAAGACACTCGCGTTCGGGCTGGTGTCCGGGGGCTAGGTTCGACTGAAATCGCCGTTCAAAAACAAAAAAAAGTAATATGTTTTGTATTTTTTACATTTCAATATTTTTATTAGTGTTAATATATTCGGTTCTAAAACCGGTTCGACATATCATACCGATTTGTGCAGTGAACCAAAAAGACAACCGTCATACAATAACACAACAATCGTTATAAAAATCACACTTAAAAAACATACGCTAGATCACCATCTAGCTAGCTATGAATAGCCACTTAGATTGTATCCTAGTGATAAAGGATAAAACCTTTTTGATAAAATAAAAAACGAAGATCAAGAATTAAACTTTAGCAATGATAAAATTTAATTAAAAAAATTGCTGTAGAAAAAAAGTTAGTTATGAATAAAATGTTATAATTAAAAAATGAAAGAAGCATCAATAATCTTATCCTCTTGCCTATATAAATTACCTTTTCTCATTCATTCTTGTTATCCCGCGGACTCAAGATGAGTGGTTTTCCTAGCCACAGGTATTAATTCTCCCGCCACTAAACAACCATAATTTTAAATCTTTTTTCTTCAACTTCTTATATTTTATAAGATAAATAACATAAAAAACCAATATACTTTTTATTTTATCTCATAAACATGTTATTGATGTAATATTGACACAGTTTAGAAGGCAAAGTTGCCATAGTTACCGGTGGTGCTAGCGGCTTCGGTGAAAGCACGGTGAGGTTGTTCGCTAAACACGGCGCCAAAGTCTTGATCGCCGACATCCAAGATGAACAAGGACTATCTCTTTGTAAGGATCTCGCGTCAGAATCCGGTAATGATGTCATTTATGTACATTGTGACGTCACTCAGGATTCTGACGTAAAAAACGCGGTCGACACCGCAGTTTCCGTGTTCGGGAAGCTTGATGTCATGTTCAACAATGCCGGCATCCCGGGGAGCTTGGATTTCACAATCTTAGACTCCGAAAACGAAAACTTTAAACGTGTTTTCGATGTAAACGTGTTTGGATCATTTTTGGGAGCTAAACATGCCGCTAGGGTTATGATCCCCGCGAAACGTGGAGTGATTTTGTTTACATCAAGTGCCGTGTCGGTGGTTTCTGGCGAGTCACCACACTCCTACGTTGTGTCAAAGCACGCGGTGGTGGGGTTAATGAAGAACTTATGTGTTGAATTAGGTCAACACGGGATCCGGGTGAACTCTATTTCACCCGGTTTCATTTCCACCCCATTGCTGACTAATGCAATGGGGCTGGAAAAGAGTATGGTGGATGACATTGTGTGTGCTGCGGCAGTTCTGAAAGGGGTGGTGCCGATGGCCGAGGATGTGGCAGAGGCCGCGGTGTATCTAGCGAGTGACGCTTCGAAGTTTGTAACCGGAATCAATCTGGTGGTTGATGGAGGTTACAGCACTACAAATCAGACTTATTCTAGGGTTATTAAACAAACTTTTGAAACCCTAGCCTAAAATGGTTAATGACGTTAAGAGCATCATGCATTTGGTAATAATACATATATGTTGTTGTTTTTGTTATTACCACTAGGGGTGTCATTTTTATCCGAAAGCCATTACCGAACCCGAACCGAACCCACTTGACCCGAATAACTTTAAACCCAAATCACTCGAACCCGAATTACACTTCAACCCAAACTCGAATTAGTTATATGGGTCGCTAATAGGGTTGATTCTGTGTTGTTTGGGTCAACCCGATTAACCCGAATACACATTCATTCCATCAAGTATATTTTAAATATAAGAATTGCACATATATTCAACCATCCATGACTCCAAATTATTATTCACGTCGTAATTAACACCATATATATTTTGAATATGGACATCCTTATTTCATTCAAATTTTGTTTATCTTTTTAAAGTAATGTATTCTAAACAAAATCATACGATATATATTATACGTTATATTCTAGGTTATTAGAAGTTTAGTTTCTTAAGATCTTCAAAGTTATACAAGGTTTCATCCATTCCTCCATTGTACTACGAACTCAGTTTCATCAACTTCTTTGATTGATTCCGCTTTTTTCAGTTGTAAGTTAGGTTAAGACAATCTGTTTAATATCTTTTGTATTTAACCCGAAACCCGAATAACCCAACCCGAATCAACCCGCAATCCGAAAACCAAACAACCCGAAGGCAATTACGGTCGGGTTGTGCGTTGAATTCCACCTACAAAAAGCCCGAAAAACCCGACCCGTTTAACCCGAAAAACCGGAATTAAAAATCCGATCAACACCCCTAATTACTATTTCATTATTAGGAGAATTTAGTGAGTATTTATAAGATTTATAATCTCTCTATAGTATTAACATGCATAAAAAGTAAAATAAAACTACTGTCTATATACTTGTTGAATAGGTCATGTTTTTTTTTTTTTTTTTAACAGGTCATGTTGAACAGGTCATGTTGACGTTAACATATAGAACCATACGTCATCTGCTTGTCGCTAAAAGCTCAAATTCTTGTACACATGTGTTCATATACTTCTACATGATTTTTAGATTTGTTTAAGTTAGTGTTCGAGCCAATTTGTGTCCCGAAATGTGACATTAACCGTTTAACAACCCATGTTATATATGTATATATCAAATAATTAAGTATTTTTTATTCTAATATTAAGTTTAATGTGACAAAACTTAAAATTATAATCACATTTTGTTAAGTTTACTACAATCATACCCTTACACCTATATAACAAAATATGCAATTTTCATAATTATTTTTTTTTCTTTTCTTTTAATTTTTTTATTAACTTCTTTTCATCATTGTTATTTTGATCGATGATAAGGATGGTTGTCATTTGGGTTGTAACTCACTGGTAAGGGGAAATGTCCTATTTGATGAAGATTCAGGTTTAAAACATGTGAGTAGTGTAATTTAAAATAACGTGACGTAGAAACATAAAATTTATATAGATATAAAGCACATTTTCTATCATCTAATGAAGTAAACCTAAATATAGAAATAAAAAAAGAAAAGAAAGAAATGGACACATAGAAGTTTTGGTTTTAAATGAAATTGAAGCAAATAAACCTCTTTTGCTCGTGGGTAGAATTAAGACTCAGTCACATCCTGCTCATATAATCATGATGTGGTGTTTGTAAAGTTGATGTGCCATGAACGGTTTACACTAGAAGTAGTACCATTACATATAGCTTTAACTTTATGGGCTCATAAAATTTTAAAAATCAGGTTTAAGATTAGTGCTATCGATCAAAAATACATAAATGACCCCATCAAGTATGTTAGACTAAATTATTGTAAGATTAATATTTGGAAGTGACTAAGTTTTTTTTTTTTTTTTTTTTTTAGATCTAAACTATTCCTTTTTTTTTATTATAAAAACCGAAGAGTAGCATACACGACTTAAGTCAACACGCCGGGAAGACGGGCAACAATCTGCGCCGCCAATCCCTTTAGTATTTTAATTTTGTCAATAATATGTCACCGATTAGATATGATTTCCTCTATGGAACTTAAAGATAAAGCTTCATTTTAAACACTCAGTAGCAAATGGTGAACTGGAACTTTTCCTAATTCACCATTTGTTTCGATTCACATACAAAATTAAAAACTGAAATAAGTTCCTCTTCATCGTCTACATCCGGTCCAAATAAGAAACCCACAAACTTTTAACGAGAAACTAACTATGTTAAATACTTTTTACTGAGGGTTGTCAGTAATAAATAGTTAGAATAATGATGTGTGTCAAGTCATACGAACTAACGTTATGGACATCTGCATCAAAAGTTTGTTCGAGTCAATATGTGATGGGTCCCATGTAGCCATATTTTCCACTAAGTAGTTTATTTAGGAGTCGCGTTCTAGAAGTTGATGAATTGTAATCTTTATCTAAGAAGCTTTTTAGTGTTAATGGAGATATGCTGAAAATTAATTCAAATGTTCTATATTTCTCTCTAGAATTCTCTCTAGTTCTTTCTATTTTCTGTTTTAACCATTGAATCCGATCGATTCACATCAGATGGTTAAGACATATGGTAAGAATATTCACAGTTAAAATTATTAGCGACTAACGGTTTAAAATTATTGAAATTCAATTTTTCTATTTAAAAATAACCGTGCCAACGTCATTCCATCCCTACATTTCAACTAATTTTAACCTATGGTCCGAAGCCATAGGTAGGCATATGAGTGCCTTGTTTGTCTTTTTTATCTTTTTTAGTTTGGCTTTGGTCATGATAACATGGGGTGTATGGGAATTTATATCTTCTTCAACCATTTCTCCCCACTATGTGACCACACCGGGCTCCAATAAGCATTTATTCCCTCATTATTATCATGTGTTGTAACAAATTAATTAAATTTATATATAACTTTATTTCTATGTTTTAACAAAATATTTAGAGATAACATTTTTATGATTAATGGAACCTGACGGTAATCATTGAGCGGTTTATACGATACTTATTCTTATGGAGCTCCCGATCGATACAAGGCTCGGCTTGTCGTAAAAGGGTTTACATAAACGCATGACATTGATTATCATGAGACGTTTAGCCCCGTGGTCAAACCCACAATAATCTGGGTCGTCTTATCTCTAGCCGTCACCAACAAATGGGCACTAGACTTCAAGAATGCCTTTTTACATGGGGATCTAAACAAAACAATATATATCCGTCAACCTCAAGGGTTTGTCGATCCCGACCATCCGGACTATGTTTGCAAGCTCCACAAATCTCTATACGGGCTAAAACAAGCCCCTCGGGCATGGTTTGATAAACTCACGGGAGTTCTCCATCGTCTCGGTTTTCGTGGTTCTAAAACGGACCCCTCTTTATTCATCTACAACAACCGGGGCACCATTATATACTTCCTCATATACGTAGATGATATCATAGTGACCGGCAACAACCCAGCGGCTATCAACACGGTTGTCTCCTATTTGAGCTCACAACTTGCTCTCAAAGACCTTGGCGATCTAGATTTTTTATTGGGAATGGAAATAGTAAAAGAAAATGATGACATCATCCTCTCTCAACAAAAATATATTCTTGATATTATTCAACGAGCCGGTCTCCAAGCCGCAAAACCCGTGCTCACACCAATGGTTACTTCTCCATCCCTATCACTACATGATAGCAAACCCTTCTCAAATCCGGTACAATATCGACAAATGGTGGGGGCCCTTAATGACTAGATTTTGTGTTATTTTATACATTTTCGAGGGTGCTAAATTTTTTCTAACGGTTTAACAAGTCACAATCCGCTTCTTAATCATTGACTTACTTACATCCTGCTACAAAGCAAATGTACATTCAACTAGTTATACTATATACAAAGTTTAATTTTAAATAGATAGTGACCTTTCTAAGTATCACAACACATGGTACAATTTCTTGATGCATCTTTTATGGTGGGTTAATTTTCATAATAAGTGGGCTAATTAAGATTTAGGGATCAATTGGCATTTGACAAGACCACTGAAGTTAAGGTATTGCTCCCCTTAAAATCAATGACCGAGTTCTGCCAAAGACGAATTGGTTTTATATTTAGCCCTTCAAAAAAAAATGGGCTAATTAATTAAATGGCCTTCTAAGTTAATGAACTCTTATTTACCATATGAATCTTCAAATGGTACAAGACTGAATTTCATGAATGATAGGTAATATATTTTGTACTTTTTAGTTATCAATGCTTTATTAGTGTTAATAATATATGTAGTTCTGAAAAACGATTTTGACATGTGATATTAATCTGACTAGTGAACTAGAAAGAATATTTTCGCTATCTCTTACGATAACGTAACAACCGTTTTAAGAATCACACACAACACACTAGATCATCATCTAGTTTTTTCATTTTTTTTTTCTTTTCACTATCTAGTTAGCTATAAATAAAATGTTATATAATAAAAAAATGAAAGAAGCATTAATTATCTTTTATCCTGTGGCCTATATAAGCTACCTTCTTCCATTCATTCTTATTATCCCAGAGACACAAGATGAATGGTTTTATTCGCAACAGGTATTCTCCCTTCACTAAACAACCATATTTTTAAATATTTTTTTATTCACCTTTTACTTTTTATTCGATAACTAAATAAAAAACCAACATACTTTTTGTTTTTTTCATAAACATATTACTGATGTAATAATGCTACAGTTTAGAAGGCAAAGTTGCCATAGTTACTGGTGGTGCTAGCGGCTTCGGCGAAAGCACGGTGAGGTTGTTCGCTAAACACGGCGCCAAAGTCTTGATCGCCGACATCCAAGATGAACAAGGACTATCTCTTTGTAAGGATCTCGCGTCGGAATCCGGGAATGACGTCATTTATGTACATTGTGACATCACTCAGGATTCTGACGTAAAAAACGCGGTGGACACCGCAGTTTCCGTGTTCGGGAAGCTTGACATCATGTTCAACAATGCCGGTATACCGGGGAACTTGGATTTCACAATCTTAGGCTCCGAAAACGAAAACTTCAAACGTGTTTTCGATGTGAACGTGTTTGGATCATTTTTGGGAGCTAAACATGCCGCTAGGGTTATGATCCCGGCGAAACGTGGAGTGATTTTGTTTACTTCAAGTGTCGCGTCAGTGGTTTCTGGCGAGTCACCTCACTCGTACACCGTGTCAAAGCACGCGGTGGTGGGGTTAATGAAGAACTTATGTGTTGAATTAGGTCAACACGGGATCCGGGTGAACTGTATTTCACCCGGATCCATGTCCACCCCATTGCTGACTAATGCAATGGGGCTGGAGAAAACTATGGTGGATGACATTGTGTGTGCTGCATCCGTCTTGAAAGGGGTGGTGCCAGCGGCCGAGGATGTTGCACAGGCCGCTATGTATCTAGCGAGTGACGCTTCGAAGTATGTAACCGGAATCAATCTGGTGGTTGATGGAGGTTACAGCACTACAAATCAGACTTATTCTAGAGTTATTAAACAAACTTTTGAAACCCTAGCCTAAAAAGGTTCATTAGTGACGCTATTTGTATTATGAATTTGGTAATAATATATGTTGTTGGTTTTGTTCTAATTACTTTTCATTATTGGGAGAATTTAGTGGGTATTTATAAGATTTATATGCGTAAAAAAAGTAAAATAAAACTAATGTCTACTTATTTATGTCATCTGCTTGTTGCCAAAAGCTCAAATTCTTGTACACATGTGTTCATATACTTCTACATGATTTTTAGATTCTTTTAGGTTTGTTTAAGTTAGTGTTCGAGCCGATTTGAGTCCCGAAACAACCCAAGTTACATATGTATAAATTAAGTTTATTCTAATATTAAGTTTAATGTAACAAAACTTAAAAATTATAATGACATTTTGTTAAGTTTATTACAATCATACCCTTATCCCTATATAATAAAATATGCAATTTTCATAATTATTTTTTTTCTTTTCTTTTGATTTTTATTAGCTTCTTTTCATCCTTGTTATTTTATAAATTTTATTGTTATTTTATAAATTGTTCTAAAATTAATTAAGTAGTTATTTAGTTATTTTATAAAAATATAAATTTCAAACATAAAAGACGATTGGAAATTTTTTCTTGTGATGATGATGATTGTTATTTGGGTTGTAACCCACTCTAATATAGAATAATGTGATGTGTGTTGGAAGTTAAAAAGTCTTTGTATACTATTTTTCTATTTTCAAATGATAATATAATCATAATTAAAAAAATATATCGGCAATTACACCCATTGGTTGATATTTTTTTAGATGAGATCGGAGCCATGAAAATATTTATTTTAGATCGCAATAGAGCATGAACAATGGGCCCATAGATTTATTGCTAATGGTCACATCAATATCGTATACTTATTATTTTTTCATACCATAGTTTTTGTATTTCTTCATTTTTGTCACATTAATAATATGATCTATTCAGGACACGGGGTATGGTGAGTAAGTTTAAGGAAAATGTCTATGATATGTAGTCATTATGTTATCACCATTTCTTTTTTACACATATAAATGTGAGAGGAGGTATGATAAGCAATTGTGAGTGATCATCTCCATTCTCATGACACAACCTTTGTCGATGAATTAATTCAATTCGTGCGATTTTTTGTTGAAGGGCGAAAATTTCGTTAAACTAACAAGTATCTAGGATAAAAGACATTTACACCAAAGACTCAAAGAACACCGAAAGAACACCGAATAGAAAAATAAGTTGCAACCTAAAAGAGAAATTGCACCAATCCGACCATTCTACCAAATGTTTTGATTTATTATGAATCCACAGGTGTGTGATGGACTTGATTTTCGTTAGAAGACTCTCTGTCACTGTCACTGTGTGTTTTTTGTTCGTAGACTAGTTTATTCCTTGCTTTCTGGGTGTTCCAACATGTGACAAAGATGATGGCCCATAATCTTCCTTCTATTTTCCTCGCCATGTACTGATATGTGGAAGTCAGTTATACCCGAATCGGAGAAGCCGAAATTGGGGTGGTTCTTATCCATTCGCTGATTAAGGCCCATATCCCACAAGTTCATCGACAAGCCGTGAAGATGTGATCTGGCGTTTTCGAGGTACCTAAGCAAATCGGGCAAGCCACCAATGGGACAACAAGATCTTTGTCTGAGAGTGCAATCAAAGTTGAGATTTCGCCGCCCCGTAGATATTCTCCACATAAAGACATTGATTTTTATAGAGACGCAATTGTTCCATTTAATCTTTTTTTGAAGCCTCTTCAAGATTCTACCCATAAAATAGTTCTTATTTTGGGATTTCATTAAGGAAAATTGGATTATAATAATACAAGTTTTACCTAATTGACGGATAATAATACGAGTTTTAAAATTTCCTCACAATAATACCAATTTTATAGGTATTGGATTATAACGATACACCGTTAGTTTTTTACTAACTGTGTTAGTGGTTGCTGACGTGGCATCTGTTGAAGGGCTGTTTTTGTAATTTAGTAAAATAGAGAGACCATTTGAGTTTTATAATTTCTTAAAAGTAACTTTTTAAAAATTTAAAACCTTTTATAAAATCTTGAAAGAAAAAGAGGAAGAACAATCAAGCAAACAACAGGGGATTCCGGCGACCTTTCTCCGGCCAATTGACCTTTTCTCCGGCCAAATTAGAGCCGGAGGCGGAGCACGATTTCGTTATCCGGCTTAAATAGAGGTAGTCGTTGTCAATTAGGGCACGGAAGGGTTTGGAGACGGATCGGAATCGGAATCGGCGAGCACATCCGGCGGCAGTAGAAGTGGAGAACGGGTAGTGACGGTGGTCCCCGATTGGAAACTGGTGCGGATTTCTACGAAGTCGTTGCCGGATCTGGAATCGGCAACGTCCCTCATCCACCTACACTCGTCGGAACACCACCAATCGGACCGACATCGCCACCTATAGCCTCTGCCCTCTGTTCCCCTCTCTCTCTTGCACTGATCGCGACAACTAGGGTTCTGTGTGGTGATAGTGACAACCAAAGCAGGTCCAACGACCATTCTATGTCGCGATTCTGACCTGTTAGCGTCGATCGGTAACTGGTGGTGGATTATTTTTGAGTCACCTTCCTCAAAAAGCTTTTTCCTTCTTGTTCTAAATACCCGATCTGTTGTTTATGTTGATTTTTGTAACAGATTTGGATTTCAATGTCAATGGTTAATGTTAGATGAATTTGGATGGTGGATTGGTGGTTCGTGACGGTGACGGTGACGGAATGTTAGATGAATTTGGATGTAACAGATTTTCTTTTTCTTTTTTCAAATAAGGAACTTATTTAATATGAATTACAAAAGAGTACATCCATTTTAATAAATTACAAAACAGTCCTTCAACAGATGCCACGTAAGCAACCACTAATGCAGTTAGTAAAAAACTAACGGTGTATCGTTATAATCCAATACCTATAAAATTGGTATTATTGTGAGGAAATTTAAAAACTCGTATTATTATCCGCCAACTAGGTAAAACTTGTATTATTAAAATCCAATTTTCCTTTCATTAAACACTATGTGTGTGTGATTTTTGTTTTATAAAGATTACTCAACATATGCAATGCTTTCAAAGATACATATAGGGATGACAATAAAACCTGAAATTGATGGGAATATTCAAAACCACACATGCGTGGGACATGGTAGGGTCAGGTAATCAGATATGAGATTACTTTTAATTATTTCATGGGTATGAGATGAGTGCGTGATTTGATGATATAACCTGTTTACCCGATTATATACCCGACATTTTTTTTTATTTTTTTATTTATTTTAAATATATATGGTATGATTTTACTTATCACCCGATTATAATTTGTAGATTCTAGCTAGGGTCTTGTGTTCTATTCTTACCAGTAGCGTTTTCTTCACCCTTTATTTTTTTCATGTTTTTTTTATTCAACCAATTTAACTAAACGTCCCTTTAAAATTTTAATCTAATTTAATTAAGCTATATTTAAACTAATATCAGTTTTGTTAATAGAGTCATTGTAAAAAAAATTATAAATCATAATTTATTAAATTTTTGACAAATTGTGTTTATTTAATTTTATTTTTAATGGCTTTCATGAATGCAAAGTGATTTCTCTAGTTTTTATAAATAGTACGATTGCAATTTAATCGACAATTTTGATACTTTTAAGAAGTTCGTTTGGTCATTTTTAATGACTCGTTTCGCCCCTTTCACCAAATCACCGGACATGCTTTTTGCAACCATTCGTATAAAACTTTTGATCCGTTACCGTTTAGAAAATTAACATCTGAAAAAGGGCCCTGATTTTTTTATTTTGTCTTCTGCCTTTAAAACGGTTGAACTACTCCTGTCCTCAACTTAGGTATGTTATCCAGTCATTATTACCGCTTAAGTCACAAATCTAATAATAATCTTGCTTAAATAATACTTGTTTTGTAAAATTTAAAACCCCAACCTTAGTCTATCGAACACACAACTAGGATGTTTCATTAAAGACAATCAGACTCTAAATAATTATGCTTTTTTCTCATAAGTTAGGTATAATTAAATTAATCAACAATTTGTTAAACATAATTAAATTTGATTATTTTAACCGTTTTTTTATATATGTATCTAATATTATAAACTCAACTCGTGTAATACACATGTTACTAACCTAGTCATATAATACAGAAATATAATTTATTATATTATAATTTATTGCATTATGTAATATTTGGTAAATACGTTAAACTAGTTTTTAATTAGTAACACGTAGTCGCGAGGGTAACGCAAGTACATAATTTAAGTACATTGCTATAAGGCAAAGTATAAAAAATGAAAAAAATTATACATAAAAAAAATAATAAAGACAGTCATTCGAACCACACAAAAAAATGGTTTATAACCAAATTAAAACCATAAATTACAGAAAACTATACACCAAAATATAACCGTTGTCACCGCCACCGCCACCACCACCACCACCACCACCACGACCCCTTACCACTACCCCTACCCCTTACCACCACTACCACCACCACTACCCCTACTGCTACCGCTACCGCCGCTACCCGCCGTCGCCACCGCCATCGCCGCCACCATCACCACCACTACCACCACTACTACCATTACTACTACCACCACTACTACTACTATTTTGAACGACTATTTAAAATTATTATTATTTTTTTTTTCAAATTAAACTCTATCATTGGCATTTTTAACGATAATTTCTTGATTTTCTAATGATAAATAAATAATAACCTGCATATTGTGTTATTTGATCCTTTAATATTTTATCTGTAAAATACACCACTTTAATTATTAGAATTTCCTCTTAACGACCTTTATATTAGCAAGATACTACTCTAGATAAAGTGTAAACCTTAAAAAGAAAAACTTACAATGTCATGTTTCCACCAACCTTTGTTATTCCATTATTATTAAAAATAAAGTAAAAGAACAACTACATTATTATTAAAAATAAAGTAAAAGAACAATTAGATCTCTTATTAAATCTCAATAAGTTTGCCGGTTTTTATTTCACACATGCTGTATTAATTGAATCCTTGTTTTTTTTTTTTGAACGGCAAATTTGGATCATTGACTGGAAACTCACCACTGGTGAGAAAACCCTGGCCCAACTTGTAACCCCCATTTTTCTTCTTTTTGTTACAAGTGGGACTTGAACTAATTGAATCCTTGTAAACATAGGATTATTGATTATCACGGTTTTTCTGGGTGTTATTTAAGGCGATATGTAGTGGGATGTCATATGTTTGAAAAGCTTAACATGGCGTTCCTATAACGTCCCATAATCGCCCCCGGGACGCCATGTTAAGGTAGATTGACGATGGGCGTGATGTTTATGGCGCCCCTCCCCCTCCTTTCTCATTGGTCATCTTGATTTAATCCAGATTTGATTGGTTTAGGTTTTTTTTCTTTTAAGTAAATATAAATAATTGGGTAATAATTAGAGAGAGAGAGGGGGGGGGGGGGGATGGCGGTTATGAGGAATTATAACTACACGACTTTGCTTATAACCCCACTTTGATGAGTCAGCATCCACGTGTCGCACAACCCCCAAGAGAGGGGGTTATGATTACACATACCTAAGGCTATCCGTTGTGGTAACCACCCTCCCTTGGGGGGTTATGTGTCATGTGGCGTATGACATGGAAATGGGGGGGGGTTATGAGGTAAGATGTGTGGTGGGGGTTATGAGGATGGAGGGTTATGAGTATGAGAGAACTAATAGAAAAAAAAACAACAAAAAAAAAACATGAAACAACCGGCGCCATGTACATCACGCCCCTCACCTCCTTTGCTAACATGGCGCCCCGGGAGGCGATCAATGGGCGTTATAGGGGCGCCATGTTGCTTTTTTTTTGCAATATGCCGCCTCATGGGGTTATGTGCCATGTGTCAACCACATCATCAAGGGGTTCTAGAAAAAATATGTATAGTGGATAATCCCCCATAACCCACTTTTTAATTATTTTGTAATCATTTTTTTTAAATAAAAAACATATTTCATTGAAGGAAAAGAAGTGTCATCACCTTTCAACAGTAAAAATCACCAAAACTCTCAAACTTTGCACCGCCATCACCACAACGCCGTTCACCGTTTTTTCGACTATAGCGCCCCGGGAGGCGGTTCCAAGGCGCTATAGGGGCGCCATGGGATGCTATGGGCCCAAAAAATGTCCCGCTACAGATAGCCTAAGTAGATAAAAATCCCTCAAATTTTGGGGACCAAACGTGTCTAGTAAAATAGCTAAGTCATATATTTTTCCCTTTTATCGTTAACTAGAATCAATCTTAACCGCATACGCGTTGTTATGGGAACACTATGTGTATACAAAACAATTATCACCCTAACCAGTTGGGCCAAACAATTACCACCGTAAACCAGTTGGGCCAACCATAAAAAGGGTTGCTGAATCAATTAAACAAATCAACCAATAGGGAGGAGTCTACAAGTTGTCTTTCGGATTATAGGTTAACCGTTAACAACTGGATGTCTTATAAACTTGTGACAACTAAATTTTAAATATCTAAGATGTTAATAAAGAAAACACGTCACAACTATACATTAAAAAATCAAGAGTTACATTGCCGTAAAAATAGACGTTAAAGAACACAACATCGTATATTAAAGAAGAAGTCAGTCAGTTTTATATAAAAATTATGTTGAACATACACGAGACATAGACTAATATGATTTTAAATAAAATTTATAACAAAAATATAATAAAAACAAATACACTGCATTGTTACATTCAAAATTTTAAATTTTAAAGCTCAAGTCTAAAATGTCTTGTGGGAGTGGGGGTGGTGGGTTGAGGATTGGCAATGGCGGACCTACAGAGAGTGGTATGGAGTCACATGAATACATTCTTTTTTTTTGTGTGTGTTTTTCTGTGGTACCGTATATATGAGTTTTTTAAGTGACAGCGGTGTTTTTTAGATGGTGAATACATTAAGTTAACAAAAACTCAATTGTCCCAATGGTTCGCTGTATTCACCTAGGACCCATTGGGTCCTATGTACCCACTCAAATTGCAAAATTTATTGGTAATTACTTGAATTGAATGATTAAAGCATCCAAGGTTTTTTTTGCCGAGACACCTAAGGTTTGTGAAAATGACTTCTTTTTAGCTGTTTTTAGCACCAATGCACCTGAGGTTTATGAAAATAGTTTGTTTTTAGCTGTTTTTAGCACTCAAGACACCCAAATATATCAAATTCTTGAATAAAAATAACTAATTTTAATACTGCTTTTTTATTTATGTTATTTTTTAACACCCACTGAATAAATTTTCTAATTCCAGCCACTCAGTCTATGAGGTCATAGGTTTACTTAGGCCTGATCAAAGGCGGTTTCCCGACCCGAATTTAGAAAAACCGACCCGATCCGATTCCCGAATTGAGCTCAATTTGAAGACCGACAACCGACCATGAGTGTTTAATCGGGTATCGGTTTTTAGCTTTATCGGTTTTGTCGGGAGCATCGGTACAACCAAGACCGAAGGCTTGAAGAACAAAATCAATGCGATTGACGGATTGAGATCTCAAATGAAGTTTGATTGAGATATGAGAAGTCACGGTGATCTTCTTCTTCATGCTCATCAATGGTGGTTTTCTAGAAACTCAATGATTTTCATCAAATCTAGTTCCATCATACTCAATTGATCATTACGAATCTATTGGTACCATCCGATTTTATTTTCATTGAGTTTAGATTGATTCGAAAACTCACAGGTTGTCTTCTCCGTTGTTACTATATTTTTTTTACTACGAATCACCTACAAACTCTAATTTGAGTATAGTTTTGTTCCAATCTAGTCATCTTTGTATTCCGAGTATATAGCGAGCATCAATTTCATCTTTCCATTGATTCGTAATTCTGAACATCGTAGGATTCTCATGATATATTTTTTCATTCACATGGCAAATTGGCAATGCCTTTAATTTGACTGGGAACAACTTCCTTGAATCCGAATGAATAACATTCAGCCTCATTCAGTGATTCTTACATTTGAAATTGAGGACTTTTCGACTATGATTGAAATTTTGGACCTGCACAAAGTCATATGAATCTAGGTATTGATTGAAACTTCGGGTTGGTCGGTTTTATTCGGGATTTCTCGGTCCATACCCGAGATCGAGACCGAACCCGATTTTTCTTAATAATAGAACCCGATACCGAAACCAAATATGTATTATCGGGTCGGTAATCGGGATTTCTCGGTTCGGGCAATCGGGATTTCTCGGTTCGGGCAATCGGGATTTCTCGGGTACCCGATTTTATGATCACCCCTAGGTTTACTCAAGCTTTGCATAAGAAGCCCATTTTCAATTTGAAATAGGCTTAATTTCATTTCTAAATAGATACCCAATAACCCAATCCTACTAATTAAGCCCAAGCCTAACAAATATAAAATACATAATACTAATGGTCTAATAGCTCAGTTAAATTCTGCAAAGCAAATCTTCTGGATGTTTTCTTTTTTAAAACCAGCGCTAAGCAAAGAAGAAAAGACCGAAAACGCAATTCTCAAACCAACTACTTGAAAAGCTGCTCATAACACTTAGTTGGTTGCACTATTTTTTTTAATTGTTTGTTTAATTCTCTCTCTCTATATGTAACACATTGTTAAACTAATTAGTTAAACGTTAAAACATAATAAACTGAAAAGGATGTATTTCTCAAACCGTGAGTATACGAAAATATGGCTCACGAATCACGAACCAATCATATCAGATAATGCGAGTGTTAGCGTATTGCTGCATATCTCTTAGAGTTCTTAGCGAATTGCTCTCCTTTATTAATCTAGAAAATATAACTCAAAAAACTGATTACACTCTTACCATGTGCTCGATATTTATAGGGACAAGGGATTTATTGTTGACCTAAACATCTATTACCAACTCTAGTTGCTAATTATTGATTAATAATAATACTCTAGAGATTATTTAAATCTCTCCTAGATCAACTCAATTACAACCTATCATTGGCTCGTTGAGGTAATAATTATCTCGACCGCAACATGATGTTTGTATGCATATGAGGTTTAATTTAATAAAGAAATATGATATGTAATTGATGAAAAAACAGAAATAAAAAAGAGTTACTTTTTGCTTTTCTAGAACTGTATGCCACGCTACTGGAAATTAAATGCGAATTTATAAACAGCAATCAGCATTAAAACGCGAATTAGTTTCCATAAACTGGGATGGAGTGTGCCCAAGATTTTTAACCGGGTTTCTCATTTTTCTGCACCCCCCCCCCCCCCCCCCGCGTAGATGTTGGAGTATAAAGTAACAATACAACTTGATAACCATCCAAGTTCCTTGGCTTATAAACCACATTTTATTTTGAACCACTTCCAATGTGGGACAAATGGTTTCTAGCTCAAAATATATAGTTTGAAGACCACACTTTGAGCATCGATATCTCATTCACCTCTTAATAACTTTGGACGTGTAATATCTCGTTGGAAAACCCTTGTCCTAGGCTATTCAACCATATCAAATAACCCGTCTAATTATTATATCTACATATAAATAATTAGGTCCAAAGTTTAGGAAAAATACATATTTTCCCTATTGTTTTCAACAATAACACCTCCACTCCATATGATGGAACGGTTATGGAGATAATCGGATGGACCACTAACTCATCAATAATTTAAATTTGTCGTTAAAAAAAAACTTGATGGAACTTTGGTTGGTACTAATAAATTGTATTCTAAATGTATGCAATTATATTAGTTGGTTGTTAATTTGTGTATTTAGTATCGTAACCAGAAAAGGTTATAGTCTACATGTGTTTTGAGATTCCTAGGCTAATTAATAAATGGTGGGTACGTAAGACGGTAACATGTTGCTATCTTTATTAGTTTATGATAGCTAATAACATAATGTCATTGAAATGGCAGCTGAGGTACGTGTAAGCATGTGATATATAGAAGCAAGTCACTTGATAACGGAACCTTAGGGATGTTGGTTAATAGCTTTTGGTTCATGTGTTCAATTGATTAATCTATCAAATTAATGATCCCATTTTAAGTGGTGAGGTGAGTTATCAAAAGATATTAAAATTGAGAGGTTTTGAGTTCAAGTTTCATTTTTGATAAAAAAAAAATAGGGGTTTCAGGTTGGGGATAGAATATGTTCTCATGTATGATTGGTTTCTTTTTGAGGATGGTCTTCGGATCCTGTACTCGGAGAATGGAGATAATCGGGTGAGTCAGTGGTCCATCACTGATTCAAATTTACCGTTAAAAAACGGTTCAATTGATTAATCCAGATTCAGCTTACTTATGTTGGAATTTTGGGAGAAAAATAATGAAAAAATAAGGTTCTTTTACTAAGTATGAAAATGAGTTTTTCAACAACTTTGGACAGAAATAACTACATGTGAATAGGTTTATGTAGCTGGTATTTTCTGTGTTTGTGCAGTACGTTGTGAGGGCTTTCCAACACGCCAAACCACGTTCAAAACAGAGGTAGGATGAATCACACATCGTTGCTCAAAGTTGAGGGTTCAAAGCCGTGAAAGGTGCAAAAATATGAGAGAAAAATCTAACTATAGTGTGGTAACTCATCTCAAATTGGTTAGGGATGAAACTTAAAGTGGTATTTAAGTTTGAGATTTTATCCAAGATTGTTTTCTTGAGTAGGAGACAACCTTTGAACCCGAAGATTGTTTTCATGTTAAAATGACGCTTAATGATCATTTCTTATCATAAGTTGGATTGTCATGAAAATAATCTACTATAAGCCGTATGTTAGCATTCTCATGACCACAGTTAATTTGTTAGACTTCAAACTGGGAGTGAACTTTTGATGGCTCGAACCCCATCAATTGTAAATTTGTCAGCCTCAGATGAATCCGGTGATGTGAAAAATAAAGATGATAAATTTATTTCTTTTAAAATGGATAAGAATGAAAATGAGATGGAAATTAAAAATAGTTGAGGGAGAGATGTGGGAAAAATACTGAAATATTTGATAAATTTAATAGTACTTATATTAATTCAATTTTTATTATAGTATGTTAAAGCATTTACAACTTAATCTTTATTTACATTATATCTATAATTTTTGGAGATTTATTTTATATTTTTTCCACGCCTCAATCCCCATCTCTATCTCCATATTATATTCCCCAACTCAATCTTTATTTACATTTTATCTCTAAATTTTAGAGATTTCTTTTATATTTTTTCTACATCTCAATCCCCATCTCTATCTCCATATCATATTCTCCATATGTATCTTCAAAAATAAAATATTAATGGTTCCTATTTAAACATTTTGGTTTGTCCCTCAAAAATTAATTTAAAAAGAGAAATAATAATAAAAAATAATATAAAGTTAGAGATAAACAATAGGATGTGAAAATTTTAATAAAATATTTATATAACTTTAGAGGATGGTGATTTTATAAAGATGGAGATAGAGAATTAGTTGTGAATCATTTTATCTCCCTCCCAACGCTAAATAAATTTTGAAATTCTCAAATGCCCCCACCCCAAACCCGTTAATGGGCTCAGCACGGCTCACGCACCGAGTACTGCTACGTCGGCATGGAGCCGCCCAATGTGCCCCGGGGCACACACCGGCCCATTTCCATTATGATCCATTACACATTGTCTAACCGAATCAATGAAACAAGTATACTATACACAAGTACTAATAATAATGACAATAGAAAAATATAGTTAGCATAAAGAATCTGAAATAAAAGAAGCCAACTGAATATAATAATTCACTTGATGCCTGTCATGTATAACTAACTGTAATTTAACGTTCATCATAAAGAATTCAAATAGGGTGTGGTTGGAATCGTTAGAAATTTATTTGTCTATTTAAAGCATTTAGCTACATCTTTATTAGGTTGTGTTAATATATGCATGTATATATATCGGTAGCTACAAGTTATTGCTTTGATGACCAAACGACGTGGTTTTGAACTTTTTTGGCTTGTACATTTGGCATGGATATATGTACGATGTACTTGCTTCCATGTTTATTGGTAGCTATAGCTTAATATATGCTAGCGATTCTTGGTGACAGAAAGTTAGGTTTTCACATCATCTGACCGTTAGAATTAATAGCATATAGTATATTCGGTTATAGTTATCAAGATTCGATCTGCATGAATTTAATCTTATATATATGAAACTAGATATGCAAATTGGTAGTTGTAGAACATACTCATTGATAAGTATTTATGTCGTTTGGTGTATCTTTATTAAACATTGGACAACATTTCAATATGAATCTAGAAGAAATGAAGTCTTTTGTTTGAGGTTTTTATTATTGCATGATGCAATTCATAAATGTATTGAGTGTTGATTATAGGAATAGGTTGTTATGAATATGTATGATAACATATACACGACACAAGAATTTTACGTGGTTCGGTCTCAGTGAGAGGTATAGATTCAACGACTATAACTAGTTTATTTCATTATATTTAACATATACCGAAAAATAATACAATACATGATATAGATATATATAGTAGATAAGATTAGGACAACACATTAAAGGTCCAAAACCGGGCCTTTTAATAAATTGGCTCAAAAGGCCTTCACCCCCAAGATAGGTTGTCAAAATTCGTCGATTTTTTGGTCACTGGGTATGCAATAACTAATATCGAAAAATGGGTTTTTAAAACGGTTATTTTGATTATTTAAACAGATATACCACTGCTTTATATAAGTGTATCCACTCTAAAAAGATGGGGAGCCATTGTAAAAAAACACAAATAAATAAATAAATAAATAAATAAAGCGTTCGGTTTAACTAAACCCTAAGGAATATATCATTTGGAGCGGTTTTCTTCTCTTATAAAGTGGTTTTTATTACAACTACTCTAAATAAGATTTTGTGACCGTTTTTAAAAGAGCTTTTGTACTATATGGAATGTGGAGTAGAATTAGAAGTAGATTAGGTAATTAAATGAAGATTAAGAGATTGAAGGAGAACGAGGTTTGGTTTGAAATGTTAGAGTTCATCGTTTTTGGTTGGTGGAAGAGAAGTCTCACAGTCTCTATATTGTCGTTTATTGTTCAGACCTTACTAATAGTTTTGTTATTGGAGGGACTTTACTAAGTTGATTGTTTTTTTCTATTCCAGCAATGACTTCCGACTTCGCATTTTGCATCGGAGGTAGGGTGTGCTCGAAACATTTAGGATTTTCTTTAACTTCTCGAACATGTTAAAGCTTTAATTCGCTATTACTATTGGATCCGAGTCAACTGAATTCGTCAATGTGGAATAACGCATTGAAAACCTTAATAAGTTAGTAGAAGGTGATTTCTTATTTAGTTTTTTTTTATAATAGTAGATCTCAGGAGTGTTTAAGATGGGTCGTCCGACTCTTATAAAATTTTATATATACGAACTATTCCCGTCCTACTCCTAAGTATGAAATTTAAGACTGATAAAAAAATAATTTACAATTTTAAAAGTTTTTAACTATAAATTAATATATAATTTTAAAAATATAATAGTTTTTAAACATACAAAGAATAAAGCATGGCTACTCGGGAAACCTAATGGCAAAAGGCACCTCTTCCGTGAAACGCAGATAGTGTTAAGGTAGCCAAAGCCCACCAATTGAGCCTAATCCAGGTAAAACTCACATTCGCAAACATGCAAGTGATAAAACCTAAGGACTCGAGGGATCGAAATTCTGATCTTAAGATTGTCAAACTTGATTAATGAAATGAGTCAAACGAGCTAATAAATCACGTAATTAATTATTTGAAACTTAACATAACTTTTAAATTTATGAGACGTTCGAGTTGTTTCTATTTCGATTGCTTTTAACACCCGATTTGTGCTAGTTATTGTCCCAACTCCTCACCGAGTTCGGGCCCTTGTGAATTATACGATCCAACAATCTCTTTTGCGTACTCCCTTTTCAAGTTTACCTTTTTTGACAAAACCGAATGATGGAATAGATCATTTTGAGTACACCCTAAAGTAACCGGTCTATCTAATCTTGCGTAACAAATAACAATATTGAAACGACAAGAAACGAATATAAAGGAAGCTAAAGAGTAAAACTGTAAATAGTCACACAAACAAGACATTAATTCCACACATGAAAGTTAGAATTACACACCACATTGATTATATTGAATGACAAATACCTAAACAATGAAATAATTGCTACATTTACTACTTATTGGAATGGAATTCTTTTTATCATTTATTACTTACTTCTCTATTTCCATCTTCTTTATAAATGGGCTTACATCCTGCAAACAATAAACCCATCTCACCATCTATCTTTCTTGACAAAAGCTATCAAATTTAAGGTAAGACAAGTTTTATAATCATGGGTTTTTCATTTTCTTGATGTTTCTTGATCAAAGTTTTGATCTTTTTAACATGTTTGATGTTTCTTGATCAAAGTTTTTATCTTTTTAACATGTTCTATAATCATGGGTTTTTCATTTTTTTTGATGTTTCTTGATCAAAGTTTTGATCTTTTTAACATGTTTGATGTTTCTTGATCAAAGTCTTGATCTTTTTAACATGTTTGATGTTCTTGCAGTTGAATAACTAATTAAGCAAAAATGATGAGCAGAAGAGGTAATGGTAGAGAAGGGCTGAAGCTTGAGCTGAAACTGAACTTATCGCCACCGAGAACTCGGTGGCCGGAATCACCGAACCGGTCGTCACCGATCACCGTGTCTCCGACGAACTCATGTGTGTCATTGGAGGAGGTTGAAGGGGAGAGGGCGGAGCTCCGGTACTCGAGCAGCCCGGAAGCAACTTCGATGATGCTGGCCGGATGTCCACGGTGTTTGATGTACGTTATGCTTCAGGAGGAGTACCCTAAGTGCCCTCAATGCAAGACCACCATTCTGCTTGATGTGTTTGACAAACCCATCAAGAAAACGAGAAGTTAGTTAAGTTAGTTAAATTAGTTAAGATGTTTAGTTTATGTTTGTTTTTTTATTTTTTAAGTTTGGTTGGTGAGGTTTACTAGATCTCTTATGTAATTTTGTTGCCATGATAAAATTTCCTGTTTGAATGAGAATTACATCTCTGATGCAATTTTTTAAGATAATTGAAGATTCACACGTTAGAGACTCGAATAAGACTTTACTAAGTCTAATATTTCAATTACATATCTTTTTTTTTTACGGCAAAATGCGCACTCACAACTGAGCTCAAGTCAAGCCCTCGTAAAGTAGCGTTGACACCCCGAAAGAATACGGGTCAAACTCAGAACCAATCCAATGGGAAAACCCTGCACCCGACCACCCATAAAGTCGAGCTTCGTAATTGGGGTAAAACCATGTTGGCTCGGGTTTCGAACTCTTAACCTCTCAGTCAAGCGTCATCCGTCAACACCAAATGTCATTGGGCCAATTGGCCAACCGCTCAGTTTCATATCTAGTTGAGTTTATTTCTATCCAAATTTTTTATCTCAATTTGTATGTATATGTATATTTTTATGTTATGAGTGGTGAAAGCTTTTTTTAGTGTAATATTCACTTTTAAAAACCAATATTTACTTCTAAGTTCTAATAAATAAAAATAATTCATGGGACATATGTGTTATACCTCAACCAACGACGGAATATATTGGGGAGTGAGGATTATTCAAATGCACACAACACTGAAATAAAGTTGCAATAATCTTAATCAAACCCATTTCATGAATAAATAGAACAACATCAATCAAATGATAAGCCAACAAACAATAAACATAGATAGTCCATTTTAAGGTCTCAACTAGGTTCACATGTGTTCTACTCCTATCATCATGTCCTTCACATCTAACAACATATCATGCAACATATACAACATAAAGGTCAACTATGAATAGTTGGTGAGTACACATAAGTTTTGTGTAAAGTGTTTGAGTAAAGCATGTGATCCATGTGTTAAGTGATATCCCTAAGCGTGACAAACGAGTAATGAAATAGAGCAAATAATATAGTGTAATCAAACTTTTGACAATTAGACTTTCAATCACCCGACGCCAATTACCAGTAAAGTCAGGTGGGCCATCAAACCAATAGATCTATTATTGTTATTCTGGCTCGGTATGTTAATGATTACGCGTTGAGTATGAGTATGAGCACAACCACCGTAATAATCCATACAAGTTTAACATACTAGAAACTCACATAAACAAATATAGAGTCGCATATACTTTTAGAGTAAAATATGTAGAGTATGATATAGAGTTTGAAGAATTCATTGGAATGTTTCAATATTACTAAAATACACTTCATTTATTCCCCCTACCTTTATTCTAACAACATTTAAAAGTTCTACAAATATGTCCTCATCATTGTTGGTGAATCAGGGCTTGAACAATGAAGAAAAACAAAGATTTAACTAAAAAGTTGAATGGATTTTGAAATTATGATTTAAAGACAATGTGGTCATTGTGTTTTAGAACTCTAGATCCTAAGGTAGTGTTTGCATGTTTGGTATGCGAGAATGGAGGGCGGAATGGAATGTGTCATTAAGTCGGAATGAAAAATGGCATGTTTAGTAGCATGTTGGAATGAAAATGACATTACTTAAGAAATATGATTCCTTTCATTTTTTAAGATTTTAATTCCACAAGGGATGTGTGTTTTTTTCGATTCATTTAAGTGATGTAATGAAAATTTCTATTCAATATGAATTTTTCTTAAGCTTTTATGAAAATAACAATACTAAAAATTAAGAATAAAGTGTAAAGAAAATACGAACAACAATATAAAAACAAAAAGTAAATAAAAATATGAAATTAAAATAATATGAAATAATAAAAAATAATTAAAAAAGTAAAATGAAAAAAATAATAAAACAAATAATATAAAAAATATAGAAATTAGAATATTTAATAAAAAACTAATAAAAAGTTAAAAATTAAAAATTTAAAAATTAAAAAGTACAAATGTAAAGCAGATGTATTAATTTTAAGAGGTGTTGGTAAAAAGATTTCGATTACTTCGTTTAAAAATTATCAAACAACACAATGTAATAACTTATTCCATTCTCACATGGCGTTCATCATCATAAGGTACTCATGAATACCGTTTCTCCCATCACTTTTCGTATTCAGCAACTTCATAATAAGAGTGCTAGCGTGAACCTTTAAGGTTCCTTTGAAATATTCATCCATTTCTCTTGAGTAATCCTCTATTCAGCAGTACTCTCTTTAGTGAGAGCAGGGGGGGGGGGGGGGGGGGCTTGTTCTCTTAGTGCACAATAGAAATACAGCATACTGAGAGTCAACGTAACATAATCTTTCCAAGCAGTAAAGTTAGCGCCAGTTAAGGTTCCAAATCCTTAATTTGAGCCTAAGAGTGGATAAGGAAGAATGAATAAGATACTTAGCTAAAGAACAAATTAGAGTAATTTTATGGGATACTTAACTAAGGCATAAGGCATAATAATAAGCGATTAAAATAAGTACTATTATTGAACTAGTGAAGCGGTGATAGAGTCCATTATAACACCAAAGTAACAAATTAACTAGGTCTTACTCAAATGAATCGGTTTTCGTTTTGGTTACTTGCCTATCACCTAAGCATTATGAACAGAAAAAAGGATATGTGCAAAATAATGTAACACATATCAAGATAATCTTGATAACAAGGCGTTACAAGAAAACAACCCGTTATGGACCTCGTTTGCTCCACGCATAGTTTAGGTCGAGATCAAGTTAGATTTGTTAAGATCAGATAATTAGGGTTTCTAAAAAACGGATCATATTTGAATCACAATTTACAAATTAAACAGCTCTGATTAGGGTTTTAGATCTAAAAACGTGTATGATTAGGAAACCAATTTTCAATTGTGTGATTCAATTCAATTCGATTTCGATATATACATAAACATCAAGACATATGAGGAATCAATTAAGCAACATTCTCTGATGCCACATGCATGTTGAACGATTTTTTAATGTAACATGATAAACATGACAAAAATCTAATGATTATCTGGTAGTCCAGTGACTGAAGTCATGCTTGCATAAGCCATCTTATCACCGGGTTCCCGTTTAGGGCGCACGATGATGATGGTGAAGGTGGGTGATAGCCCACGAATTCTAGAGAGGCAGAGAGGGTCACGATTTGAGGTGTTCATTCTCTGCCTAACGACCTCTATTTATACACCCAATAGAAAACCCTAATTTATTATTAGTAACGGTAATTACGTCCATCAAGTAAATACCAATTAGAAAACATATGGTTATTTCAGTCAATGATTACATAAGATAAATGACTACGTGAATCACATATAAAACGGGTCTAACAAGGAACACTCGGGTGATTATGCACAACAAATCAATATTAGTTACCGAGAATATATGGAATTGATAAAATAGATGTCTAAAAATTAAAATTTAAAGCGGTGTTTATAGGAAGTAATAGTTAATGTGATATTTTTTTAATATTAACTTTTTTAGTATTACCGACAGGAGCATGCCGTCACTATAGCAAGGATGCCATCTTGTGGTGTCACATAGGCAAGCGATGTTGTCACTCAGGGCCAACGTGTCGTTAAAACCTCTTAAGTTTTGAATATGTGTAACATTCATCCTTGTAAGTAAAAAACATTTTAAAGCCTATAGTCTTATAGTCTGGTGGCATGATGATTGCCCATATTTATAATAATAATAAGGGTTCCCTTACTTCCTTATAAGATTCGAAAAGTATACAGTTTATTAGGTCGGGTAATATTGGACCCATATGGATCATATTTAGTCTTTAACAAGCTTAGTTAATATAGAGGTACAAGAAAGAAGTTAGGTTTTCATATCACCCAACCGTTAGTAGTTAATACCTTTTAGTATTTTCGGTTAGATTTAACAAGATCTTGCATGAACTTGATCATCTCATATATGTGGTAGTTGTACAACATACCCATGGCCGGATAAATTATTTATGTCGTTTGGTGCATCTTTATTAAATATTGGACAACTTTTTTAATATGAATCTACAAGAAATGAAGTCTTTTATGTTTGAGGTTGTTATTATGGGGCCATACAATTTATAATTATCTCTATATTATTGGTAAGGTCAACATCGGAACAGGCCTGCTAGCCTGCTTCCGCGTTGACCTTTTTAAGACATATACAAAAGAAGCTGTTCTCAGTAACGGATGCTGCCTTGCTTCAGTGGTCGCGCTCCTCTGCAGCTGTTGAGGAGATGGGGTTTCGATTCCAGTGGTGCCCGGTTTTTCGTCCGGGTTTTTTTTTATTATTTAATTTTTGCTTTGCTCTTAAAGACTGACGTGGCATTTCTGGGTGTTACGTGGCCTTTTCTTAGAGACCTATGCATCGTAGGTCTGCTTACAAGGATGAGATCGGTGACTTAATTTCGTTCCTGTGTACGCGAGTTTGTATACCGCCTTTTTTCCTTCGTTCACTGCCTCACTGCGTTTCTCTCAGGTATCCGGCCGCTTAGCTTTTTTTTTTTGGTTTTCGTCAGTGATTTTGTTGTTTTCTTTAGGTTTTGCTTAACTTTTATCTATGTTCTTCTACCAGATCTCAATTTGTCGTTTAGGGTTTATGTGTGATGTCGCCTAAAAGATTTGCCAACGGATTTTCTTTTTGAGGAATAGAAGAGTATTAAATGATAGACTAATGTTGTTTTAGTTGCCTTCTTGTATTTGTATAGGGCTTTGTTTTCTAATTGGGACTTCTTATTACTGATTATATGAAGTGAAAAGCTTTATCTATCTAGGTTTGTTTCGTCAGTGAAGGTGTTTTACTTTTGCTGTGTCTCAACTTTTTTCCATTGTTAGTTAAATTTACTTTAGGATTTTCAATAGCTGGGAAAGAATTGGGAATTAGATCTGTTTGCCTGGTAAATATTTGTTACCTATTAGTATTTCTTTAATTGCTCTACCTATTAGTATTTCTTTAATTGTTGGTTCTTTCTTTCTGTTACGCTGCTATGTCTCCGTTTTTACTTCTTGCTCAACTTTTGGTGTTGTTTTTGATAGATTTTTTCTGAGCCCTGAGTCATATTTAATCAATAATGATACCATGTATTATATACGTACCTTATTTATTAATGTTAGATTGATGCCTGCTTATGGCTGTTAAATGTTATGTGTATGCTTGAGATTTTTTGGCTGAGTTTAACGATGGTGGCGACCCTCATAATGTATACGTGTTTTCCTGTTATAAGCTTTGGTCACCTCTTAACAGTTTTAAAGGCCGGTTTGTTTTCTCACTGTTTTTTTTTTTGTCTGTATGTGTTGTGTGCAGAATATTACAGTGTTACGCTGCTATTTGTTTCAGGTAATTTATATTTTATTACTTGTCTTGTGCTGTTATTAACAGCTTTATGCAATCATATATTCTGTTACCTTTTGCTTTCGCCTATGTTTTATCTTACAAGAATGTATTGTCGACAGCTGTGTTTTACCAATATGAAGCTGTCTTTTATGTGCCTCAATTCTATGGAAACAAGTTTACATATGATACGTGTATGCGCGCGTTTGTTTTTATAGTATTTTTTCTCCTCATTTGACATTTCTGCTTATGTGTATGAGGTGAGACCGAAGATTTTGCAGCCTGTTTTTCACAGACCTATATATTATTGGATAAGTCGACGGCAGAACAGCCGTCTTCACTTTAACTCTATACAATGGCCGTGGCTGTTACCATATTTTATTGGCACTAACTGTGTGCCATCGGTATTAAACTGCCTTTTCTGTGTTTCTATTGTATAGAAATAGGTATATATATATGATAGTATATGCGCACATATTTTTTTAAAAAGGTTCCTGATATATGTTTTTATAGCCTTTTTATTTATGATTTTACATTCCTATTAGTGTATATAAAGGAAAGGCTTAGGTCTATTAACCACTAATTGTGTGTCTAAGTTTTGAAATAAATTTTTTTTTTAAGATTTCATTCTTTTGTGGTACCTGACCCACAGCCTAACCTTTATTCATGGATATAAATTTAAAGCTTCCTATCTTTATAGTTCAGTAAGAAACACATAGTTTTAGATTATTTAGACTATTAAACTATAGTATTATATATTTTCTTACCTCACATATTTCATCTACACGTATAGTCTTTCAAGAAATTTCTTCTTTTATAAATTACTATATTAATGATAAAAGAGCTAGACATCATTTGAAAACTTTTGAATACTAGAGACTACAGCAGCTTTTTTTTTTTAATATGACCTATTTGTCATTGAGCCAGAATATTTTAGATACGGCATATTATTTCGTTTGCTGCTTAAATAATAGGTGTTTATATCAAACTTATGTTGAGATTAACATCTTAGATTAACAGGTCAGGGAATTTCTTTTTATCATAACCAGATTATATTGCGCAGATCATTGATGGATATACACATGTATCCGTTATTACACACAGGGTCGCACTTTTGCAGTTGAGGCATCCATAACAGGCTTTAACCATGATCATGGATGGTTTATAAGTAAGTGTTCGGCTGCCTCATGCCCTCGAACTGTTATGCCTTCAGGAAACCAGTGGGCATGTGCTCGTGATGGCAAAATCACTTTTCCAAAACTTCTGTAAGTTCCACAAATCTAAAAATAATATTGCTTTGCTACTATATTCATACCTACAGCCACATTTACTAAACAACAGGTTCCTTTCATTTCAACAGTTACCGCGTCGGCTGCGATCTATCTGACAATACTGGTTCTATTCCAGTTATCATGTTTGACGAAGGCGCCAAGAAATTAGCTGGGTGTGATTGCAAAGATCTTGTCATGCATGAAGGCTACAACGATGCTTCCATTTTACCCCCAGTATTGCTACAATGTCGTGGCCAGCAAAAAAAAATTCACCTGCGCTTGCTACTCGGATCACACCAAAATATTACCACCTTCACAGTAGAAAACATCACTCCAATACCTCCACTCACAATTGCTCCAACTGTCGACTCCATAATACCAGCCACCCCTATGCAACCTCCGCAAACACATGTCACAACACCTGACTCCATGACACCAATGACCCCTATGCAACCTCCACAAACACATGCTGGACCACCTGCCACCTCTACTGCTGCAAAAAGAAACCTTCAAGACGCCTTAGGTATGTTACTATCAGCTATTTACATCACTAATAGTACAATTACACACAAAATTGATTTTACATAATCATAATATACCATCCACATTAGCAGTAGATACAAACAATACAAATTTGAACCTCCAGAACCAATTTGTATACTACATAAGCTAAGATATACATTATGCTTTTAAAGTTTACATGCCTTTCTTTTTAATGCAGGTAGTTTCTTACTTGTATATAGGCTCTATGTGATTTCATTAACAAACTAGGTCGGTTCTCTGTGATTTCATTGATAAAAATTTTTGTTTCTTATGTTCTCATTACATGATTTACAATTACAACAAGGCTGCCTCATATGCTTCTATGTGCTTTGTGTTTGTTGATATAATCTCTATATCTCTGATTTAGATTCTGTTTTTATTTATTATAAATAGGATGTGCTTCATTTTTTTTGGTGTTTTTTTCTGTCTAATGGTTGTATGTATATATAGAAACTTTTATGCCTGCCCTTTAGGAATAGCCTTGTGTTATGTGTTTTCCTGTTTGATATATGCTCTATGTGATTTTGTTAACAATAGAGACAGCCGATACATCAAACAAGCACCCAAGAACAACTGAATGATGTTTCCATCCTATGTGTAAAGACATACTACTGTTAACTGATTTCGCTAGATGTTCGCAGGTTTACATACAATACCTGTTTATGTATGGCATCACCAAAACTCAAATTTTTGATCTATAATACATGTGATGCTTACAACATATCATATACTTTCTTTTACAATACAGTTACTATAGGCTACAAAAAAAAAAAATTCTCTCCAGAATACAATTAACTATTACAACATGCCCCCGCAACGCGGGGCCAAGATTTAACACTAGTGTGTATTGAATCCAAATGTGAATTGTCGTTAAAAAGAAGTAAGTATTCGGTCCATGTGAAAGCAAAAACACACATGCATGCCAATCAAGGATGGTTGAAAAGCAATATAATTAATAAAGCCACATCATTATTTTGAATTTTTGATAATCTATATATTTATTTTAATATAAAATAAATAATCATGAACCTTATAATTATATATCGTTAGAATTAGAAAATAAAACTTGAGTGACTTAAAATTTTAACAAGTAATTTTTATTCACGTAAGATCATATCAACGAGGATACCAAATACCCGAGAACCCATAGAAACCATTTATAATTGGTACGTACGATATACTAGGTTTATTAAAACAGAACCCACCCCGGGGCCTGGGGTCATATTAAATTAGTTTGCTTCGAACAATATCGATATAATAAATTATGTTATGTTTGAAGAATTATTAGGAAAATGTAAAAACGTTTATGTTTAGAGAATTATTAGGAAAATGTAAAAATGTTGGGAGGTTTACTTTGATTTTGCTCTTATAAAAACCAATGTTCAATGAATATACTGTTTAATAGAAAGTTCATTTATGTTCGTTTATTTAATAAATAAATTAAACAAGAAATATTGTTTTTCATCTAGCTAGTTAAATGAATAAAATGAACATATGCTTCATTCGTTCATTTACATTTGTAAACGTTCATTTATTTATGTTAGTTCGTTTATGCTTGTTCGTTTATGGTCGTTTATTAAATATTTTTAGTATATAAATTAGTAATGTAAATACTTTTGTTAATCATCTATATCGTTGTATTCAAAGTATGTTAGCCTTGTTGGTTTAATTGTGTTCTAGTATGTTTGTTCATTTACCTTTATTTATGTTCATTTGTGTTTATTTATATTTGTGCAATTGTGTTTAATTTTGTTGTTTATGTTCATTTACATTTATGAACGGTTCGTTTAAATATTCAATGAATGGACAAAAACGAAACATAAATAAAGGGCTTCTTGCCCAATGTTATCCTGATGTTATTTAAAGTGTCTCTCCCCCAGAGGTTGAGGGTTCAAGTTTCGTAGTGCACAAGTGGTATATAATAAAGTCGTTGAAAAATATAACATATTAAACGAACAAAAACATATTCATTTTATTAGTAAACTAACATGAAAATAAAATTCCGTTTGACTAACATCCATGTTCGGTTAGAATTAAATGGATGAACATGAACATGACTATGTTCATGTTTATCCGGTCACTTGCATGCCCGACTTTAATATTTTTATGAGCTCACTCGTAATGTTTTAATAGTTCGCATTGATCGTCTTCTTATTTGTTTATCAATATTTTATGTGCTCGCCTATTTTTAGTCCAGGTACAAAATAACAAACAAATAAACAAGCGAATTTCCAAAACCATCTTGAAACTTTAACCTAAGTTTGTTTTTCATGAGCTGACAACTATCAATAATTAATTTCGCATCACAAGTGCGTCCATGCTAACTAAAACACATTTTGGGGGGGGGGGGGGTGATATTGATGTGAAAAAGATGCATTTGGTTAAATGGGATGATATTTTGATTGAGCGGGATAAAGGGGGTCTTGGGATTGGTAGTATTGACGCTCTTAATCGGGCCCTTTTGCTCAAGTGGAAATGGCGGTTTCTAAACCATAAAGATTTGCTTTGGGTTAAGATTATTTCCTCCATTTATGGTGATGATGCTTTGTCTTATGGTAGATCCAATAGGGGTTATGGGGTTTGGAATGAGATTTGTAAGTGTATTGGTGAATTGCATGATAAAATTATTATTCCCCAGAATGCTTTCAAAAAAATAGTGGGTAGAGGTAATGAGACTCTTTTTTGGACCGATAAATGGTTAGGGGATGATTTACTTTCGGTTAAATTCCCTAGACTTTTTGCGTTAGAGAATGTTAAAGATTGTAAGGTCATGGATCGTATTGTTGGAAATGGTCGTGTTTGGAATTGGCGTAGGGATATTAGAGGGGGTGTTGAAGAGGTGCAATTGGCGGATATTAATTGGGTTCTTGATTCTCACGTGGCTAGAGAGGAGTGTGATACGTGGGGTTGGAATCTTGATGGTAATACGGATTTTCAAGTTAAACATGTTCGGAAAGTGATTGAAGGTGCTAATTATTCGGGGTCGTATGGTAAAACTAGATGGAACAAAAGCATTCCTAAGAAGGTCAATGTGTTTGCTTGGAGACTTCTTCGCGATTGCTTGCCGGTTCGTAGTACACTTTGTGAAAGAGGTATAGTGGTTCTTTCTCTTGGATGTACCTTATGCGATGTCTCTTTGGAGTGTGTGGATCATGTTTTCGGTCACTGTAAGCTTTTTGTTATGATATGGAAGAGAATTTGCAATTGGTTAGAGCTGGGTGGCCCCTCATGTGGCAAACCGGCGGATCTATTGATTTGGCTTGATGGTCTTTTAATTAGCAAGAAGAAAAAAGAGGTAATTGAAGGCATTTTGTTTTGTACTTGGTGGTGCATTTGGAGGAGGAGGAATGATATCATCCATAACCACAATGATCTAAACGAATGCAATTTATTTGACTCTATTGTTCAATTTTCCTTTTCTTGGTTAACTAGTAGAAATAGGAAAATTTGTATGTCAACCTCTAATTGGTTGCAAAACCCTTTAATTCATTTGTAATTGTTTCCTTGTTTGGTTAGGCTTTTCTAACCTACAAGTGTGTTTTAATAAATTTTTGCCGTTCAAAAAAAAAACACATTTGGCTAGTTTTTTTAGAGTAGGATTCTCTTGCCTAGATTATTAAAATTCAATTTGACTTATTTTAAAATGGTATTAGATGAGGTGCTTTACTCCAAGGTAGTTTGTGTATTTAGTCAATTTAGACATAAAAAGTAGTTATAAAACTATGGGTGTTATAATTATACCAACTATAAAAGTACCCAAGTTATTGCTCTAGTATTGAGGAACTACATGGTGTATAGTAGGGGGCCAGTGCTATATATTGATAGATAATCCTAAGTTGTGTATAGTCACACATACAAGACATTAATTTCACACATGAAACTTATAATTACACACCAAGATTGATTAAATGAATCACAAATGCGAATAGTTGCTCCATTTACTACTTATTCATTCGGATTTTCTACAACATTTATTACTTCTCTATTTCCATCTTCTTTATAAATGGGCTTACATCCTGCAAACAATAAACCCATCTCACCATCTATCTTTCTTGACAAAAGCCATCAAATTTAAGGTAAGACATGTTTTATAATCATGGGTTTTTCATTTTCTTGATGTTTCTTGATCAAAGTTTTGATCTTTTTAACATGTTTGATGTTTCTTGATCAAAGTTTTGATCTTTTTAACATGTTCTATAATCATGGGTTTTTCATTTTCTTGATGTTTCTTGATCAAAGTTTTGATCTTTTTAACATGTTTGATGTTTCTTGATCAAAGTCTTGATCTTTTTAACATGTTTGATGTTCTTGAAATTGAGTAGTTAAACAAGAATGATGAGAAGAGATGGGTTGAAGCTTGAGCTGAAGCTGAACCTATCTCCCCCAAGAACTCGGTGGCCGGAATCACCGAACCGGTCGTCACCGATGACCGTGTCTCCGACGAACTCGTGTGTGTCATTGGAGGAAGTTGAGGGTGAGAGGGCGGAGCTCCGGTACTCGAGCAGCCCGGAAACAACGTCGATGATGCTGGCCGGATGTCCACGGTGTCTGATGTACGTTATGCTTCAAGAGGAGTACCCTAAGTGCCCTCAATGCAAGACCACCATTTTGCTTGATGTCTTTGACAAACCCATCAAGAAAGTTAGAAGTTAGTTAAGTTAGTTAAGTTAGTTGAATTAGTTAAAATGTTCAGTTTGTGTTTGAATCTTTTTATCTTTTTATTTTTTTATTTTTTATTTTTTTATGTTTTTAGTTTGTATGGTGATGTTTACTA
This sequence comes from Deinandra increscens subsp. villosa, assembly GCA_039602395.1. Classification (NCBI taxonomy): domain Eukaryota; kingdom Viridiplantae; phylum Streptophyta; class Magnoliopsida; order Asterales; family Asteraceae; genus Deinandra; species Deinandra increscens. Next base: position 3,175,020 of record JBCNJP010000003.1, read on the forward strand.
GAGCTCTTATGTAACTTTCTTGTGATAAAATGTCATGTTTGGATTTTCTTGTTTGCTTGTTACTTTAAAAATATTTTCTCGGTTGCATCTTTGAGTGTTTAATTTAAATTTGTTCAACTTAATGATTAACTTGATGAAAATTTTGTGTTAAATTAGTGGATGTTGCTGGATTTCCTTTATAATCATAAAAGATGTTGAATATATAGATGTGTAAAAACTGAAAATTAAAGGAGGTAAAAATTAAATTTGATGTTTTTTTATAATTAAAAAGCAAAATCCCTTTAGTATAACTTTAGTGTTGGTGTGACGGTAAAAAATGAAGGGGGGCGTGGTGTCGTAACTGTGGTGGGGATGCCACCATAGGGGTTGTCGTGTTACCATTCACGCTGAGATGCCAGTAAAATCCTACAAGTTTTAAGATGTGTAAAAAGATGAATAAACAATCTATGTTGTTTAAGATCGATTTTGAAAAGGCTTACGATACGGTGGATTGGGGATTTCTAGATTGTATGATGGAGCAGATGAACTTCTCGAGCAAATGGAGGACTTGGGTTAGGGGCTGCCTTAATGCGTCGAGAACGTCGGTGTTGGTTAATGGCTCCCCCACGTGGGAATTCCAATGTCATCGGGGGGTTAGGCAAGGGGACCCTCTATCCCCCTTTCTGTTTCTTATTGTGATGGAAGGGCTGCATAGGATGCTTTTGAAGGCTAGGGAGATTGGCAGATTTCAAGGGATCCAAATCCCGAATGATGGTCCGTGTGTGACCCATCTCTTGTTCGCCGACGACGCCATAGTGTTGGGTGAATGGTCCCATCTCAATGTGGTTAATCTTGTTAGGATCCTGCGGATTTTCGGCATGGTTTCAGGACTCCATATTAATATCGCTAAATGTGCTCTCTTCGGCGTTAAAGTCCATAACGATGAGGTGAAAAGGAAAGCGTTGTTACTTAAGTGTAATAGTGGTGAGCTGCCGTTTAAATACCTTGGGCTTCAAGTGGGGGCTAATATGAACTTGGTGAAGAATTGGGAGGAGGTGTTCAAGGTGTTCAAGAATCGGCTTTCCCGATGGAAGGCGACGAATCTTTCAATTGGTGGGAGACTTGTGCTTGCCAAAGCGGTGCTTGAAAGTCTCCCGTCGTATTATTTATCCATATATAAAGCTCCGATCAAGGTATTGCAAAAACTCGAATCTATTAGATTTCGTTTTCTTTGGGGAGGGGGGAAAGAGCTGGACTCGGATTGTATTCATTGGGTGGCCCGGTCGGAGGTGGCAAAGCCCACGGCGGAAGGTGGATTGGGTCTGGTGCCCTTCCATGTGTCGAATAAAAGTCTTATGTCTAAGTGGGCTTGGAGATGGTTTGCTGAGCCCAATTCTCTTTGGGTGAAAGTCGTGAAGAGCTGCCATAGTGGAGGTAGGAATAGGGGGGTTATTCCGGTCAGGAAAGGTGTTGGGGGGTTGTGGAGTAATATTACTAGGATGTTGGAGGTTATCAAAGAGGAGGGATTGGATGTGGTGGGTCTGATCCAGAGATGTCCGAATGGGGTTCGATGGGGGGGTGATGCTTCGGGGACTTTTTCTGTAGCCAACGTCCGGGGTTTGATGAATTGGTTTAGTCGTTCGGAAGGAATTGTCATGCCTTGGAACAAGCTTGTTCCAAATAAAGTTAATATCCTTTTTTGGCGTACGTTGAAAGATCGGATTGCAACTAAAGAAGCTCTTTCCAAAAGAAGGATTTTTATTAACGACCCTCTTTGTCAACTTTGCTGTGAGGAGCTCGAGACGGTGTTTCACATCATGTTTGGGTGTAGTGTAGCGGCCAAAGTGTGGGAGTTGGTGGCGGATTGGGTTAAAGTCCCTCCGATCTTTGCGTTTGATCTTGCAGATCTTCTTATGATCGTTGAAGAATCCCGGTTTGATCGAAAGGCTAAGATGATTTTCTTCGCGATCATCCTTACTTCGTGTTGGTGCATTTGGTGTTCGCGCAATAAAGCTACCTTTGAAGGGATCAAATCTAATGCGATGGTGATGTTTAAAGATATTAAATGTATGAGTTTTATGTGGGTTAAACATAGGGGAAGATGGGCTAGTTTATCTTGGGAAGAGTGGGATAATTTTACGATGTAATTCCCCTCTTGTCGTTGGTTGTGTGTTTGATGCCCTTTTTCGGCTTCTTGCTGGGGGCTTGTTAATGTGATTTCGCTGTTCAAAAAAAAAAAAAAAAACATATAGTATATGGTAATTTATATATAAGGTAATACAATCATGAGTTTAGACCAGTAATAAATGCGTAATTAAAAATGTTAGGTTGAGTTTCAAATAGAACGTGAAGTAGATTTAGGGTGTAGTAATTAAAACTAGATTTAGGGTCAGCTAGAAAAAAATGTAAAATGTAACCTTTGAAAAAGCTAGATTGTTGTTCAAACCGATAGCTATCAATTCAATCATCATTTAAATGTTAATAACATTGTCACGTAATGAATTACATTACGTATCTAAATGTCATTAACAATTTTCTATGTTTCTATAATTATTCATACATTTTACACAAAATTTAATGCCTAGTTTGAACTTTGAGCTTAAATAAAGTCAGAAGTAGGAACTCTATTTCTGTCCACATTCTTAATACTTGATTGTAACAAATTTGAATTTGAAAAACAATTTAATACGGTCTGAAAAATCTTTAGGCTTTTATCCACAAGAATACCAATCCACTTTCGGTTTCTTGGTAGCAACCTTTTTCTATTTTCACGAAAAGTTTTTTAAGAAATAGAGATTTTCAAGTCTGTTTTCTGAGTCGTATGGATCGGATCTAGTCTTTTCCACGCCTATCCATCATTCACGTTGGCGTGACTCTTTAGTGTGGGTCTACAAGCTCAAGTCTACGCTAGTTTCAATTGCTTTAATTTTTCTATTTTCATTTTAACCCTTATTTGAACTCATATTTATCGTTTTTCTCTGAGAAATTACACTAAATAAAGAAGTGATTTTTTTTTTTGTAAAAACAATCTCGTTAAAGTATTTTAACAATACTTTGACTGAAATTAGTAAATGCTACTCGAAAAATTCTCTCTAATGTTAGAAGTGAGTAAGTTAAGTTATACGTACATCAATGTCGCTAAATCTCTCAATATAAGTCATCATGAAAGGAGATTTGGTCATTTGGGTTGAACTGAGCCGAATGGACCGGATTGGTGCGGGCCCAAACCCAAAAGTTAAGCCCAATCTCATACATAAGACCATCTATCAAGCGTTTGTAGTCTAGTCATATTATCATTTACGGATTCAAGAATTTTCATTATGATCGAATTTTTTATTTACTTTTGTTTATATAGAGCTCCTAGCCTCCTCTTACCGGATCAAGTCATCAAAATTTCAGTATTTTATACTTTTCTAAATTTACTTATCAATGGGGTCATTTGACCGCCACATATTATGTTAAGTCAGCTTTAACCCGAACTTCTATAGTAGTTCTGGTTTTATTAATTTGAGAACCGGTTTGAATAAAATAAGATATCTGATTATATAGCGTTAAAAGGACAAGAAGACATGCGCTGGTTTTGTATGTCAACATTATTTTCGTGGTAACGTCCGGGTAACATTGATCATTGCACGTACTTTTTTCGGTTTCCTTTACGTACCGTTATACAATACGACTGTTTTGTATGCTAACATCATTCTCGTAGTAACGTCCAGATAGCAAATCTAGTCATACACAAATACTACTGGGACTTGTCCCAGTTGGTATTCTAGGCGCTCTTCCCCTTGGGAGGTCGAGGGTTCGATCCCTGCTGTTGGCGGGTCAGATGGTTTTTGGTGCTAGATTAGGAGAATAGGAGTCGTTCAAAAAAAATTATACACAAATATAAAGACACCCTCTAGTTTAGCCCACTTATCCTCAAATTCTTGATGATTAACGTATAAACTCTAGGACCAAAACGTTAAGGCTTTATATTCTATATTTCTGTAACATATATGTATTATGTATTTATCATAGAAAATTATACAATTATGTATGCCTATCAACATAAAGGTATCGGGTTTAAGTATCACTAAATTTAAATTTAGATCGGATTATATTAATATTCATATTTCAAAATAAAAGTATAAAATTAGGAGAAAAGAAAGAGATTATTTGTTTTTATATGAGCGACTCGAGTGCATTCTTGTGCTCGTCTTTATTCCCCACTCACCCGTTTTCCCCTTTCCAACAATCCTTTTTTCAGTTTTTCTCAATCAAATCGATTGATTATCTTTTCTATACTCAATTCAATCCATGACGCTTGGCTCAGGAGGATCGAGTGTTGTGGGTAAGTTCATATCGTCAATCTCACTTTCAAAATTTTTTTTTGGGTATCCCCAAATTCGATTATTATATCGTCAATTTCATCGCTAGATCTTCGATTACTGTAGCAAGTTTGCAAATTGAATCTTCTATTTTGTTTTTAATTAAGAATATAAGGTATTATTGCATTGAACTCAGCTAACCCTAGATCAATTAGGTTTAATTTTTGTTCTTTCTGATGGGTCTTGTAAAGGTTTATGATGATTTAGGTATCTTTTATACAGCAGAACTTGTGTTAATCTATGTTCAAGTTGATGAATTTCTGATTCCAAATTGAGGATAAAATATGAATACAGCATAATGCAATTCGAGGCAATCGAAATGTTTGAAATCTGATGAATTTGGCCTGATTTAATCTTAATAATAGGCTGATTGTTTGATATAGTGTTTGTAGAATAAATTACTGATTTTGTTCTTTATAAATATGTAATTAGAAATGACTGGTTTCTGGTTTCGTTCTTTAAATTCAATAATTACTCTTAGCGTAAAAGGACAAAACTGCCCCTCACGTGAGGGGAGTTAACTGGATTATTTAACGGGGTTAGTGAAAGGACTGCCAGCCATGTAGAGGCTTATGATGATTTATGTATCTTTAAGTTGATGAATTTCTGATTCGAATTTGAGGATAAATACAGCATAGTGCAATTCGAGGCAGTTGAAATGGTTGAAATATGATGAATTTGGCCTGATTTAATCTTAATTATAGGCTGATTGTTTGATATAGTTGTTTGTAGAGTAAATTACTGATTTCGTCCTTTATAAATATGTGAAATTACTGGTTTCGTTCTTTAAATTTAGTAATTACTCTTAGCGTAAAAGGACAAAACTACCCCTCACATGAGGGGAGTTAACGGGATTATTTAATCGGGGTTAGTGGAAAGGACTGCCAGCCTCCAAAATTTTAAAAATAAAGGACGAAATCAGTAATTTACTCTTGTTTGTATGATACCAGTAATTAGAACTTTTTTTTTGGATCTTGAAAGCTTTTGCTATACCATGGTGGGTGTAAAGATTTGGTTGTGATTTTAAAAAGTTTTCTGCAGTGCCTAGAAATTTCAGATTGCTCGAGGAGCTCGAGCGTGGAGAAAAGGGTATCGGAGATGGCACCGTGAGTTACGGAATGGATGATGGTGATGACATTTACATGCGGTCTTGGACCGGAACCATCATCGGCCCTCACAATGTAAAATTTCTAAAACTTCAAGAACAATATTAACCGAACCGAATATAACCAACCGCCTCACCAATACCAGTTTGGTTCGGTTCTTTTGGGCTAGACTGATTATTGTAATATTTTATCCAGCATAAGAAAAAAAATGTTTAATGCTATTGTTTTTTGTGGGTTCTTAGTCTGTGCACGAAGGGCGGATCTACCAATTGAAGCTGTTTTGTGACAAAGATTACCCGGAAAAGCCTCCTACTGTTCGGTTTCATTCTCGGGTCAACATGTCTTGTGTCAACCATGAAACTGGAGTGGTAAGAAACTAAGAACTAAGAAGCTATTACTGTTTGTATAACTTATCTTGCATCATAACTGTCAATCACTATGCCCTTTTAACATTATTTTGCTTAAATGTTTGAATTTGGATCTTATCAGGTCTCACTAGATAAACAAACATACCGAGCAAAATCTCACTCATAAGTAGGTTGCTCCTATATAGATTATTAGTTCTCACTATAAATGGATTTTTATGCTCAGATGAATAGATTTTGCTTCTATTTGTGTGATTATTTAGGTGTTAGATAATTTGTTTCAAAGTAGCTATGCATATTAATTATGAGTAAAAATAGAACTGAAAATGCAGCAACCATAAAATGGTTTTTTTATATGAAAAAACTTGTACTAACCAGTTTTACAGTTATATCTGCAAGTAAGGTGGTGAAAATAAAAGTAAATTGGTTTAACCATATGATTTTTCTTACAAAAGTTACCATTTTGTGATTGTTAACTATATAGACCTTAGAGGACTCTTAACATTTCTCAAATAAAATTACCAGATCATTCCTGCGTTTAACCTGGTTTGAGAGACTAACAAGACGTGTCTCATGTTTTCACGAGAATATCTGTTTTTTTTTTCTTCAAACCTTCATGGGGGTGGCTCTCGGCTATGTGGTAAAGACATTAAGCCCCTCTAACAGGTCTGATGTTCAATCCTGTTGGTTAGATAGGTATTAGCAGCCTCCCGTGAAGTTTTCTGGTAACGGGCTCTCAGGACTCCAAAAAGAAGAAAGTATATTTTGGTCATTTTGCATGTTAAGAACTTTAGATACTCAAAATCTGCCACACACTCTACACATCATCTCCTATGACCCGTTTTGCTACAAATGATTATCTGATTGTGGGTATTCAAAACAGAAACTAAATTCCAAAATGCACATTCAAACACCACATCTTACTTAGATGTTGAGATTCCAAGAATGGTTGTTATTACACAAAGATTTCACCTTTCTGCTAAAAAAAAATTTGCATTTTTATTTGCAGGTGGAACCCAAGAAGTTTGGGATACTGGGCAACTGGCAAAGAGAGTACACTATGGAAGATATACTGATTCGGTTGAAGAAAGAGATGGCGTCCCAACATAACCGCAAGCTTGTCCAGCCCCCGGAAGGTACTTGTTTCTAGGTGGTGAAGGGATCTCTAAGAATGTTGTGATAGTTTTATTGAATCAAATGACATTTTAATGGTTTTTGGATGCCTTGAAAAAAAAGAAGCCATATGATGGCATCAGTGTGAATTCTGGATTCTGGGTCTTGTTTTGTTAACAAGATTCATGTTCAGTGTCAACTGTCAACTGTTTAATATATATGTACTATTTTGCAAAATCTATGTTTTATTTGGGTGACTTTTGATAGTTTGAGGCTTTGAGGAACTCATTATCCTATGAGTTAGGAGTGTGAAATTTTAACATGACCTGAAAACCCGGTACGAACCCATCCTGAAATTCACGGGTTAAAGTTGTCTAAATGGGTTCGGGTCAATTGCGGGTCGAACCCATGAACTTTTTTAGCTAAACAAGTTATGTATGGGTCAACCCGTCAGTTTGGTGGGTTGCCCCACATATTTCATATTTTATATTTTTAAATATGTCTTATTCATAAATTAATTCGCTATCGTAAGTTTTATCAAAGTTTTAAATTAAAAAAAGAAAATAATATAAGATTTTATGATTAAATTATAATTATTTTATATACATTTGCATTTCTTTTGTAAAAATGTAATTTTGAAAGTCGGGTTGGCGGGTTGACCTATATATTTCATATTTTATATTTTTAAATGTCTTATTCATAAATTAATTCTTTGCAAGTTTTATCAAAGTTTTAAATTTGAAAAGAAAATAATATAAGATTTTATGATTAAAATATAATTATTTCATATACATTTGTATTTCTTTTGTAAAAATGTAATTTTAAAAGAAATTAATATATTAAAAAAAATATAATTAAAGTATAAAATTCTACTCATACGGGTCGTGTTCGGGTCAACCCGCAAATATTTGTGTCATGTTCGGGTTCTTGTGTATGCCATGGTTTTTGGTTCGAGTCTTGTTCAGGTTCGTTTAAGATTTTTTAGGTTGAGGTTGGGCTAACCGGTCAACCCGCGAACACGACCCATTTTAACACCTTTACTGTGATTTTGTGGCTGGCTATGGTATCCAAAACCAAGGTTGAGGGTAAAATTGGCACGGGGTGTTTATAAACCGTCATAACCGATCAGAGTGAAACAAGTCGGTCGGATTGATATTGTACGGGTCGCTTTACCGGGTTTTAAGTTTTAACAGTTTAATTTAATTATATATATGGGCTAAAATATATTGCCTAAAGTGTAACGGGCTAAACCCCCAAATATATTGTATATGAATATTAATTGATTGTTCCCTTTTAAAAGCCCAAATCAGTAGGTAACTGGGCTGGACTTTATATATTAACAAACCTTTTATTAAAAAAATAACTTTTCAACGCTCATTTGGATCCAAACGGTCGTTTGGGTTTTTTATTTTATTTTAGATAAGGTTGTTTGGGCGTCGTTTGGACAAAAACCAATGTTTTAAAAACCGGTTTTGAAGTTGAACCGGAAAAGTCTTTGGAGCCGGTCGAACCGGTTAGGAGTATATATTTTTATAAAAGTTGCTAATAAATTTTTTACAAAATAGTTAAAATACAATTTTAATCCACTCAAAAATAATACCAAATGGTTATTTCACAAGAAAATGTAAGTTTTAAAGTTCACAAATAATAAAAAATAACAATAAAGTATACACATATAATAAAAATAAAAATAATAAGAAACCGGTTGAACCGGAGCGGTTTAACCGGGAAAACCGGTCAAAACTGGCCGGTTTGGATCTCTTAAAAACCGTGAAAACACCGGAGACCCCTAAAAAACTCGTTCGAACCGGTTCAACCGGCCAGTTCGAACCACTTTTTTAAAACACTAGCCAAAACGTCCCCTTAAATTTCAGGGGGGAGGGGGGGGGCTATTGTTTTGTAATATTAAAAAAAAAAAATACCCAAACAACCGTTGAAAAGTTATTTTATTAGTAAAAAACTTAATATAGCCAATGCCAAATTTTAATGACGGTTAGTTATTAAGATATGATTAAAGAATATTTTCTGATCACAACTCTAATGTAGTGTTTTTATGAAAGGCCTAGCTTTTTTTTTTAATTTATTTTATTATATATTTTAAGGACAAACTATGTTACTTTTACTCAACCTTAAACCTCAAATTGCAAATTAACACTCCAGCTTATGTTTTAACTTGAGACCTCTATCAAAAAGACATAAAGCTCTTACTAATGGGATAAGACCAAAGTGGTGGGTTGGCCGTTTTAACCACAAATTGTTAGGGTCAGCAGTTAGAACTGCCCATGTTCTTCACATGAAGGTTATGCTTGAAACAAGGTTCAACCGGTAACTAGATCGAACCGACTTATATCAATTTGATTTTTTTTCTAACGAGGTGTGCGAGTGGGTTGTCCTCTTGTTTTGGAAGGTAAACAAGGACAAAACCCTAAGCGTACGAGGTAGTAAAATTTTGAGTAGGTTGACCATTAAATACGCATGTCAAAAACAATGGCGAAGTATAAGCATTGATATTCACGATTTTATGTAAAAAAAAAATTATATGTATTGAGTATTGAACCTCGGATGTATTGAGTATCACCCCCTTGGTAAAAAATTTGAGTCCCGCCCCTCGGGTTTTTTTTTCAATCTTCGCCACTGGTAAAAAACTCTCGAGTCTTCGCACCTTTAAACATGATCAACCTCATCGACATTAACAGATTTGAAACTGCGTGTGCTTGTGGGTTCTTGTCAACTAACAATTTTCTTCAATTTCAAAACCCAAATCCCTTTTCGTTTCAAATCGATGGAGTTTTTATAAATATTCGTCAGATTTCACAAATGCTAACTCTGGACTTCTAGTTTTATCGACGTAGATGAACTTTCCGACGAGATGTAAATATTAGAATTAATTCAATATGTGTTTTAAAACAAACTAAAAAACATGTTAAGATATTAATAACCTCACCTCGGACGAGGTTTCATTGACTAAGTTCATGATTATGCTTTGTTTAGTCATGAACAAAGTAACGCTCCATGCCATTTTAGGAAACACATGACTCAGAGGCACGTGCACAGCCTCCTCATTTCACGTGGCATGATTATTAGGAAGGTACTGAGAAAGAAACCTTAGTTTCAAAGATATCAAGCGAATCATTGATCCTTTTAATGCTTCAATTTATATGTAATTGTACTTTATTTCATGTCATACGAATAGATGATTATTAATTTAAAACTATTAGCGTTAAATGAATCTAATTAGTAAACTTAAGCACGATTAACAAACTATTTACATTTCTGGTCCTTGTACTTATAACTTTGTAAGCAGATTGAAAGATTAAGGACTCCAAAAAATGTGATTAAAGGATCCATTAATAGGAAGAAAAATAAAACAAGGGTAGAAGGAGTTATTGATCACAAAAACCCAAAAGGTTGTAGTGAATTTCTCTTAGAAGAATTCTAGGTGGTGTTGCTAAAAAAAGTGAATAAAAGAGTGCAAATTGAATAAAACGTCTTCATTATCTTGATTGCACTTAGGGCATCAGGTATACCCTTGGCCATGTTAAACTTTAACATCGCCACGTAGGCGCCACATCATCTTTAACACCACTCTTGAAAGTTTAACATGTGAGGGGGATACCCATGTGGTGTTAAACCTTTTTTAATTAATTTTTTTCTTTTTTATAAATGCTCAATGGTCTAATTTTTGACCGTTACCCATTGTTCCAACACTTTCAACGGCGCCGAAGATATGGCGCAAGGCCATCACGCCGAGGGTTAACGCACATGGGGGGCGGTATTGGCGCGCCTTGGCGCCGCCAAACAGCCCTATGGCGCCACATAACGGTTGTATACCGTGTGCCCTTATGTCAAATGAGAATATACTACATGTATGTTTTTGTTGAGAGATAAACATACTCACACCTAAAATCACCTTGATCTTAAAAACATACATATTACCCATTATATAGGACTCAAATCCATACCATTTATATGAGGAAAAACACGAGGCATTATTTGATTAAACGTCTACACACCATTATGTGATGTATATATGCAACGTAACAATATATGTCACATAGTGACTTCATGCCACCATATATACCATAGGATGCAATATATACGGATATAGTAAGGAATATCGTATGCCAACTGGAATATGTTATTAGGTCTATAATCTATGTTTTACATTTGTTCTTGTTCATATCCATGTTCCAAATAACTATAAACACATACGTCACCTAGGATGTATATGTACACGTACATGTATATGTGACATTCGGTGTTATACCATCAATATTGTCCGCTCTACCCTCGAAGAGCTTACGGATTTGGTTTTCTTTACTCGAGTGAAAACTTCTCAGAGATAACTTATCCATGGATTACCGCCTCAAACAGGCTATCAACGTTTTTCGGAGGCATTGGTTGTGGATAAGAGGAAAACTTCATAGTTAAGCATGTTTGAATTGGTAGCAATCCAGAAATTGATAAGCCCTGAGAAGTTTTCGCTCTAAGGATAAACGTAGTGGAAGAGCCACATGGTGCATTGTGCTGACATGGACGTGTAGGTAGTGCGGGTACACCACTACCCCCCCCCCCCCCCCAAAAAAAATCACCACACTTTTTCAAAAACCTAAGGGCTTCTTCACCGCACTTTATCCTATCCACAATGTGTCTGTCTCTCTCTTCTCCACTCTCTCTCTTTGTATCTAACTTTATTAAATTAAATATTAATAAAAAATGAATTGTAGCATGAGTGAGTATTAGCATATTAGGTTGTTTGTTATGGTCAAGCTACATACCTATGGGGTTGATGAGGTGCTACGACCACCTACAGGAACACCGGCAAGGATGTGATAGGGCCGCACTTTTGGCTATCCCTTCGGCTCCCAACCCCGCACACAACATCGTTGTTCTTCTCTCCTCCTTTTCTACTCTCTCTCTCTCTCTCTCTCTTACTTTTTAAAATTTTATATTACTAAAATAAGTGTAGAGATGTGTGGTCTGAATATTATAGGGGTAAAATATGCAAGTGAGAAGTGTTGATATGGCGATGTTGTGGTAGAAAAAATATAGGGTTGAAATAGTGTAAAGTGACCATTACAAATAGCCTTACATGGGTAAAATATAAAAGTAAAAGATGATCTGGGAGTTGGTAGAAAAAAGTTTGAGGTTGAAAAAATGTTGGGTGACAAACTATCCTTAGCCTTTTTCTTAATGAAAAACTATACTACTCCTATTCTACCCAAATTACAAATTAGTACTCTTATACACATTTGAATATGAGACTTCCACCAAATAGACATAAGTCTCCTAACACAGGGCCAAAACCCTAGGCCAAAACCCAAGTAACCCTTAGCTTAACAAGCAAAAGCAAAACATAAGATCCTTACAAATTAGTACTCTTTTTAAATAAAATGACTTCTCCTATACCCCCCCCCCCCCCAACACACACACACACTCATTTTTCTCGTGAAGCCCCATGCTGATTATATCGCCACGTATTGCAAAATGTCCCATGGATAGGCTACATCCATTACACATAACGTTATAGACAAATTAAAGCGGATAATATTAGTAGTTTGCTGAGGTTGGTAAAATATATATTTATATGTATAAACAGGGAAATGGTGAAGAGGTTGATTTGAAGTGTGCATTTGCATCTAGCATACGAGTTCATGATTACAAAGGAAAAGGTGAACAGTTTGACGACTATGATTAATCATCCACATTTGCTCGCATTTACTCTTCTCCTCTCTTCATTCACACTTTCCCATTTTTAAATACTAAATATATATATGAGCCTAAGCTTCAACATTATTAAATTACAAACAATTGGTATGCACCAGTATGATTCATCTAGAAGTTGAATTTTGTAACAATGTGACATATCATTATCCTTTATATTTGATAAGATTTGTTTTATTTACGATAACTCACATCTATATAGCCATGGGTTAATTACAACACACATAAGAATTTAAATGAATCTACCACAAAAACCAAATTTCAAAGCAAAGTGTTTTTGACTACTCATTACTCTGACAGCTTAATTCAATGTTGAAATTCAACTATTCAAATGCATCATCACTTTCATTTGATGCAATACAATCTACAAGAAAGAAGCTAGACATTAATTAATATAAATACACAATTAATATTAAAATCCTATATATTGTTTGTGTAGAAGGGCTTAAAAGGGTGGGTTTTATGAGATAATTAAGAGAAGAGGAAGAGGGAGGAAAGAGGGCGGACGAGAGGAAAGCTCGCGAAGAAAAAAAGTATAAAAAAAACATCAATGTTGGTTATTATCTTATATTTTTACAATTTTATAACGATAAACACATATATTTATCTATGTGTGATTATTAGGCTATTCGTAATGGGGCGTTTTTAGGCTCCATAACGCCCCATAACGCCCCATATAACGCCCCGCCCCACTACGCTGGGGCGTTATGGGGCGTTATGGTGCCCAAATTCGCCCCGGGCGTTAGGGATAAAACGCCGAAGAAGGGTTTAAAAGTAATGATTGTGGGGCGTTATAGGGGCTTTATCCACTACACCATAAAGCCCCATAAAGCCCCTTGTCCAGTCATCGTCCACATGGCGGATAACGCCCCATTTGGGGCTTTATCCACTACACTTAGCCTTAAGGACTAGAACCCTCAAATTAACTCTTGAAGGAAACCATTATATATATAACTAGACATGGATCATTGATATATGTATTTATGTGTATAACGTTGAATTCTATGAATACTGAACTATTTAATTTTGTCATTAAATTGGCATTAAAACACGACTGAGTTGCACTTGTTTATAGATTATTATTAAAAACAAACTTTCAAATCCCAATGGTTTTTCCACTTAAAGACAACCATTGCCTCTCCAAACCCTATGTTGTGAATCTTTGACGTTTGACCAAACTAATTAGTGGACACACTCCACTTAGTTGCTGCTACTTGCTTTTCTTGTAGAGAAGTAACAATGAACATATTTTTAATATGCTCATCAAATGTTTGTGATTATTAATAAACACAAATTACAAAAGGATTTAAGATTGGATTAAGAGTAGAGTAACATTCGTCGCGGTTTGAAAAATTAATGAACCCTCACAAATGGATGATACTAGCTAGATTTCACCACCCATGTCGCGATGATGTGAAACATAAAACAGTTATATTGCTAAAGCATTATGTAAATAAAAATATAAATATAAAACGACTATGCAATAACATTAAACTAAAATAATAGAGAAAACTAAATAACTGAAACGTATACAGGACTGTATGAAACTACAACGAATAAAACCTAAAAGAAAATAACAAATAAAAAATACAATTCGGCTTGTCATATGACACCCAACTAAGGGACCGTGTAACCCAATCAAAGCCAAACATTACTCCTTTCAAGTAAAAAGAAATGTATATAGTACTATATCTAATTATACCGCGAAAAGGAAAAAAACTGTAGTAACAAATCTTGCTAAAACTAATTGAGTTTAAGCCAACTCATATACAATTTGTTATTTAAATCTATTCTTTCGGTAGTTTTTTCTTTTAAGGATTGGATTCTCAATAACATTAAACTAAAATAATAGAGAAAAATTAAATAAAAAAAACTAATACATAAACATAAACGATGATGATGTAAAACTATAAAGAATGAAACCTAAAAAAATTTACAATGTGGCTTGTCATGTGGTACTCAACTAAAGGACCACGTGGTCCGTATATGAAACTCGGGCTCTAACTCATTTATTAATGAGGATTTGCCTAACATAATGATGCTTAATTATCTTATGTTTTTCTTAGAACAACCACACACTATCTTACTAATTTTACACCATTATACTTATAGTAGGGATTGAACCGTAACCATTATAATGATGTCCATCCTATCATTAGGATAGAAATTTTCTTAAGAGCTAACACACGCTTTCCACAAAAATGAAAAAAAAAATGATAGTTAAAACAAGTGCATGTTTAATAACACTTACTTAATTTTCTGATGTTAACAATTGAAGTTACATAGACTAAAACAACAAAACATCACTTGCTAACACAAACACAAACTAAAACATCTTAAATAATGATGTTATTAGCACTTGAAAACATAACATGCATATTCAACAACTAACTAACTTTCCCTACTTTCCCTACTTCACTCAAAATGAAAATCACTCCCCTACACATATGATGACATAATACTTGTTTTCAAGTGCTAATAACATCATATATCACATATATATATATAATATATATTATTATATAAATAAAACTACAACCAAATCCAACATAATGGATTATCAAGATTATTGCATGAGTTTTGAAGCCAAAACATTATTCCAAATTTCACTAAAAGCCCTGATGATGATTCCATGATAATAGGGTGCATTCAGCTGCAAGAAACAGTTCAAAAGCTCCCTCAAATCCTCCCTCCCATAAATCTGTTTCTCCATAATCATCTGCAGCATTGAGTCCCGGAAATCCACGTAAGGGTCGTCGGAATCTTTCTCCACCGCCAGGCTGTTCCCGCCGATCCTCCCGAACCCTTGGACGGCTCTCAAGCTTCTCACTTCAGAGTCGTCGTCCGCGGCGGAGTCCGGCGAGAATGTGGTGGCGGTGGTGGTGGTGGAGGGGGTGGTGGTCCAGGAGGCGGAGTGGTGGCGGCGGTGGAGTTTGCCGGAGTTGTTGTGGTTGTTATTGTGGTGGTTGTAATGTTTGTATTTGTGGGGTTTTGGGTGGAAGAGTTTGGAGAGTTTGATGCGCCGGCAGCCGCCGCCGCAGCCGACGTCGACGGCGGCGGAGGAAGGGAAGAGCTTTTTGTTGATGGTGGGCATTTGTGGGAGGAGAGGGAAGTTGACTCGTTTGATATGAAAGAATCTTGGATTTATAATTCTGTCTTTGGAGGAAGTAACTTGCTAATGTTACGGTGCCTTTGCTTACGTTTGGTGACAGTCCAATCATAAAGATTAGTGACCTTCTCCTACCCAAAAAATTAAAGTACTTTTAACATGATTTTATATCCGGGGATAATGTTGACACAAGAAATGAAAATAAAAACGTGTAACGAGCAAAAACGTTAAACAATAAACTATGTTACACGGTTGTACATAAGGAAATCAATGTGTACCTATTACATCATCAAGAAACATCAACTTCTGTCCCAAAAACTCAAACGTTTCAATCAGAATAGAAAAAGACTACATTACAATGCTAAAATTAGAAACCAAATGCTCAAAGTTTTGAACTTATGACTTAAAAGTTATATAACACGACTATGTACATCACAGACTTATCTCACAAACTTATGTGTTAAAATCGTCGCGTACGGATATTAAAAAACAAATGACAAAATGATAAAAATAAGCAAATGACATAATGATAAAAATAAACAAATGACATAATGATAATTATGAGATAATAAATGGGTAAAATAGTAATTAAACTTATTAAAGTTTTTATATTGTATATAGAGATGTAATATAATAAACTTCCTTATGTCATTATATACAATGGGGTAAACGATTGTATGGAGTGTGTGGATATATAACAACATAAATCTCCATGAACATATTATTTTAACAATATTATTATATAAGGTTTAAAAAGTTCAGGGTATGTTTATTATTATTTGAAATAGTTTAGTAAATATTTAAGTAAGAGACTTGAAAGAATCAATTTTATGAATGGATAACGTAAAAACAAAATATACTTTTAGATATTTTGGAAGTAATGATATGTGTTTAAATATTGTAATTAATAAATTAAAGTATACTCTAGGTAATTAGATACATTGTTTAAAACAAAAGCAACTTTATTTTACAGGTTTCATTCGAGTGATATTTAACTTCATCTAACTTAGAAAACTACTCTACGTATTGAAGTATTTTATACTTCTTAATTTTATTTTTTAATCATAAATAATTTCAAGAGTTGTTTTATTCTTAATATTTGTATGCTATATATTTACCTACAGTACTGATACAATTTAAAAATGAAAGGAACAGGACTATGAGGCTTTGTCCGAGTGGTCATTGTTGATAATGGGGAGACTCGTGATCTTAAGGTCACAAGTTCGGTCCCTATAGCCCTTAAGTTTTATCACCTGAACATTCACGGAAGTACCATAGAATGAGCTCAATTGGCGAGCTTAGGCTATCCTAACACTATAAGCGTTTCGCGGGTGAGGTATCTCTTGCCATTGTGTTTCCCGGATAGCCGTGCTTTTATTCGTTGAACATCAAAAAAAAAAAATAAAAAATACCCGTCCACCTTACATGTCCATGTGGCAGAATAAGTGCATGCCACGTGGCATGGTTATTAAGAATTATTTTTAGATTTTTCTTTCTTATTAAAAGAAACAATTTAACACATGAGTTGGTTGTCTAATATGTATAGTCGTATCAGTTTAGCAAATGAAATATGTATAGTCGTATCAGTTTAGCAAATTAGTTGGTGGTGTAATAAATACAGTCATGTAACATAACTTTTTAAATTTTTGTATTTCCAATCTTAACGAATTTAACAGAATTATTGATGACATAATATCATAATATGTATAGTCTTGTAACATAATTTTTAGGTCGTAGATACATATTTTAAGCTTTTGGATCATTACATAGTTTTTTATTTTTATTTTATTTACATAGCGTTATATTGTTTTCTATGTCCGTGTTATCTCGCGACAATGCACGGGTTGCAAATTTAGTATGATTTAAAAATTAATTACTTCATTCTTGATATTTCCATTCTGAATTTCTTTGTTGGAAACTGATCAATAAATGGTTTATAATATTGTAGATTTGTAGGTGCTGCCAAAACTAAAATAAAATTATATTAAGGTATAATTGGAAGAGTTTGGAAGCTGGCATGACAGAAGGTCAATTTACTGGGGATTAATTTAAAAATAATAAGATAAATAAAATAATAGAAAAAAAACCCATATAACCCGCCGGATTTAACTCCAATGGATCCGAGATGCCCAGATCCCACCGGATAACATCAATTTCAGACACTCAGTTTATTTTCTACTTTGATTAAAAGAGACGTTTGTGAATACTATATTGTTAAAAAACACTCAAAAACATATTTAAATTATGGATATTTACCTTTATTTTAGTAAATTAATAAGTTAAGTGAAATAGAATGAGAAAGTGTAGCATTTGCAACCGTCATGTACTTTTTTTTTAAACTGGACTCCTCCTAAATTAGCCCAATTTTATAATTAATTCTTGGATATCAAGATTTTGAACTTTGAATCTCAAACTAAAAAGCAAATACTTCTATCAAGTGAGTGTGTCACATTTATATAATCAGAAGAGTGTGTCTCTGCCTTTTAATGGGAAAAAATGGTTTAATTTTCAGTAAAAATAATTAAATATAATTATTATCAATATAAAAAGCAGAAATTTGAATGGTGGATACTTTATTAAAAACATAAAATACCAAAAATAAATGTATTTTTTCTTATTTAAATAATTAGGTAGTGTTTGATATGCACGAATGAAAGATAGATTGAAATTGACCGGGTCATCACGTCGGAATGAAAATATGACATTTTGTTAGCATATTGAACCAAGGAATGTGATTTCAACAATTCTTAAGACTTTTATTTTTTAGAGGACAGGTGATTTTTCGTTTCATTCAAGTAACGAGTGAATTTTTTTTTATTCAATCTGCGTTCTTCTTTAAATTTTATTTTTAATAGAAAAATAGAAATTAAGAACAAAAATATAAAAATAAAACAAAATTAAAATTAAATATAAAACTAAAATGAAAAAAACAAAAATAAATAAAATCTAAAAATGATAAATAATACTAAAAAAAAGAATAAAAGTAAATTAGAAGAAAAAAAAACAAATAATATAAAATAAAAAAAAATTGGAAAAAGTAATGTGGCCTTTGTTTAATCGATTATGCTATCAATAAAAGATAAAAGACCGTACGTAGTAGCTAGAAGTTTAAATTAGTTGAGCTCGTCTAATATCAAGCTCGTGTTGTTTAACTTTGGATCTAGACTCAAGTTTGACTCGTTTAAAACTTTTATCTTTAAAACTCAATTAAACTTGATTTGTGAGTAGTTTTTTAAACTCATATTTTCGTAGTCTCGTAGATATGTACGTTTTACAACTATAACTTTTATATCTAATGTAATATATATTATTTAGTTTGTATTATCAAAATAATATCTATAATATATGTGTAATATATCAGATAAATTTTATATAACTAACGATCTTTAATTAAATTAAATGTTAAGGTGAGTTAATGCATATTTCTGTTGAGGGTCATGATGCTTATATGTATCTACAGTCTGCATGCAGGTAGATGAAATGTTTGTCACGTCTTCAATTTCAATTACAGACCATAAATTATATATATTGTATGAAATTGAAGACATCACCTAAATTCATAAATTATATATAGGCTAGCTACCTCTAATGGGGAGTACAAGTCCTTATGCCTTTGGTACCATATTGTATTCTTGTGTTAATTTTTTTTTCTTTTAACGGTAATCAGTTGACCCATGAGTTAAACGAGATGTTGAACGGCACGACACCACCTAAATTCATCAAGTTCTTGAGAAAACTCACTAACCTCCAGAATCGGGATCAAACTTGTGACATTTCGACCACCCCAAACTCTTTACTTGGCTCGCGTGCTCTTCTCTCTTTAACCACTAAACCACATATATTTTATGTTAGTAAATAGATATATACATATACGATTTTATGATGATATTATAGTTTTTTTTTTCTTTTTCTAATACAACTCTAAATTGTTAAAGAAAATCATCACAAGAGGAATAAATCCAAACTTATGTTTGTAGGAAAACCGAGCTTACCTTCAAAATATCCCAATGTGGACAACAATGTTATAGGTATGTGTTTTTCTACTATGGTATTGGTAGAAAACTTGGTTTTGTACAAGAACAAGTACTCTCTCTTGTAATTCTTTGAAAAACTCATAATTTATTTGTATAATCAAAAAAAGTTTAAACCACCTTGTAGAACTTCAAATAATCATAATTTATGAGTGCTAAACTGTTTAATAATAAGAGATTATATTTATTTACCATACTCACAACATCTAATCTATTTCTAATTCTACTTTATGTTGTATAGCAAGCCTCCACCTTACTCATAGAGAACGAGACATCATTTAACACATCAATACATCATTTAAAAAAAATCATCTAATTCTTTTTATTTCATATCATATGATCAATTTCAAAACACAATGCTAAACGACCTTTACGTCAATCGCCTCAAACAAAGGTTCACACTATGACGAATGACGGTCCACATTCCAGTCGAAAACTATAATTTTTTATGCACACGGTACAACCAGAATCGCAAACAAATCTCAACCATCTATAGGTTAATGATGGAAATGGGGTTTCCATGATACCTATCAAGGATGCATAAATGGGCATAATTATGATAGATTGATATAAGTCATAGATAGATGATAGGGTACACACTTTGCATTGATTTACAATTAATAAGGAACGTACACACACATCTATTCATAAGGTTCATGTGAGCTAAGCTTATTGACTTGTTGCTACAAATTAGATTGAACCATGGTCACATTCATATATCAAACCATGGTTTTCTTGATCAAGGTTGCGATGTGACGAGCCACCCATACTGAACCGGCCACGGTGCACGAGAAAGAATGGGTGTGACCCTCTCTCTCCACTTCCACCACCGCATCTGGCACCTGCTTCACCACCTAGTACGTTTTTGCTAAAAAAAATTAGAATGTATTCATAAAAAAAAAGTTTTAATGCATAAGGTACAAGTCCCTACAACATGGTACAAACTTTTAAGAAAAAATATAGGACAAATACCATAAAAAACCAACACGGTTTATGATTTTTCACGAAAAAAAAACTCATTCAACCTAATTTTAGTATATTAAAATCCAATACGTGTAAACGATATATTAAAAAAAACCACTGAAATTATTTTTGTATATTAAAGTCCTTAAACTTATCTATCTAAGATACAAGTACATGTGAGAAAAATAACAACTTGTTAACCCTTAATCTAGTGAAATTTGACGAAGTGGATTTTTAACATTTTGCCTTATAAATCTATACCATATTCATATTTTTTTACTCAATTATGAGTTGAAGGGTTACTTACCTCATCATGCATGTCTAATGGGCCCCAATGATCATCATCACCATACAAGAATGCAATCCTATTTCTCTTTTTCCTCATGAATTCCCAGTCTGGTGCCTTTACAAGCTACAAAAAGATTATGTTTAGCAAAAAAAATCATCAAAAATAATCAACTTTAGGCATACTTATAGGTTAGTATCCATGAAATACGTAAAATTTGCTACTTTACGTCATTCTTTTGAGGATCTTTATGATGATAACACGACGAAATACAGTGGATACATGAATTTTGCTCGCGTATTTCATAGCTATGGTCTATGGAGGTCAAAAACTGATTATTCTAGTGATTTCTTCTTATTTTATTTCTTAAAAAATAATTGCATTATTATGAGATGGTTGCATGTGTTTTTTGGGGAGAGATCATATACCTCTTCAAATTCAGTCATGACCAAATAAAGCACATTGCGCATTGTATGATACTGAAACAAGATAAAGCGAAATTTAGCACAAGAATAATTAATTTTATCTCTATTAAAACATATATTCACTGTGGATATAAATTATCTAAAAATGAAGTCAGAAAGGACTAATAGGACCACTTGAATAAGAAAAAATAGGTCCCATAACAACTGACACAATAATTCTCAATTTGAATGCATAACTATAGGTGTTTGCAGATGATATATAAATGATCAAAACTAAATATATAAAGTGGTAAGGATGTCACATACTTGATACTTGTTATAGTTGTTGCAACAAGTTTCAAAGTAAATAAATAAATATTTATCTTATAATTCTTATAATAAATTAGTTTCACCTTAAGAATGCTTGTACAAAGAGCATCAATAGCAGTAGACGACCACGACTTCCCCAATGATATTTTCGCTATAAATCTTGTTGCCGAAATTGGTAGGAATCCCAACAATGCAACTGTAGCACTTATCAGATTAGATTGAAGTTGGGACCTGATAATAACATTTTTTGAAATAATTATCAGATTATTATTACAACTGTAAACAGTCATTATGGATTTATGGTTGATTATTAACTTGATCTTGATTATTCAAAATCACATAACTAGTTGAAGAAACATATCCAGATCACATATTTTTAAGAGAGTTTAAAGCATTTTTCAAGATGTTTGCAAGATAAAGATCATTAATATTAGCAGCAGGGATATAACTGATGATTTAGTGGTAGGGTATGATGATGGTGACAATTGTCTTACCTTGAAATTATTTTTATAATTGACTGTTGCTGAGATTTCGCATTCACTGCCAAAAATGGATAGAGGGCGATAAAATATGCAACCTGTTGTATAAGAAGAAAGCATCAGAAGACAGCTTGTAAGATTGACGGGTTGGGTAACGGGTTTTGTCAAAACGGGTCATTTTTACGGGTTGAAACGGCCCACAAACAGTTACATCTTTGTTTTTATGATCCATTTCATTAAAAAAATTACTTTTACAAATAATAAAATTGTTAATGATAAATCAAAGAAATATATTATTACAATAATATTTCAAACTCCAAATCTTTGAACACCGTTTGACCGGTTCGACCCGTTTGACCCATTCCCATTTTAGCTAAATAATTTTCATCCGGCCCACTAGAACTAAAAAAAACTCAAATTGACCCGTTTATAAGTAAAAGGTAATTTCATAAGTGTATTCATTCACCTTCTCAGGAATTCGTTTAAATATTTCCAAGGACATATATGACCCGATTGAGTGTCCCACCTGTAGAGAAGACATGATGTACCAGCCTTAGGTAGTTGATGCAACAAATGAAATCATTTACAATAGAATGAAAGTAAAACAAGGAAACACACAGTATTGTATTTTTATAAAGCATAAAACTTTCACATGTATTTTATCGCACTTTGGCATTTTTTGTTAGCTTTCAGGGTTGGAGAAAGAACGAAACTTGATGTAAGAAGCAATAAAACACACCAGAATTAGAGGGACTTCAAGAGCTTGCAATTCCTGGTGGATGAAATTGATCTGAGGGAACAAGATAAGGAGATTAATCATGTAAATTTTATACTATATTTCAAATTATAATTAAAAGTATATATTAGAAAATAATAATATATGCAAATAGAATAAAATAGTCAAATATATAATTAAAAAAAATAAATGAGACGAGCTCGAGCTTGAAACTTACTTAAAGGCCGAGCTCAAGCGTTAAAAAAATAGCTTATCTGAGCATGAAAGTTTATTTAATCAAGCTCGGGCTCGGGCTCGTTTACTCCTTTACTGATTATCATATTATTACAACTTCAAACAATAAAAGGACATCCAATTATTCAAACACTATCTCATAATTTAGTAAATTAGGAAGATTACCTTATGATCAATTTGTTCCTTTAGTGTGAACATCTTTCCCTGCTCCCAATCCTTTAAAAAAAATCAAACTTAATCAAATAAATATCATAAGATTTCAAACCATATATAATCATTGGGTAAACATATATTCTCAAAATTAAGAATTTGGTAAGGAAAGATCTCAAGAACTATATAATAAGTGACCAAAATAAAGTTAATGTTTTTCAGTTGAAAAATGTTCAACATTTAGCCAATCATGCAGCTAAAGAAAGGCTTGGACCGTACAACATAAACAAGTTGTGTATACGTTCCAAACGCAAAATACCAAAAAGGATGCACACATCCGATAACGTGGCTATAAAGAATACCTTTTCTGAGTGTGATATATGTCCAATTGCTGATCATAAACACCAAAAGAAACAAGCAGTCAAATTACAAAGATGATCTTAAAATTAAAAATTAAAAAAGAAAAAGAAAAAGAAAAGGAAAAAAACAGATTGATCGTTAAAATTAAAGAAAATGAAGGTAAATGTTAGAGATTATCCTGCATTTTCAGTTACTGAAAAACTTGAAAAGAAGCAGCCAATTCTCACCTTTTTTTTTTAATTAATAGTAATTATAACAACCAAAATAAAGGTTACAGCTCAGTCCGACATGCGGGGCAAACGGGCAACAAGCTGCGCCAATTCTCACCTGTGATAGAAGCAGTTTCTCCCATTTGCTCATAAAGGGACTCCAAAAAATCAGTGTAAAATGAAATTACTCCTGTACCAACAGGTGACATCTTATTACTACCCAAAAGATTGTTTAACAGAATAACTTGTTAAATTATAGCATAAGAGGATGTAAGTTCCAGATAAAAAGAAACATCCGACATAATAGGTAAAGAGGAAGAAGGTAAACAAGTAGCTCAATCGGCTACATGGTTTATTTTTTCAAAGATTTTGATTCATAAGCCACCATTACCTAGTGTAGAAGGATCTAATCAAAAAAGTTTGAGGCCAAAAATAACATGTCCTGTTCAATGGTGGTGACCAACTCATAGTCGGATAACGATAGAAAACCTAATTGAGAATCGCGAAGAGATTTACGGATGTGACTATAATGTGTAAACCTATGAAAATAAACTCCTCATGAGTCTTTCGCCATTAGCTTGTTGTGTATCTAGTTTTCACTGCCATAAATCTCCCTAATCTATTACTACCCAAATTAAGTACTAAGCATTCAAACTAAATTTCCCGTCCCTTTAAAGAATGGAAATACATTTTTTTAGATCAAACTCTCACTAAAATGCAAGACTGATAGGAATTAGGATGCTCATATGATCATATCATATATGATACAACATTTATTATGTTGATGATTTTAGTGTCATCAAGGCCATTATAGTATAACTGAACTTATTGCTAGAAGGTTCAAGTGGGTCAAATAAAATAAGAAGTGGCTGAGTGGGTTGCAATTGAGAGGGATAACCGCCCCATTCTTGTGGTGGTTTAAGTAGTAGTAGATCACTTTGTTTTCTTTTGTGTGGTTAATTTTGAATCCATATCACCAAATCAGAAACCAACCGAATTTCATATCTCCAAATCAGAAAAACAGTGTAGGTTTCTTAGAGGGGGTGGAGAGAAAATAGGAAGGTGCTGATTCTGTTAAACAATCTTCTAAAAATCAAATGTTCTGCATACAGTTGATGCATAAAAAATTACCTGGATTTCCAGGCACAAAAAGAATATGAAATCTGGGATTTCTGGCATGAATCTCCACTATCTCCGTCTTCCTCCTGCCATCCCCAGATGAAAAATTTCAGATTAATTATAATTATAGAACAAACAAATGCAAATATCGTAAAACGAAAACAGAGTAAGTGAAATCGAGCATACCCAGAAACGCTGCACAATCTGAAATTAGGAAAAGCTTCCAATTTGTGGGAAATCAATCGTGATTTCTCGTGACCCATTTGAGAGATTCTACTGGTGGTTAAACGGTTAATGCAATTGCAGAGCTTTTGTAACGGCTGATTCAAGAATCTAAATTAGGGAAAACAGAGTGTGTTGAACACCACCGATGCGATTGGTTTTTTTGCAAATTACAGAGATGGGTATAAAACTATAAATCAAGAAAACGGTTTGATTGCTTTAATTTCAGTTAAATTAGGCGGGGAGTACCTGTAACGAATTGGGAGAGTGAAACAGAGAAGTGTGATAGATGATGGGAATTGGGAAGGAATGATGGGTGTGCATCGCAGTCAAAAGTCAAAACACGACTCCGGCGGAAACACCGAGGTTTATAAACATCTTAGGAAACATTAACATACTTGTACGTTAATGTACAACTACATGAAGCGTGTGTTTTTTCTTTAAGTTTATTAAAAAAAAAAAAAACTAGCAGCTAGGTAGATTATATTTTGGAGATACAAGAAAAATTGCACAAACTATCACAATCTAAACACATAAGCTTAATTTTATGTTTTATCCAAAAGAAAGATAAGGATTTAATGTCTCTAAAAATCATCTCCGTTCATTTTAGAGATATAAGAAAGAGACATTGGGTAAAACTTTATAAAGTTTAAAGAACATTCAGTGTTATTAGTAAAATGTAAAGGACAAAACTTATAAAACATACAAACTTAAAGGACTAAAGGATTAAATATGTAATTCACACTATAATCGGTTACCTTTTATCTAAACTTTGTAGTTTGTACCAATATATTAAAGTGGCTTGTTATTTTCATTTTTCAATCAGTATAGGAAGATTGAGCAATGCAAAGGAGAAAGAAGTTGTTCTCTCTTCTTTGATACCCGCCACCATATATGAGGTGAGCAGTACGGAACTTGAATTAATCTTTTTGGCATATAGTACAGGGGCTAGAAATCCAGATATAATTGAAAAAACAAACTTTGTACGCCTAGCTTACTGTGAAAAAATCCCATGATCTATGCCAATAGACTCGTGACATCCATGTATCGAGTCGTCAAATAAGCCACATGAAATGTAAGCCCCACATCAATTGAGAGGAAGAGTGGAATCTTCCTTATAAAGAGGTGGATACTCCTCTACCAAGATGCGATTTGTCTGAACGAGTAACTCTTCGGGTGAAAACTAAACCGCAAAGCAATTAACAATTTGCTTGAGCCATACAAATTAAGTACCCGGTACTAGGGGTGTAAATGAGTCGAGTCACTCGTGAGCTACTCGAGATCGACTCAATAAAAAGCTCGAAACGAGCCGAGCTTTAACGAGCTCGAGCCGAGCTCGAGCTTTGAAATAGGGCTCGTTTAATAAACGAGCTCGAGCCCGAGCTTTACATATTGAGCCGGCTCGCGAGCCTAAACGAGCTTTTATTTATATAATTTTTATTTAATTTTTTAAATATATATTATAAAATAATGATTAGTATATATAAATTTTTAAAAATTATGATAAAATAAGTAAATAATATGTATTATTTTTTATATAAAAAAGTATAACTCTAAATATATACAAACTTAATTATAAAAATATATAAAAATAATAACAATTAATAATAAACGAGCCGAGCCCGAGCCGAGCTCGAGCTTGAATAATTTTTCACAAGCCGAGCTCGAGCTCGAGCTTTGTTAAATTTAAACGAGCCGAGCTCGAGCCTAGACGAGCTCGGGCTCGGCTCGGCTCGTTTACACCCCTACCCGATACCGTCCAAGCTTATACCGATTGGCCCACCAGACCATCCAAATGCTGCCCTACAGATTCAGACCGAGTCCTATCTTTAGAACCTTGATGGGGTTCAAACTATAAAAGTGAATGTGATAAGTTTTAAGCTTTTGAAAATAAATTAATGAAAGTTTTTGTAAAAACTCTTTCCTACAACAAACGACTAGATCTCATGTCATACATAAATTAAAGTTATAGCCGGTAACTCCGGTTAGTGTTTGATAATATATATTTTTTAAACCTTTAAGAAATAAGCTTACTTTTGAAGCTTGCTGGTAGTGCATAAGATCCTTACGAGTCTTTACGTTGGAGAGTCTTAAAGTATGTGTATTTAGTGAATAAAATATATAGATTATGACAGCCCATGAACTAATCCTAATGAGGCCCAAATACGTTTTGATTAGGCCCAAGTAGAACAATGGATAAAAAGTGAGGTTGATTCCCAAATCACTATTAGAACTTGTCCTAGTGGTGTTAGGTGATAATGAGTGAAAGATTTGGGATTGAAATGTTACAAGTTCAATTGATAAGCCAAACAGGTTTTACGAACTGTTCAATTGATAAGCAAAACAGGTTTTACCACCCGACAGTTCGCGGATGTGGGTTTTTCTAGAATGGGAGGGTCAGGGCTTTATTTATTGGTCGTTAAAAAAAAAGATTACATCCTAAATCAAACAAAATATTACACTTGCTTATGTATTATGCCCACTTTAGTTTCCATTTGATGTATGTAGGATAGTAGGATTTTTTTTTTAGCAAAAGTATTTTTTTGACTCAACCCGTTCTATTCGATCTGACATGGACTATCTTCGTATCAGTGGCGAAGCTTGAAAATATAAAGTGGGGGGTCGGGATCTAATTTTTTTTCCTAACGTCATTTTTTGGGTAAATGAGGGGTCGAAACCGGAGTATATCGAAATTTTCTACACGAAAATTATATACCCCTACATCGCAAAAAAAAATTCGGGGGGTCGGGCGCCCCCTCCCACCCCTTAAAAGTTGCGCCCCTGCTTAGTATGATCCAGTTGGGTATATCGTATGCCCAACAGGTATTTTAAATAAATCTATATATCTATATCTATATATATATAATAAAAGAAAAGTTTTTGGCATCACAATTTGCCATGTGGCACCACCACATTCATCCTCAACAATTTTTCCCGCCAATTCTCCTAATTATGGAAGTGATTTGTATTTCCAATTTTTTATTTATTGCATTTCAAAATATTTTAATAACAATTATTTAATTACTAAAGATATAAAAATACATAATTGTTGTATATTATGATTGTATTTATAGTTTTTTTTTAAAAGTCACCCATGTAACACACGGGGATAAAAAACTATTATAGATATACACAAAGCCTAAGGGTATACTTTGTTCCCGACAGAGAAATACCCGATAAATAGTCAACGAGTTTTATGTTATGTATTTGACAAACTTTCATAATTAAATATGGAGTTGAACTTACCCAAATTTGACTCGTTGCAATCCCAAGCCTATCTCAAGTCAATGATTTGAGTTACAAAATGATCTTCTTTTCGTTTGTGTTGTGATCGGGGTTTGGGGGCTTAATGTTGACCTAGCGTGGAAATTAATTTTCATTATCTGATTTGTCTATAAGCACAGGGACCTACTATATAGGGTGTGGGGTCAATTGACCTCTCAGTTTTTTTATATATTTATACATAATGTATATCACAATTTATCGATCAATCTCCGGGATTTTTTTAAGCGTCAACTCTCGAGATTTTTAAACTTACTTAGAAAAGACAGTTTATATATGTCGTATTTCAAAAACATATAAGTACTTCAATTATTCTTTGTAAATGATTATTATACATGGTATAATATTTTAGTGGTCGTGATTACATATATACGAAAACTTCATTCTAGGTCTTAGTTTTACTCAATCCAATGATAAGTTATCATTATTTATGTGATACGAGCCAACCTGAACCAAAAATTCAAACGTATAGTTAAGATACACCTTAATACTAAAAGACTAACTGCGACGAAAAAAAAATCACGAGTCTACCGTATCTACAAGTAGAGACACACAAATCGGTTTTTTTCCTAACCGATTTGGTTAGGACCGTTGACCAGTCAAAACCGGTTAGAATAGTAACTACTTCAGTTTATAACCGGCTTGAGAGGCGAAAACATGTAACTACTTTGCAACCTACGGTTCCGGTTAGTAACCGGTTAACCGTCTTTTTTACCGGTTAACCGGTTTTATACCGGTTTCCGGTTACAGAATAACCGAGTAACCGATTTGTGGACATTAGGGGTGAAACCGATACATAACCAACGGGCCGGTTTAAAACCTTAACCGAACTGGTTTCCACTCTAACCGGTTTGTTTAAAAACCGGTTCCGTTTTTTTCCTAACCAGTCGAGCAACTGGTTTTTTGTTCACCTCTATCTGCAAGCCTAAGTTGGTTTAATGTTGACCTAACACAACCACCCTTCACTTTAATATTCTTATCATGGACTAACATTATTGTCCACATAGTTTACATGCTATATTTCTTTTAGAACATATTTTAATATTACAAAACATACTTTTTTAGTTGTATCAAACATCAGAAATATTTTACATTCGAAAACCGTTATTAAACGTTCATCAAAACTCATGACTTTAGTACCTACTTTATATTTAAATGTTAACCACGAGCAATTGTCTCAATGGTATCTGGGGGATGGTTTAGTTTCTGACTGAGAGGTCAGTGGTTCAATCCTTACAGGGGGTTTTCTGGCAGTGGATTAGTTTCCTCCTAAACTGGTGTCCTGATTTAGTGCAGGCCTGATGTACGAGCTTCCCCACAGGGGACGTGCCAGCCACTGTGCCTCTAGTGATCTGAAATCGTCGTTCAAAAAAAAAGTTAAATGTTATAAATTAATAATTTTTCAATTCTTAAGAGGACAACTTAGTAGTGAAGTATAACTCTACAAGCAAAAAATTAATCAAAAAATTATGAGTTTAAATTCTTTAAAATATGAGTGTGATGATTTTAGTCTTAAAATTGACTGCTTTTAATATTTTAAAATTATAAAATATGTCCACTGTTTATTAAAAAAATATATATATTATCGATTAAATGTGTACTCAATTGTTTTACGAAATGTAACATCAAAGATAGACAAATAACAAAGATAGACAAATAACAAACTATCTTAAGTTTCAATAGGTAATAGTATAGAAGTAATAGAACCCTTATTATTGCCTATTGCTACAACATATCCAGTTTTAGCAAAAGTATACGTCACCATTAATAAAATATAAATATACCTATAGTTAAATATATTGATTTTAGGATTTGAAAATGTCTTATGAAAACGTCTGACCCCTGACAATTGACTCGATCAGTGGTTAGCATGTTTGTTTGATTCAAAAAACCGGTTGACTCATGCATAAATTTTCGCTGACTCGATCAGTTTTTTAAAAAACCTCCGACTCAATCCGAAATCTTTCACATCTTCAAAGAGGGCCTTAGATTTTATAAATATGAATATGTATTTCAAGATAATCATACAACATATTATTCAAAGTGCTTGCATAAGCTTGATCTCGGCTATATACATGTTTCAAACTCTATGTTTAAACTCATATACTATATAAGTTGTATCTAAAAAAAAAATTATATATTTATTATGGAATAAAAATTAAAGCTCATAAAATAATGAAATTGTTTAACTCACTGGCCTATTAAAGCTTGACATGGAGTCCAGTTCGGTTTATATTTTTTTATTTTCCTTTATATACATCTTTAATATTTTTAGAGGTGTTTATATTTTATAAGGGTCCGCGTGTTTATAATAGTAACTTTATATGTAAAAGGTAGTTAGTTGGTTATTTACTTACTTTTATCATAATTTCATATTTATTATATTAATATAACGAGATAGCTCGTTTAGACTCTCCTAATCAAGGGCAATATGTAAAATTCTAGCCAAAACCCATTTATCAAATAAACTTTTAACTCTGGCTTGAACTCGAACTTGTTGAAGCTCGATTCGAATTTAAGTTCCACAAGCCAATCTCAATAGCTAATAATTAGCTTCTACATCTATGTGTAAACTATTGTTTTAGAAAAAAATATATATATAAGGGTGTGGAATTTCTAAGTTTTTTATATTTTAGAATAAATTACTGATTTCGTCCTTTATAATTTTACAAAGTTACTAGTTTTGTCCTTTAAATTTAGTAATTACTGATTTTATTTTTTTTAAAGATTTTATACGTTGTCATTTTCATTAACGACCGTTAAACAATTACGTTAACTCCTCTACGTGCTCCTCACATGGGGGACATTTTTGTCATTTACACCTTATATATAGCTACTTGACTAACAGAACCACCCACCCCACGTTAAACCCTAGTTACGACCCTTCTAGTTCGCAATTCGTAACGGTAGTTTATGGGATTGTTTAACGGTCTTTAGTGGAAAGAACAATCAGCGTGCAAATTTTTAGAAAAGAACGAAATCAATAGTTTCATAAATTTATAAAGGATGGACAGTAATTTGCTCTATATTTTAGAAATAATTTTCTCAATATCATAAATTCATAATAGAATTATAATTTATGTTGTATTTCCAAATAAGCTTCAAGAATTTATGAAAAGGGTGGAAGAAGTAAGGAGGCGTTTGAGGCAAGTAAACCCCACCTCCCAACCGCTTTCTTTCTCTTTTATAAATATACACACACATGCTTCTATAATAATAATAATCATCTCATTCTTGATTCTTCTTCAACAAATCTCCCCCATTTTCAAGTTTCTCATACTGATTTCGAAGCTCCCATTCATTTCTTCAAATTCCCACCACCAATCTTTCATCTTTTTCAGTTTTCCCAAGGTAATTTGCTCTGTTCTTTTGAATCTCACTAGTTCTTCGTCCCATTTCTGATTGGGGGTTTTCCGATTTATCTGATTGATTGATTGAGATGTTCATCGTGATTGATTCGCTTTTCGATTCGAATCGATTGTGATTTTGGGGTTTTCCAGGCGAATGAATGCTTTCTGTAAAGAAATTATTCCCCCGCTGACTGACTGTATTCTTCATCTTTTCACTTTTGCTCATTTGAATCCATCCAATTAGGTTAATTTCGTATCAATTTTCATAAATTCATTGAAAATCAGTTACGATCACCTTATCTGCAGTGAATTCAGCTCCTGATTTTGGCGGGAAAAGGAAGATGTTGGGTGAGCTCATCACAAACTGTCTCGTGTAAGTCTCAATTTCAAGTTTTTTGATTTGGGGAAAATTGGTGTTTGGAAACAGGGGATAATAAGTGAAATTAGTGAAATAAGTGGAATAACTCCCCTGTTTGGATACGGGTGCAGGTTGATTCTTGGATATGCATATCCAGCTTTTGAGTGCTTTAAAACTATTGAGAAACATGGAGTTGAAAATGGAGAATTGAGATTCTGGTGTCAATATTGGTAAGTTTCCAAAAAAAAATTTTTTTTGAAGTCTTGTTTGTTAACTTGAAGTTTGACTTAAGTGGGTGTTTGGTCAACTACTATGTTCAAGAAGGTCAAAATTGAGGGATAAATTGGGTGAATTGGGGTTGAAAACATCCATGATTAGACACATAAGAGTATTTGGATGATTTTGAGTGGTAATGATATGGTTTGCAAGATGCCTTTTGTTGTAATTATTGGAAGAGCATAATGGGGTTTGGTTGCTTGTTCATGTCGTTATCAACCAATAGTTGTTCTCTATTTCTTTAACCATAACATATTAAAAACAGTCTTCATCTAATTTATTATATTTTAATTTTGTTGTAATTGTCATAAACATAAATTTATAAAATTTGAATGGTAATAGGAGAGCTCTACTTAAAAATCCCATTGTTACTTCTTAACAAACTAATATGAATACCTGATGATCACGAGTTATTCTCTGTCAAATGCTAGATGGATGCTGGGTCAACTATGCGACTCGGTTTTACAGTCTGGTATGAGAATGAGATTATCAATATACATCTCATTGCCATCCGTAAACATATCAGATAGATGATGTATGAACTAGTTTGTTAACACTTAGAAAATCGTTCAATTATAGTCGTTTTGAAGTGGGAAAAGACATTGAAATACCTCAAATAGGAGGATGATGATAATGGGTCAATGGGTCGGGTTTGAGCCGAGTATTAACATAACCAACTTTATATATGATGCTATGTGATTAAAAATACCTCTTAGCGTTCACATCACACAAAGTATGATCTTAGAGTCTTTATGAAACTCTTTCCGAAAGTGAAAATTATCTTTTATAACTTGTGTATGTATTGGCTAACTATATTTTCTTTTTTAACGCCAATTTTTTTTGTTCAACACAAAGATTAGAGAGTGAATCCTCACCATTTAAAAAGACAAACTCTTATTAAAAACCAAAATACCACTAGAAGAGTAAAGGCTCTTTAGTGCTAGCTACATTTTAATTTTAGTCCACCAACAATGGATATGTAAATTAGGGTGGCCCACTTGAGTCATGCTTTGGGAGAGGTTGAGTGATAATGATGATCCAAAATTCACATGGAACATCTTTGCTTCCATCAACTTCTTTATCGTGTCTTCTAACTTTAGCAACAAATAGCATTCTTGAACTCTATAGCCTTGCTTATTTCTCAAGAAACCCATCTTTTTAACCGAATTCCATAACACTTTTGCGTAAAGTTTGCAACTTTCACATAAGACGTTCAAGATTTTACGTGTTGAACAACTAGTTTTAAATTTCTTTTCAGGGTGATTGTTGCAATACTGACTGTTTTCGAAAGAGTTGGTGATCTGTTCATATCATGGTACGGTTTCTTTAAACCTCAAAACCGCATAAACCCTAGATTATCAGGAATTCAGAACCGGGAAAATGACGAAAATGACCAATTTGTGATGAAACTTTTGTAGGGTGCCAATGTATGGAGAAATGAAGCTAGCCCTCATCATCTATTTATGGTATCCTAAAACTAAGGTAAAAAAGAAGATCAAATTGAATGTAGAGCAATACCAATATGGGTGATTGTTCACTTGTACATTGTGTATTGAAAGGTGTACATTGGTGCAGGGAACCTGGTATGTATATGAAGCAATGTTGAGGCCATTTGTGGAAAACCATGAGACAGATATAGAAAGAAGCTTAAAGGAAATGAGGGCCAAAGCATGGGATGTGGCCATTTATTATTGGCACAACTCTACTGAATTGGGTCAAACAAAGTTCTTTGAAATCTTTCACTATTTAGTTTCTAAGCCTTCAGGATCTCAGGTATATCACCCTTTTTTGATGTAAATGAGTCGAGCTACTCGTGAGCTATTTATTTGAGCTTGGGCTCGAGTTTTCTAAAAAGCGAGCTTAATCTCGAGTTTCACATTCAAACTTGATTAGGCTCATGAAATGTCTATTTAGGCAAACTTCAAGACGTTTAAAAACTACATTTATAGATCCTGAAATATCCTAAAATCTGTGACAATTGGGCAGGTTTTACGAAATCATGAGAGCTCGGGTGAGGGGCGGCCACCACCGCCACCGGTGACTCCGACATCTTTTTTCCGACCAGAGCAGGCGGAAGACCGGTGGGTACCCACGGCTCCACCGCTACCAAACACGAGCCGCCACCGGGCCGTTTACGCGGAGGAACTCCACCTTCCACCATCCCCAAGTAGATCCACTTCCAATTCGGGTCACAGAGAACCCTATTGGCTAAGATTCAGACGCTCCAGGGGAAACTGATTCTTTGAACCAAAACCAAATGTACAAATTGTATAGAAACAAAAAAAAAAAACAAAGAAACAAAGAAAGAAAAGAACATGCATGCATATTGACTTTCATTCATTAAATTCAATTTTTTTTGTTTCTAAAAAGGAAAAGGAAAAGAAAGAAGAATTATGTTATCTTTAATTCTCTATACGTGAATTGAGAGGAGAAGACAGTCAAAGGCGGCGGTTATGATGCGGCGGAGTGTACCGGAGAATCGCGTCCACATTTGGCGGAAGGCGGTGGATCCATCGGGTTCGGGGGAGGTGGACATGGGCCGGAGATAAGCCCAAGCGGCCCGTTTCACGAGGCGGTCTCGAATCGATAATTCATAGCCCAAATTCGCGGCGGTGAGGGGAGATTTCGGGGACTGGATGACACTTGTCGGTGACGGGAGAATGTCGCGAAGGGAGGTATAAGAAGTCGGTTTGATCGAGACCAGTTCGAAATCGACGGTTGAAGAGGTAGACGGTGGTGATGATGTGGCGGCGGCTCGCCGGAGGATGATGGGGATGGGTGGTTGATGGGCGGAGGTCATGGTGGAGATGGAAATGAAAATGAGAGATTATGGAGGAGGAGATTTTATAAGAAAAAGATTTGGATTTGAAAATTGGTATATATTTTGTGTAGTGGGAGTAAAGCCAATTATTGGAGTATCTTGTCCATATTTGTATTTTCTTCAAGGTTTATTAACATCGTAACGGATGATTCTATTGTCAAAACTATTAATCATTTTTATTAAAACATATATATTTTTTATTTAAAGACTTCCACATGGAAATTTATTATATTGTGTTAAATAAGTTATAACGGATACATATATACTTCTAAATCTACATTTTAGCTTTGATTTACTTCTAAATTTAAACTTTTGTAACAGAAATTTTGTATAAAACTTCTAAAAATTAATATAAATTATCAACCAGTTAATTCGTTTACCAAAGGTTTTGAAGTTGGTTAACTTACAGAATCTATTTTTAAGTTTTATGATAAATAAAATATACAAAATTTGAGAATATAATTAAATGGTATTTGAGTTGTCAATTGTAAAAAGATAATAATAACTAATGAAACCGCAAACGTTTGGCTACAAGCCTACAATATAAGCAAGTATAACACTTTGTTTTATTGTTTATTATTTCAGAAAGTATTGAGTGTCTGTATGTTTAAGTATTTATTAAATTATGATCCCATATGTTGTAGGAACTATTGACTATCACAATATTATTTTAAATAATCAGTAATATCTTCTAAAGATTTATCAGATTACCTAAAATATTCGGATTTTGATGCTCTCCTTTTTAAGATCCAATCCAAATATTTGGTCAAACATGCAACTAACCCACCACTAAACGTCTAAAATACAATAACAAGTTAATAGATGATGCACAAAAAAACTAATCTATATGAATGAGATTGTTGTTAAATGCTAATTCACCTGAAGAACAAACATAATCAAGTTTTATTTCCAGTGGAATTTTGATTTACATAATTCGAATAACTGGTTTGATGTCTGTTTAACTTAGTATCGAATTTATCATAAAGGTCTAACGGCGCAGCTTGATGTCCGTTTAACTTAGTATCGAATTTTCTTAAATCTATAGCCGATTCTTTATTTATTAAATTAGATTAAAAATTCGACCCGATTTGAATCATCTTATTTATTTGATTGACAATTGTGTTTACAGGCAATCCAGACAAGAAGGAAGCAAGATGGAAATTTACTAGTTAAAAAGGTAGTAGCGGCTAAAGAAGCTAAAGAAGATGATGAACAATATGTGTGGTTTACAGTAATTTACATACTTTTTATATAGATAATCTGTTTTTAAGATTTAATTGTCATTCATTTGAGTTTCCCCGAAGTAAAAAGTTTTGATTTGAGCCTTTTTTTTGGAGTAAAAAACTCATATATTTACATAAATAGACCCTATGTATAAAGTGATTGAAATGCTCCTTAAGCATAGTTATAAAAGTCGCTACGTGCTTCCAAGTCGGTCGATTGGAGAGTTGTGAGTACTCGTTCAAGTTGGAGGAGTATTCGGGGAATATAGGAGAATACTAGGCGTAGGCGAGGAGTACTAGGCATAGGCGAGGAGTACTCGGTCGCCTCGAAAAAATTTTACAACAATATCCTTAAGTTAATAGAATATTTTAACTTCGATAGCTAAAATGGTTAAAAATTATGAATATCAAAGCCAGAAGGGTTAAAAAATGAGAATTCATATTCAACTAGTTTTTTTAACTAGTTAAACCCGCCGAATCTTAGAAACTCAAATACATCATTTTTTTAATGACGTTTGGAACTAACCCTAAGTCAAATACCTGAGTGAGCATTCCTGTGACGGAATTGCAACAGTCCATACTGAATTTGCCACTACTCAAGACTTGACTCATTCATAAACATCATGAAAAAGGAAATTCACCACATAAGAAAACCCCCATAAGTCAAATTTAAATTTGAGATCTCAAGGATCAAATTTATTCCCAAGAGGGTGTAGTTTGGAAAACCATTTACCATTTACCTTTTGATAGAATCTTTATCCTCTTAGGTGGAGGTGTTGGGTTCAAACCCAGACACTAATATAATTTGATGTAAATATTAATTTTTCGTTCAAATAAAAAAAGTGTAAGAAACTAATAAATAAGAAAAAGACCAATTTTGATAAATACTTTCTAAATTATAAAAATAATTTTCCTTACTACACCCTTTTAAAAATAAACATTAAAAGATCTAAACCCTTAGTCATTATCATCATACCATCGCTATTTATATATATTACAATTGTGGTTGAAAGTATGTGTCTACATTTACTATTCATATCTCCACCAATAGGAACATGACACGTGTCATGTTTCACCACTAATAATATGACACGTGTCATGTTAACTAATAATAAGGTCACTACGTGGCCTGACACGTGGCCACGTGTTAGGCCATGTGGTGACACGTGGACACGTGTTAGGCCACGTGTCATATGAAGGCCAATGTTTTTGCGACACGTGGTCATGTGTTAGGTCACGTATGGCGATACGTGGCCACGTGTTAGGCCAATATTTTTGCGACACGTGGTTACGTGTTATGTACATGTGATATTTTTCTGACTTAAGCGCATGTGGTCACTTTTAGACTACTTTTAGAGTTTTTGACTTTGCTCACAGCGTTTTAAAAAATGGGTGTTATGCCACGTGTTATGTTATGTACATGTGATATTTTTCTGACTTAAGCGCATGTGGTCACTTTTAGACTACTTTTAGAGTTTTTGACTTTGCTCACAGCGTTTTAAAAAATGAGTGTTAGGCCGTGTGTCATGTACATGTGGTATTTTTTCAGACTTAAACGCAAGTGGTCAACTTTTAAATCACTTTTAGAGTTTTTGACTTTGGCCACGACGTTTCGAAAAATAGATGGCCCGCCACGAAGCGCGGGCGAGTCACCATCTTGTTTGGTAGAAACTCAAATATATATGAAATCTATTGAAAAAGTTTATTAAAGCAACACCAATCAAAAGTTGCCACATCACCAATCTTTTACTCACATTTAAATGGTTTAAAAAAAAAGGAACTCAGAACCATACCAATCACTAATGATCACGTCACCAACCACTCCACAAACTCAATTTAATGGGCCGGTTGCCAGGAAAGAAAAGCTAATCAAATGGTGCCATGTCATCATCATCATTATGTCATTGGTAATTCATAGCATGTATTTAGTTACATAGTTTATAGAGAAAAATGAGAAGTAATAAATATTAATATGTTAATTAAAAATTTGTAAGTTATATATTAAGCTACTATATAATAAAAGTTCACTCTCATAAGAACGGTAATTTCCGACCAATCATTGTCTATCACGTTATATATTATATATATTTTTTTTTAGTTATTTGTAAATCGTTTTTTTCTATATTACTATACTAATGATTTGTCACGTGACATGTCAAGATTTGTTATTTAAATTGCTTTTTGTTCTTTCTAAATTATTTTTCTAAAGCATTTTTTAGTCTTAGTTTTAGTTTAGATGTCTCATTGCTCGCCTCTTTTGATGTTTGTATAAATGCAATGCAACAACGCGCGCATCACAACAACTACTTATTTGATTAGCTTGGAATGAGGCTATTTTAATCAGAGACGGACATCGGTGGATAAGATCATGGATAACATAAAGGCGATGGGTTTTCTATGTGTTGGCAGAAGGTTGAAGAAGAGAAGTCTAGATTGGATTAAATGGTATACTTTTGATGTGAGTTTAGACTCTTAGGAGTTTTCTTTGCCGTTTGGTAGTATTGTAATTTTCCTTGGTGTTTTTGATGTTTTGATGATATGGGCTAGTCGTAGACTAGTTTTGATTATATAATGTAATTTTCCGCTTAGGGGTTTTAGATTCTTACTTCTAATAATAAAATTTCACCATTACAAACGTAATAAATATCAATATTGGTTTTGCAAATGCTTAGTCCAGTTAATATTTTTTTTAAGGATAGTCTATCATGCTCCTACTTATGAACTACTTTAAAAATTTTATAGCTGCACATGTTTGAACTTGAGACCTTCCCAAATGATGCATCAAGAGATAATGACTTTTCCATTAAACCACCAACTCAAATTGTCCTGGTCCGGTTAATATGTCTCATATACACTTATAATCATAGTTAAACCATAAAAAAAATAATTATAAAATATATTATGAAAGATCACATATTTGTCCGTATTATTTTGACTTGAGTATTTTTACAATTTCAGTTATTTGGTTTATAAATGAGTGAGATATCAACTCGACCTATTTTTTTAAACGGGTAACTCATATACCATCTAAACCTAACACCAATTTTTCAAAACCGAATTTTTAAACCGGACCGGCCTTATGTAAAAAACGGTTTAACCGGTTGACCCGGGTTGTACCGGACGGTCGAACCGGATTGACTATTCAAACATGTAAATTACAATATACATTTTATAAACTTTTAACCGCGACATATGTCGTTAAGAAACTTTAATAAAGTTTAAAACAAGTTACAATTATCCAAAATAACATCAATATCAGTTCTAATCAAATTACATTTATCAAAAATATATCGGACTTTCAGTTATCTTCGATGGATGGTTTGTTTTAGAATCTCTAGTGGCAAGTGACAAAGTGACGATTTGTTTTCGCCCGATCAGTTAACTTCAATTAAAAAATAGTGAAAACCCTACGGCCCTACCTTTTTTCATTGTTTTAAAAATGTTTTTTAACTTAATTTAAAAAAAAAATGGTTCACCTGGTTGAACCGGG
This sequence comes from Deinandra increscens subsp. villosa, assembly GCA_039602395.1. Taxonomy (NCBI): domain Eukaryota; kingdom Viridiplantae; phylum Streptophyta; class Magnoliopsida; order Asterales; family Asteraceae; genus Deinandra; species Deinandra increscens. Next base: position 3,215,106 of record JBCNJP010000003.1, read on the forward strand.
CCGGTTCAACCGTAAAACCCGGTGGTTCAACCGGAAAACCCGCCGATTTATTTTTTTGTCCGAAACTACTAAAAACCGCCTTCAATCGAACCGGTACGTCCACCAGTTCAATCGGTTGAACCGGCCGGTTCAATCCGGTTTTTAAAACATCGCCTAACACTTATTCTATTCTATTTTATTCAACTATATACAAAACACATCTTGGGTAATTAGTATGTTGATTATGTGGCAAGTGATGAGTGGTTTGGCTCATGCGTGAAATTTATGAATTGATTTTTTTTTATTTCTTAGGTTATTTGTAGTCATAACTCATAACCACCCCTCCCCCTCCCCCCCCCCCCCCCGGATGGGGATTATGCGACACGTTTTGTGCATAGCAACAAGGGGCTTTATCATTGAAATCGTGTGTAGTCATAACACTTCATAACGCCCCTCTAATTATTACCTAATTAACGCGGGGGAGAATATTGGCCAACATGGTGCCGAGGGTGTGGGGGAGGGGCGCTATAGGGGCACCATGTCTGTAACAGCCCAGGTCCGTCGCACCAAGATATTGTCCGCTTTGGCAGCCGGCATTGTCACACCCCGTCAGAAACTTTGCGGAAGCATTTGGTGTGACGATCATGGATCACAACTATGATTATATCGAACGACAACTATATGATTTTAAAACCACACTTCATTTCAATAGCTTGCAAACAGTACTTTTGTTACACAAAACAAAGTAATTAAAATGAGTTCACAACATAACGGGATTTTATTTAAAACATATGCAAACAAATGCTAACACGAATCCCTCCCGACAGACTTGTCCTAAGTTGCAACTCCAACATCCAACGCCAAATCAATTACCTGAGATTAACATATTTAAAAAAAGTCAACATAAAGTTGGTGAATTCACAGGTTTCGATAACTAGATAAAACAAAGTTTAGCTTTAAAAACGATGTTTTCCAGTACATATACAAGTATTCCAGAGATTTGTCGTGATATTATATATTTATATAATAACACTATTTTTACTACCATGAGCTCTTATAACGCTGCTTGACCCTGTTTCCAGATTATTGCCCCACTGATGTTATATAGCACACATCAACCAGAAATGACTAATTAGGTACTCGCTTGACTCTCCCGTCAAAATTAGAGCGACTAACCACGAGTAGGGTCGTCACACCCAATGGATCCATTCAAAATTATCACACTTTATCCCTTAAATTACCGTTATAAGCTGAAGGGGACTACGATTGCTATACCGGATATCAACTCATGTAATAAGATAAACCACTTGCAATATGTAAATCAAGATTTTATGTATGTTAATCTTCCCCAAGAAATACATTTAAAAAAAAATAGGGGCCGTGAACTCACTTGTGCTAGTTAACTTCTTGAAAGTACTTGAACTGGTCCTGAGAAAAGATTGTCCTACACACGTCCTATAATACATTATACTGCATTAAGTCAACATATTCTTTAAAGAATACTACCCGAGGTTCATCCGACACTTGATTCGTCCTGGATTATTTTGATAGAATCTTCTATATTAGTTCGTTTCGTCTATTATTCAATAAGATAGATATTTTCATAAACCGAGTATATATATAGACTTTTAATTCACTGAGTTTCGAGAATGTTCATAATTTATATTATGTGTAAGGTGTGATGTTCAAATTTTATCGGGTGTCCCAATAATCCGGGTAAAATCTATATGTATTTTTTTTTTTGAACCAACATAAATAAAGAACAACAAGATTCGGTTTCAATGGTATTCACATTTCAGTTCTCATCTTTGAATCTCATTTTTTTTTTATTCTATTTTTCATTGTTATATTATATTCCTATATGTTAAAAAGAAAAAGAAAGGAAATGTTTACATCGTAAGAATAAAATTTGAGGAAATATATTAATGAAACTTACATATTTAACCAATTCTAGTGGTAAGGAATATGCACACCGAAATTTACCACAGGGGGTGTGTTACTCGACCGGTTATAGCTGTGTATGACTTTATCAATTATCTCGCTAGTAAATTTTATCTATAAAAATTTAGTCTTGTTAGATTTTAATACTTAATAAATTATATCAATAACCCAAAAGTTAACACGTCCTGCTATCAATTATATATTTGTAGGTGTAAACCTAAATATCACTTTTTAATGGGGTTGATGGTGGAGTTAAATGGCATATGATACATATCAAAATTTGCCTTGTTTCATAATATAATGAGTCATTTCATGAAGTTTACTTAAAGCTCTGGTTAATTAAAAGGTGTTTTAGTTTGCCTAAGCTTGGATGAACACAAGGTTTTAAATAAATATTAACTCGTTATAAATTAGAGTTTATACCTTTAAGTAGCTCTTATAACCCGTGAGAAGTAATTGGCAGGACACTAACCCTCCATGGTTAGTCTCTGCTATTTTGGTATTTTAAAGAGGTTGAGGTTGGTTTTAAAATAAAAGGTGATGTGAAAGGAAGGATGAATATATAGTGAGTCTGCCGAGTTTTCTTTTCTTGTTTTGTTTGGGAAATGAAGGAGTAAGTTGGTATGGTGGTAGGATAAATATATAGTGACTTTGCTAAGTAATCTCATCCCCACTTGTGAGATGATGGATAATTTTTTATCTCTACGAAATGATGAATTCTAGCTTCGTAGGTGTAATATAATATTTTGATTCTTATCCTAACAATTAATAACAAATTGTGCAACCGTTTGTTTCTTAGATTACTAGCTTATTTTAAGTGATTAGATCACTATACAACTAATCGTTAGGTTTTAACCCAATCAACAACAAGTAAGTAGTTTTTCTTCAGGTGGTTTTTGGGTATCGGGTGTTGAGCCTTGAATGTAAGGTCTCAAGGTGGGTTATAAATAGGTCTAAAACGCGATTCTTCGAGGTAAAAATACTAGATTTAAGTGGTATAATTTGTACCCGCTTGGGGTAGGAAACTATCAGTTTGAAAGGTGAGCGAGCAGGGTATATAAAATTGTTATCCGGGATTATAAAGATAGTGTAAAATATATACCTACCAATATAATTATAAACACTACACTTATATATTTTTCTACCCCTGACTACTCATATTTTGTCCTGAAATCTTGACTTTGTACACGCTTACAAAATTAGAGATGTTTTTCCCGGATAATGTCTGACCAAATATTTAATCAACCAAACCGCACCTAATAAAGGCATAAACATACTTGAATTATTTAAATCATAATTAAGTATTAACCTGAAATTTGAGATCGTCACATTCTCCCCCCGTTGCTGAAATTTCGTCCCGAAATTTGATTCAAGACGTCACTGATTTATGCACAGAGAGGGGTATTTCTTTTTCATGTGATCTAGACTTTCCCATGTAAACTCGGGTCCTCGCCTGGAGTTCCATCTGACTGTGACCAGCTTGACGCGACTACGCCTTGTCTTGTGAATCTTCCAGTCAGTAATCTCTCCCGGTTCTTCCACAAAATTCAGTTTATCGTTAACATGAATTTCTTCAATCGGTGTTGTAAGTATTTCATCAGATAAACACTTCTTCAAGTTTGACACATGGAATGTGGGGTGCACATTGCTGAGCTCTTGTGGTAACTTAAGTTTGTAAGCTACTGGACCTATCCTCTCCAAGATTTCGAAAGGGCCAATATATCTCGGGTTTAACTTTCCACGTTTTCCAAATCTAGGTACACCTTTCCATGGTGATACCTTTAACAAAACCTTGTCTCCGACTTCAAATTCCAACGGTTTCCTTCGAATATCGGCATATTTCTTTTGTCTATCTCGTGCCGCCACTAGTCGATCCTTGATTTTGAAAATCTTATCAGTGGTTTCTTGAATAATTTCTGGCCCAGTGAGCCGTTTTTCCCCGACTTCAGCCCAGCACAACGGTGATCTACACTTTCGTCCATACAAGGATTCATATGGTGCACACTCAATGCTTGAGTGGTAACTGTTATTGTAAGAAAATTCTACCAATGGAAGATGAGTATCCCAATTTCCACCAAAATCTATAACACATGCCCTTAACATATCTTCGAGGGTTTGAATTGTTCTTTCGCTTTGGCCATCCGTCTGTGGATGATAGGCTGTACTCATGTCCAATCGAGTACCCAAAGCTTCTTGTAATGTTTGCCAAAACCTTGAAGTAAAACGGCTGTCCCGATCAGAAATGATAGCTTTTGGCACTCCATGCCTTGTCACAATTTCTTTGATGTATAATCTGGCCAGTTTTTCCATTTTATCTGTTTCTTTTATTGCTAGGAAGTGTGCTGACTTAGTGAGTCTGTCGACAATTACCCAAATGGTATCATGTTTTTCTTTGGTTGGAGGTAACTTGGTAATAAAATCCATAGAAATTTGCTCCCATTTCCATTCTGGGATTTCCGGTTGTTGCAACATTCCTGATGGCTTTTGGTATTCGGCTTTTACTTTGGAACACGTTAAACATTTACTAACGTATTCGGAAATTTCTATTTTCATATTCGGCCACCAATATAATTTCTTCAAGTCCTGGTACATTTTATCGGAGCCTGGATGTACCGAATATCTTGACTTATGAGCTTCATCCATAACTTGTTTTCGTAAATTTCCAAAACGTGGAACCCAGATTCTATTCATGAAATAGCGGGTCTGATCTTGGCGAATCTCCAACTGTTTATCCATGCCTCGTAAAGCTTCATTCTTTACATTTGCTTCTGTAAGCGCCTCCAATTGTTGATCACGAATTTGGGATGGTAGATTCGAGTGGATGGTCATACCCAACGCCCTTACTCTTATTGGCTTGACTCGCTCTTTACGACTCAGGGCGTCGGCCACCACGTTTGCCTTCCCTGGGTGATATTTGATTTCACAATCGTAATCGTTTAATAATTCTACCCAACGCCTCTGTCTCATATTCAATTCCTTCTGATTAAATATGTGTTGCAGGCTCTTGTGATCAGTAAAGATCGTACACTTTGTCCCGTAAAGATAGTGCCTCCAAATCTTTAATGCAAATACCACAGCTCCTAGCTCAAGATCGTGAGTTGTGTAATTCTTCTCGTGCACTTTTAATTGTCGTGATGCATATGCGATGACCTTCTCCCGCTGCATCAATACGCATCCTAAACCTTGGTGCGACGCGTCACAATAGACGACAAAGTCTTGAGTTCCATCTGGCAAAGATAAAATTGGCGCACTGCACAACATACGCTTTAATAATTGAAAAGACGATTCTTGCTTCTCGCCCCAGTCAAAATTTTTATCTTTCTGAGTTAGGGTTGTTAGTGGTTTGGCTATCTTGGAGAAATTTTCGATGAATCGACGGTAATATCCTGCTAAACCCAAAAATTGTCTGATCTCTTTTGGAGTTCTGGGTGCTTCCCAATTCTTAATCGCTTCCACCTTCGCGGGGTCTACATGAATCCCTTCATGATTCACAACATGACCAAGAAATTGTACTTCTTGAATCCAAAATTCACACTTGGAAAATTTGGCATACAATTGCTCCTTCTTGAGCAGTTCCAAAATAAGTTTGAGGTGTTGCGCATGCTCTTCTTTAGATTTTGAGTAGATTAAAATATCATCGATGAAAACTATTACGAATTTATCTAGGTAGGGCTTGCACACCCTGTTCATTAAATCCATGAAGACTGCAGGCGCATTTGTTAGCCCAAAAGGCATTACTAGAAACTCGTAATGTCCATAGCGAGTTCTGAACGCCGTCTTCGGGACATCTTCTTCTCGAACCTTTAGTTGATGGTAACCTGATCGAAGATCGATTTTTGAATAACAGTTTGAACCTTGTAGTTGATCGAATAGATCATCGATCCTAGGGAGCGGATAACGGTTCTTAATGGTCACTTTATTTAACTCCCGATAATCGATGCACATTCGAAATGTCCCATCTTTCTTCTTTACAAACAGCACTGGAGCTCCCCAAGGTGATGAGCTTGGTCTAATAAACCCCTTGTCTAACAACTCCTGGAGTTGGTTAGACAACTCTTGCATCTCAGACGGTGCTAGACGATAAGGAGATCGTGCGATAGGAGCAGCTCCCGGTGTTAAGTCAATTTGAAACTCCACTTGTCGTGTTGGTGGAATTCCTGGCAAATCTTCTGGAAACACCTCCGGGTAGTCTCGTACAATTGGTATATCTGATATTTTCCTTTCTTTCGATTTCTTCTCCGTTACGTGTGCCAAAATAGCATGGCAACCCTTTCGTAGAAACTTTCGAGCCTTTAAACATGAGATTATATTTAGCGTGGTTCCACTCCTTTCACCTTGGATCGTGAGCGTTTCGCCGTTCGGAAGTGGAATTCGTACTTTCTTCTCGTGGCACACTATTTCCGCCCGATTGTTAGACAACCAATCCATCCCGACCACTACGTCAAAACTACCGAGTTCTACGGGTAATAAATCAATGCTAAAAGGTCGGTTATCTAAAATTATAGTACACCCTCGTACTATTTCACTAGCTTAAATTATTTTTCCATCAGCTAATTCTATAGATTATTTTTCACTTAATTTAACGGGTCTAATATCAATGAATGGACAAAAATCAGTTGATATAAAACTCTTGTCTGCACCCGTATCAAATAAGACCGAAACATAACGATCGTTTAAGAGAAACGTACCCGTCACAATGTTCGGGTCCTGGCGCGCATCTCCCGCGCCCATCACAAAGGCTCTTCCTCTTCCCCCATTTTGATTTGTCAGCTTTGGGCAGTCCCTCTTGAGGTGTCCCGGTGTGTTACACTCAAAACATTTCAAAACCGGCTTCATAGTTCCCGCCGGAGCATTTCCCACCTCAACATTTGTACAGTTCTTGGCCCAGTGGCCTGGTTTCTTGCATCTGCGACAGGTGTCACGGTCACACAGACCAGTGTGATGCTAGTTACACTTTGTACATAATGGCAAGTGGCCGGTGTACTGCTTCTTAACTGGTGGTCCGGTGGTCGCGTAAGCCTTCATTGTTCCTTGATTTTGTTGATGATAACTCCCTTGCCCTTTTCCTGAGTTGCCCTGATTGTTCCCCTTGTTATCATTCCATTTTCTTTTGAAATCATTCCCCTTTTCCACCGCTTTCTTGACAAGTAACCCTTTTCGTACAACTTGATCGGTCAATTGGTGTGCGATTAGCACCGCACTGTTTATAGAGTCTGGACGGGAAGAGGTTACATTTCCCTGGATCTGAGTTGGAAGTCCCCAGATGTATCTTTCAATCCTTTTGTATTCAGGAGTGACTAGTGAAGGACATAAAAATGCCAGATCATGAAAACGGTTGGTGTAACCCACAATGTCTGCACCCTCCATGGAATGTTTCCAGAATTCTTCTTCCAACTTTTGAATTTCGGTTCTCGGACAGTAGACATCACGTACTAGCCTCGTGAACTCACCCCACGCCATCTGATTGGCAGCTTCCAGTCCTATCGATCCGGTCACCGAGTTCCACCATGATAAAGCTCCATCTTGGAAGGTACACGCTGCGTACTTCACCTTGTTCTCCTCAGCACAATTGCTTATACTAAACACAGTCTCCAGCCTTTCTATCCAGCGTACCAAGCCAATGGCTCCCTCAGAGCCATTGAAATAACGGGGTTTACAGCTAAGAAAGCTCTTGTATGAACAGGTTCGGTTTCCCTCTCCGCCTCCTGTTCACGACGTGTAAAATTTATATATATTTAGATATATATAATATTTTTTTTATTGTTATTATTATTATTATTATTATTATTATTATTATTATTTTTGATAATCAGGAATACTGGGAGTATTTCTATATACCTCCATTAGTTCCTGATCCTCCAGTACCGCTTACATCAGCAGCGACACGAGTAGCTTCATAGTTAGCTATAGCGGTAGCTACTTGCTCTGCTACCAGCTGGTTGATTTGTTCCTGGGTCATGATAGGGTTTTCTCCCTGATTGTTTTGTCTCGTTGCTCGTTTTGGTGCCATGATTCTTCAATACACAAGGATGAGAAATAAGATAATTTTATGACGCAAATCTCCTTTTTTTTACAAGAATTATAAGGTCGTTATGACAATTTATTTATCATACCAGTATATATATATATATATATATATATATATATATATATATATATATCATGGTTTTCCAGAATTAACTTTACTAATCACGTAAGTATGTAAAGAACCATCATACTATGTAACATGATTTTATATGAACAAGTCATTTTTCTAGATTTTTGTTACACCCAGTTTCACGACTCCATATTAAAGCAAAATTATATGGGTCACTAGGTCTTAGTAGTATGCGTCTAGTAGTTCCTGATGTTACGTTTACCTACAAAATATAAAAGTTATAATATCCGACTTTCCAGCTATTAAATAGCCAGAACAAAATTTGAGTTAATCTAAGGATCTAACTCGGTGGGGGAAAATGCATCGTCAGAAAACTCCCAACGGTGCCCAAACAGGTCTCGTGATGCATCGCCATCTCACGAGCCGCAGCCGCCTCTCGTTCTGCCGCAATCACCCTTGTCCTCAGATCGTGAATCTCCATTTTCTGTTGTGCCGTAGTCGATGATGTTGCGCTCAACATCTCCTCAACTTCCTGTAGTCTAGCATACAATCCCTTCAACTCCCGGTCTCGACGATCTATCTCCATCCTTAGCAAATCTATTCTAATGGAATTCTCATCATGCTTACTCTCTGATTCGCGGTCGGACATATATGGTGCTTTAGTGTTGGATGGTCCGCCTGTCTCAAATGCTGGTGCAACTCTCCCAACACTCTCGTCATCCGACACCGTACGGAATGGCTGCATATCTGTTGCTCTCAGTTCTTCATTTGGCGCAAATGACCCACCCCCAATCATCATTGTTCCGTAATTGATTGCGTCCGCCCCGTTCATAACTGGGACCTCTTGTAAGTGCTCGTCTAGTGGGTTATCTGGTACGACCGCATCAACAAGGCCGTTCATGTTGTCGCCCTCTTCGTATATTGGAAATTCTCCGACAACTTGTTCTTCAACTCCTGGTACTTGCTCCTGATCCCAGTCAAATAGATTACCCAGCACCAACCCCTCAGTGGGATTAGCGTTAACTACTACTCCAGAATTATCCTCAGAGGATGATAGGTTAACATAATTTCCAGGATTCATCTGTAACATGTAGAACTCAAACATGAGTGATATAAATTTAGATAAAATATATGCTACAAGTAAAATATATCTAGCACATCTATAAACATGTGTAACTCTTCTACCCGACACAAGAGAACCAACCGGTTATAGTTTAGGACCTCTAATGCACCCTAGTTCTCTATAACCATTGGCTCTGATACCAATCTGTCACACCCCGTCAGAAACTTTGCGGAAGCATTTGGTGTGACGATCATGGATCACAACTATGATTATATCGAACGACAACTATATGATTTTAAAACCACACTTCATTTCAATAGCTTGCAAACAGTACTTTTGTTACACAAAACAAAGTAATTAAAATGAGTTCACAACATAACGGGATTTTATTTAAAACATATGCAAACAAATGCTAACACGAATCCCTCCCGACAGACTTGTCCTAAGTTGCAACTCCAACATCCAACGCCAAATCAATTACCTGAGATTAACATATTTAAAAAAAGTCAACATAAAGTTGGTGAATTCACAGGTTTCGATAACTAGATAAAACAAAGTTTAGCTTTAAAAACGATGTTTTCCAGTACATATACAAGTATTCCAGAGATTTGTCGTGATATTATATATTTATATAATAACACTATTTTTACTACCATGAGCTCTTATAACGCTGCTTGACCCTGTTTCCAGATTATTGCCCCACTGATGTTATATAGCACACATCAACCAGAAATGACTAATTAGGTACTCGCTTGACTCTCCCGTCAAAATTAGAGCGACTAACCACGAGTAGGGTCGTCACACCCAATGGATCCATTCAAAATTATCACACTTTATCCCTTAAATTACCGTTATAAGCTGAAGGGGACTACGATTGCTATACCGGATATCAACTCATGTAATAAGATAAACCACTTGCAATATGTAAATCAAGATTTTATGTATGTTAATCTTCCCCAAGAAATACATTTAAAAAAAAATAGGGGCCGTGAACTCACTTGTGCTAGTTAACTTCTTGAAAGTACTTGAACTGGTCCTGAGAAAAGATTGTCCTACACACGTCCTATAATACATTATACTGCATTAAGTCAACATATTCTTTAAAGAATACTACCCGAGGTTCATCCGACACTTGATTCGTCCTGGATTATTTTGATAGAATCTTCTATATTAGTTCGTTTCGTCTATTATTCAATAAGATAGATATTTTCATAAACCGAGTATATATATAGACTTTTAATTCACTGAGTTTCGAGAATGTTCATAATTTATATTATGTGTAAGGTGTGATGTTCAAATTTTATCGGGTGTCCCAATAATCCGGGTAAAATCTATATGTATTTTTTTTTTGAACCAACATAAATAAAGAACAACAAGATTCGGTTTCAATGGTATTCACATTTCAGTTCTCATCTTTGAATCTCATTTTTTTTTTATTCTATTTTTCATTGTTATATTATATTCCTATATGTTAAAAAGAAAAAGAAAGGAAATGTTTACATCGTAAGAATAAAATTTGAGGAAATATATTAATGAAACTTACATATTTAACCAATTCTAGTGGTAAGGAATATGCACACCGAAATTTACCACAGGGGGTGTGTTACTCGACCGGTTATAGCTGTGTATGACTTTATCAATTATCTCGCTAGTAAATTTTATCTATAAAAATTTAGTCTTGTTAGATTTTAATACTTAATAAATTATATCAATAACCCAAAAGTTAACACGTCCTGCTATCAATTATATATTTGTAGGTGTAAACCTAAATATCACTTTTTAATGGGGTTGATGGTGGAGTTAAATGGCATATGATACATATCAAAATTTGCCTTGTTTCATAATATAATGAGTCATTTCATGAAGTTTACTTAAAGCTCTGGTTAATTAAAAGGTGTTTTAGTTTGCCTAAGCTTGGATGAACACAAGGTTTTAAATAAATATTAACTCGTTATAAATTAGAGTTTATACCTTTAAGTAGCTCTTATAACCCGTGAGAAGTAATTGGCAGGACACTAACCCTCCATGGTTAGTCTCTGCTATTTTGGTATTTTAAAGAGGTTGAGGTTGGTTTTAAAATAAAAGGTGATGTGAAAGGAAGGATGAATATATAGTGAGTCTGCCGAGTTTTCTTTTCTTGTTTTGTTTGGGAAATGAAGGAGTAAGTTGGTATGGTGGTAGGATAAATATATAGTGACTTTGCTAAGTAATCTCATCCCCACTTGTGAGATGATGGATAATTTTTTATCTCTACGAAATGATGAATTCTAGCTTCGTAGGTGTAATATAATATTTTGATTCTTATCCTAACAATTAATAACAAATTGTGCAACCGTTTGTTTCTTAGATTACTAGCTTATTTTAAGTGATTAGATCACTATACAACTAATCGTTAGGTTTTAACCCAATCAACAACAAGTAAGTAGTTTTTCTTCAGGTGGTTTTTGGGTATCGGGTGTTGAGCCTTGAATGTAAGGTCTCAAGGTGGGTTATAAATAGGTCTAAAACGCGATTCTTCGAGGTAAAAATACTAGATTTAAGTGGTATAATTTGTACCCGCTTGGGGTAGGAAACTATCAGTTTGAAAGGTGAGCGAGCAGGGTATATAAAATTGTTATCCGGGATTATAAAGATAGTGTAAAATATATACCTACCAATATAATTATAAACACTACACTTATATATTTTTCTACCCCTGACTACTCATATTTTGTCCTGAAATCTTGACTTTGTACACGCTTACAAAATTAGAGATGTTTTTCCCGGATAATGTCTGACCAAATATTTAATCAACCAAACCGCACCTAATAAAGGCATAAACATACTTGAATTATTTAAATCATAATTAAGTATTAACCTGAAATTTGAGATCGTCACAGGCATGCCCTCAGGCATCCGCCCCTCACGGTTTTAAAACGCGTCTTGATAGGGGAGGTATGCACGCCCTTATAAAGGCATGCTTAGTTCCCTCCCCACCAATGTGGGATGTTACAATCCTCCCCCCTTAGGGGACCAGCGTCCTCGCTGGCACACTGGCCGACGACCGGCTCTGATACCATCTGTAACATCTCACATTGGTGGGGAGGGGAACTAAGCATGCCTTTATAAGGGTGTGGATACCTCCCCTACCAAGACGCGTTTTAAATCCGTGATGGGCGGATGCCTGAGGGCATGCCGGCTGCCAAAGCGGACAATATCTTGGTGCGACGGACCTGGGCTGTTACAATGTTGGTGCTTTTTGAGGGCATCGCGCCCACTACACACAGACTTAGTCACATTTATTTTACATATACACTATCCAAACATTTCGAAACCAAATAAGTGAGCATCTCAACTGGTTAGGGGCACGTGATTTCAAAACACCACACATGTTCAATCCCTGTTAGCCCAATTCTCGAGTAGTCAACGTATTACAAAAATGTTGTATACAAATTTAGAGGGATTCGAACTTGGGTTCTATAATTAAAAAGACAAACATCTAACCAACTAATCTATCTGGACATCACATTTATCAAATTGTGCTACAAGCTACATAATTTATTTAAAAAGAACCAATTTTAGTATTTTTGTTTGGCTTTTAAACTTTTTTATCTCTTTTACAAGTTTTTTTTAAATTCTATATTTATATATTTTTTTCTTCACTAAACGTCTTTGCTTAAGATAATATTTGTTATCAAACACAAGTGCTTTTATTAAAATAGTTAACTTCACGTATATAATTAACGTATATTTGTGTTATTATTATGTGATCAACCTTACATGACTCGAATTGACTAAACAGTAAATTTTGACATTTATTTGTTAGAATTCTGACACTAAACAATGTAAACCCATAGGATAAAAAACCTAGATCCACCGCTAGTCCCATGTTCGAGTTTTTGGGTGTCTCAAACAAGCCATTATTTTCTTCATTGCTCGAGTTATGAATAGCACAACAATGTAAAGAAACGAGATTAAATGAATAGTGTTGAATATGGATGAGTCGAATTGTGAATGTCTTGTTAGGTGCCTGGAAGACTATCTTATTTTCTTTTCATCTTTTATTTTTTACTTAGTTTTATTAATTTTAACTTTACACCATTACGTTTACGTATTAGTTTATTCGTTTCCGGTTTCTTTGTTATTTTTGTTTGACACTCGCATTTACATGCACGTAATCATTTTATCTAAACTAAACCACATTCTTACTGTATTTTATATGTAAAATCATATCATTATTGTTGTATCGTCATAATGCGCATGGCTAATTGAAAACTTTATTTTTTTTAAAAGACAAGTTTCAAAATTTACATTTAAATTTATTTAAAATCATTTAAAAGGAGAAAACATTTTGTAAAGAGTTTGGTAGTATAATGGTATCAAGTTTGAAAGATCCCCATAAACCCCCTTATCTTCATCTATCCCTTCACACTTCACATTTCCACCATAAAAAACAAGCAGCGGAGTTCCCCCTCATATCAAACGCACCAATGGCCTCCTCATCTGCTTCCGCAGCTGCCCTAATTTCCTCCCCAAATCCCAGATCTTCCTCCTTCATCTCCCCCAAATCTCAAACCCTCAGCTTCTCCTCCTCCTCCTCCATAGCTTTTCAATCGAAATCCCTCCGCTCATCCCTCGCCATCCGCCCTTCCGCCGCTCGCCGGAACTCGTTCGTCGTCAGAGCTGTAAGCTATCACTCCATTCCTTTCAGTTTTATCTTTGTTGTATACTTGTATTGTAATCTAAACGGCGTCGTCTCCGAGTTCATGTTCGTACTCGCGTATCTAGGTCATTTTAGGTGGTTCTGTGGTGTGTTTTTGCGTGTTTCTGCAAAATTGAGCTGTTTTTCTGTGCAGCATTGTGTATATCTGATAACATATTGATTATTTTCAATTTCGATATCCTAGTTAGGTAAACTGAGTATTTCTGAACAATTTCAATATCGCGTTAGCCTTTTTGGATCTGAAATGATGTATGATTCATTTTGATAGGTCATTTTAGGTGCTTCTGTGGTGTATTTTTTGAATATTAGTGCAAATTAGTTTTTTTCATTTTTTTTTCTGTGCAACATTGTGTATATCTGATCATATATTGATTAATTTCAATATCTTAGTTAGCTAAACCGACGATTTCTGCCCATATATTGAACAACTGGACTAGTAATTGACTAATTGTAGCCTTTTTTGATCTGAAATGATGTAGATTCATCTTGATAGTTGATACATTGCAAATATATAACACATGAATGATGAAGCTAGATGTTGGCACATTCTGCAATTTATCTTTAATGAATTGAAAATTTTGAGTGGAATAATTTGTTTTCTTAAGCTTACCGTAGCTAATTACGTGGTGAAAGCCGGTAATTTGATTTACAGAAATGTGAATTGGTTGGAGTTTATTTCGAAAGGGAAATGTAATATGAATTTGAGCTGGGGTGTTTAATAATGTTGATCATCTGATGCATAATGTGTTGTTTTGTGTCCATATTTTGTAGGGACTACCGCTAGTTGGAAATCAGGCACCTGACTTTGAAGCTGAGGCTGTTTTTGATCAAGAGTTCATCAAGGTAACCAAATTGAGTTTTGAATTTTTTATTTATGCTTTTGAAACTATGTATTGCTTGAGTGAGTGTTATAAACTTTTGATCCGTTAATTTAAAGTAATAAGACTATTTTTTATTCATGCCACGGCCCACGAGCCACCGTAGCACTCAATTTATTTCTTATGGTCATAGTCAAAAGCGCAAAAGGGTGCGCCAAAGCCTACCAAAACTGCCTTGAGTGCAGCAAGGCGCGAAGGCGCACTAAGCCGGGAAAAACCGGCTTGAACCAGAGAAAAGTAGTTTCAAACAGTCTGTACCAGACAAAAACCAGTTAACCAGCTGAAAATAAGTATGAAACAGCTAAAAAGTCTTTGAATGGATGTGCACCTTGCTTGTCTTGGGCATACGTTTTTTTTAGGCGCCCTGCACCTAGGCCTTGAGCCATTTAACTACTATGTGTTTGCCTAATGATTACATACATTTTTCCGGTGAAAAAAGCTATATTTTGGTTTCATTAGCTAATGTATACCATGGTAATACTCATCCTCATTGCTGCAACCAAAGATATATGATATCCAAGTATCCAACTACAAGTATAAACTGCATTTTAGGATCTTTAGATGTCCTCATTTGTATTAACCATGAGTATATTTCCTAAAAACATTTTGCTTTATACTTTTAGTTTGGTTATTAGGTAAAATCCTGGAATTACATTAAGAAATTGAACATGTTGTAACTGTGTAAAAAAATTGTAATTGCAGGTTAAGCTCTCTGAATACATTGGCAAGAAATATGTCATTCTCTTTTTCTACCCTTTGGACTTCACTTTTGTTTGTCCAACAGGTGAGTGGCTCGTTACTTGTTAAGCATGAAAGCTTTTTCTTTTCAGCTGTCTTCATAATTACTTGAATATGTATATAGTTTATCAATACATGTAATGATATGCAGCACTTGAGATTAGCTTTTTTTACTAATTCTGTTCTCTTGTTGTAGAAATCACTGCATTCAGTGACCGATATGCAGAATTTGAGAAGATAAATACCGAAATATTGGGCATCTCTGTAGACAGTGTGGTAATTGTTCCTTACATTGTTATACAAGCTTTTGTATTTTACATAATAATAATTTTTTCAAATAATAGTTTCTTGGTGCTAAAAAGCGCCTCTGAGGCACAATGCAACCGAAAAAACGCCCGATTTCTGCACATTTGGGTCAAAATTTGTCTATATAAGGGTCTGGAGGAGGTAGATAAGTAAAAAACGACCAAAGGATGGAGAGATTACTTGGTGTAAAAGAGCCAAGAGGTACAGTTTTTGGTTGCATAAAAAGCTTATTTGGTTGCACATAGAGCAATCCTTGCATACGTGAAGCTCTCGCCTCGGCCACCTCAGCTTTTGTGACCTAAACTCCTCCCAAGTTTCTCGCTTTCTGGATCCAAACGCCTCTGTGCGCCTCAAACTTTTTAAACCAAGAATAGTTTTTCTAAAATGCTATATTACTTAACTGGCTTTCCTTGTGATTAGTATCCAGTTATCTTTATAAAACTTATTGTTCTGTACGTATATTACTATATTTAGTTAATAGTTATGAAACTTATTTTTTTTCTTTGTGTAAGTTTATCATTTTGAAGGTACCTAAATATGGAACACATTGTTTTTTTGTTTTGTTTCAAGAGTATTTGGTGTTTCGTTTTCTGCAGTTCTCCCACCTTGCATGGGTTCAAACAGATAGAAAATCTGGAGGCCTTGGTGATCTGAACTATCCACTTATATCTGATGTTACAAAAACGATTTCAAAAGCTTTTAATGTGCTGATTGACGACCAGGTACGCACGCATTTGCAAATTGTTTTTGCTAACTTTTTGTTTCATTTATATTTAACTATTTACTATGTCAAAATGTTGGCTTTCAATTTCAGGGAATAGCATTGAGAGGACTTTTTATAATTGATAAGGAAGGTGTTATCCAACACTCCACAATTAACAATCTTGCGATTGGTCGAAGCGTTGATGAAACATTGAGAACACTTCAGGTAAACTTCATGTTGTGTAACGGGTCAAAATAGTTTCGCTTAGTGCAGGTTCAGCTGGGTTACACATGTGACCCTTTTTTTAATAAATAACTATTGTTAGATATAGTTACAAAATAAATTATTTCAATTCTAATGATTCAGAATACACATTTTGACCCTTTTTGACTCATAAAACATAATTCAAATCTATCCATTCTCTGTTTGTACTGTAGGCATTACAATTTGTACAAGAGAACCCAGATGAGGTATGCCCAGCTGGATGGAAGCCTGGGGAGAAGTCGATGAAGCCCGACCCGAAGGGCAGCAAAGAATACTTTGCAGCCATATAATTAGACCATGGGTATTTTACTTTTTACTTGATTGAATTGAGTTTTGGGAGTTTTTTGTTTTTTGGGGCTATAAACTTGTTGGAACAAGAAACTGTTATTTGTTGTGTTCTATTGCATACATTGAGTACCTATGTCCAGTTCCACTCTAAGTATTGTTGTTAATTAGTTCGTTACCACGTTATTAGTTAGAACACACAAATTCGAATCCGTTTTTTTTTTGTTATCTGCAACAAACGAGGATGTTTTGTTAACTAAATCCAACGATAAGTGTTTTTTTTTTTTTAAAGAATGTATTGTTACCAAAACCCGACTCGTGGTTTCTCTTTTTGTTTCTTTCTTCTCGTTGTTGTGTCTCGTTTCTTTATTCTAGTTGTTGCGTCCTCATGTGGTTTGAGAATTCTCTCTAGAATTCGTCCCTATCATTTAAGGTAGAGGTAAGATTGTTGTTATGGACCGGCCTAATAAGATGGTTAACCCAAGTGATCAAGACCTGCACCGCAATTTTGTTGCCAAAAAACTGCGTGAATAAGTCAAGCCATGATGACATGTTAACCACTCACCTCCATGTTCACATGTTTCCTAATTTCATGCATTTGCTTTTACATTTTCACGTCTTTCCTTTCTCAAGTTGGATGTTTTCTTTCTTAGCAAATTTGTATGTAGTAGTATTTAAGAGTTGCATTTGAAAATAAAACTTACGAGAATAGTTACGAAAATAATATAGTTTCCTTTATCTTTATTTTCTGGAGCCTAACCCACTCTAAAAGTAGCTATCGAGAGACTAGCATCTCAAATACAGTTTTCTACATTCCCCTGACTCTATTAATAGTACTCTTTGTGTTTTTAGTAAGACTTTAGTGTCTACAGTTTGTTGACTGTTGAGTAAAAGATTCTCGAAAACTATGTTTTTATCTCTGTAAGTGAAAAAGACCATTGTCATGTTTATTACATTTGAAATTGACTTTTATTTGATTTATTTTGTTCTTTATAATTTTGTGTAACAGAAAGATATATTTGAATGCATATGTGCATCATGTAAATACAAAAATTTGTTCTAAGCTCACGTATTTATTACATATATGCATTCATATTATTTGGATGAAATTCATTATACATATAAGCATACATTCTAATCCAATGGTATCTTGGTGATTAACAAGATGTTCCATCTCTAGAGGTTGAGGGTTCAAATCCCATGGTAGACAAGTGGTGAAAAATTTTGTTCGAAAAAAAAAATATAAGCATGCATTCATATATCTAATACATATTTTCAAGCAAACAAATTTACTACAAATACATTAAGCATGCATTATGTTTTAGTGAGATTAAGCATCGATATTATTTGGATGGAATTCATTGTATAAGTATATTCATATATCTAATACATATTTTCAAGCAAACAGATTTACTACATACACATTAAACATACACCATGTTTTGGTGAGAATAAGCGTACGTTATTTTTTGGTCAAATTAAGCATAAATTCGATACAATTGTTTATACTTTATAGATACACTACAAACATACATTCTGCAAATACATATATAGCAACTACATTCTTATAGTTTGACTTTTCAATGATGGAACAGTTTGACTTTTCAATGATGCAACACTTTCACCTTTTCATTGTTTTAGTCATATACTCATATTAAGCATACATTTAGTTGTTTATTTATGTTAATGATCAATGTATACTTGATCATTACAATATGATTTTCATTGTATACTTGATCATCACTAGAAATTTCAATGTGACAAAAAAGTTCTTATATTTTTGTTTAACTTTTGGGGTAAAAAAGGTCAAATAGTTTGCATAACAGAATTCTTAAAAACTAGTCTTGTCTTTGATTTGGAATTCTGCATAAACAAACTATCTTATATATTTGTTTAATATCCTTTGATAAATGTACATGATTAATTGTTTAGAAATAAGTGATTGCAACATATAATGATGTTTGACTTTTGATGTCAAAGTTGCAAGTTTCAAAAGTCAAACAATATGGTCAATCAGACAAACCATAAAATTTTCATTACAACATATAATTTTGTTTGACTTCTGGCCTAGAGCAAAATCTAACCTGGTTAGTTATGCCCTTAGATTGTAAACTTATATTTTTTATAATTTGATATCTAATTCCTTTAAGTTGTATATTTAACATAGATGGAGCAACCAGATGTCAAGAACCTATCGAGTGACGAATCTCATGGAGAGAAAAGAAAGACTACACAATAACTTGTTAAGAAACAACCAAATCCTATGAAACCTAAAGCAACATGTATGCATAATAAATTTTTGGCTAGAGACTCTGATAATGGGACATCTACATAGAAAATAAATCTTTTTGCATGTAAACAATACCCTGATAGGTTAAAAGGTAAAAGTAACATTTTTGTTAAGAAGAATGATGGCGTTGATAGAGGACTAGTGAAGTTAAAACCCGAAAATTATGTGCTAAAACAAGTAGATAAGCGTTTGCTGAAATGATTGTATTAGATGAGCTACCTTTTGCATCTGTTAATCATAGAAGATTTAAGAGGCTTATGGAGACATCTACTAAAACGAGAAGGCAGTTTTGAAATCATTTATTCAAACTAGTAAATCGAGGACATGTCTAACAATTGATACGTGGACATGGATTAAGAGAATGAAGTACATGTGTGTCATTGCAAATTTTATATGAAAACGAGGTGTTACACAAAAGTATTATAAATTTTAAACCAATTTATAGCCACAAGAGAGAGAAGATTGGTAAGGTTTTGCTTCAATTCTTACAAGAATGAGAGATTGAAAGTGTTTTAAAGATTACCATCGATTATGCATCCTCTCTAATGACATTGCGATATCATTTCTTCAGGGAAAGTTACCAAACCTAATGTGTAAAGGTATGTACTTACATGTTCATTGTATATTTGTATGTCCCACATTATTAATCTGATTGTAAAGGACGGACTAAGTAATAAGGAGAAATCGATTAATCATATACAAAACGCTATTCAGTATTTTGAAATTTCTTAAAAAAGGTTAGAGGCTTTCAAGAAGTGTGCTATTAATGAGAAGATTGAGAGCAAAGCATTATTGTGTTTATATTGCCTAACAAGATAGAACTCAACGTACAAGGTGCTTATTATGGCTGGAAAATTTGACAGAACTTTTTATTCGTATGATTTGAAACACTCTAACTATAACAAGGAGTTGGACAATGAAGTTCCAAAGACTACGAATTTGCACCATAGAGAGAGGTAGCAAAGATTTTAGAACTATTTAAGCGAAAGACAACATTTGTGTATACTTAGTTACATGTGGTTGTTAATTTGTTCTTAAGATAAGTTATAACATTTGATATTAAGATTAGGGAGTTGATGGCTTCTCGTGATCTAATGTGTAAAGTTATGTGTAGTATATATAAAGCATGAGAAATTGACAAGTATTGGAGGTATAACACTATTGAGAATATGTTTTTGTTCTTTGCAACCATTTTAGATCCTTGATAGAAATTGTAATGATCAAACTTGTACAAGAAAGTGGATAAATAAGAGGTCATTAATAAAGTACACGATAATAGTTGGGCCAATCAGAGAACGAAGTTTCATGAGTATGAGTTGCTTTATGACATCGGGAGTTCAAGCAATGCTTCACAAGTGGATACAAATGTTCATGTTTCTTAGAGGGAGAAGATGATTTTTTGGCAATGTATAAACCCAATGTGGTTTTAGCTCGTATAATACTACATCAGAACCTCAAAAGTACCTCGAGGATAAAGAGGATGATTGGTACATAGGGTTTGATATTTTGGAATGGTGAAAACCAAATTCTTCAAGATACCTGATTTCATAAAAAATGATGAAAAGTATGATTACTTTCGATATTGAATACACACATATATATATATATGCTGATTAATAATCTTATTTATTTTTTTAATTATATATATTGGTTATTATGATTTTCATTGTTGCTTCCGAATCCATTTTTAATACGGGTAGAAGAGTTGTGGACACATATAGATCAAGATCGTTATCATCTACAGTTGTCGAGTCATTGATATGAACACAAGATTGAAATGGTAAGTCAAGAAAATGAATATAAGGACGAAGATTCGATAGATTATGATGAAATTGGAAAATGTATGATAACATACTATACTGCTCATCTTTATGTTGTTCTTCTATGTTACTTTAAATGTAATATTTTTATACTTTTTTGTCTAGAGATTTTTGATAACCTTAAACCTAGTCATACGATTCTAGAGATCAATTAGCTGGTGTTTTCGGGTGCATTCGAGAAAGATGGATACCTTACTTGAGTGTCTGTTATTTAATGAATGATCACTTACCCACACATATTTTAGTTTTCGCATATATGTAGATAATTTACATACACATGATGAAAATTTGTCACATGTATAAGTAATTCAACTTTTAATTGATCGTAAATTTTTTGGGAAAACTTTTCCACTAACACCAAATGTGGCTATAACGTATTAACATAAATTACGTGTTAGCCATTATTAAAAAAAATTATTAGTAACTATCACCCACACATATACAACATGTGTAGATGACTTATATGTGGGTGAACATCCTCAATTTCTAGTAAATAGGGACACCTCAATGGGTTATGCTGTGGCTTATGGCCAATTATGGTCCCCATTTTCTTAGAATTTTTATTGTCTTTGTAAATGTTTTAAATGCGTGTATATAGATATGAATGTAGTTAAATTATCAAGGTAGATAGGTGCCTAGTGGTTGAATGCATAAGTTCAAACCTCTAGGTCTTAAGTTCAAATTTTCCACGTTACATTTACATTTTTGTTTTCTAATTTCTTTATTCCGTAGACTTTTGTCTTTTTTTTTAATCTTTTTTTCTTTCTTTTTACCTTTAAATTTTTTATTGGGTTTCCTTAGTTTGGTTTAATACATTTGTGTTTATGAATGACTAACATATTTGAATGTTGTATTAAACAATTTACATTGAATTATGTTGAAAAATAAATTTATTGTAATCATATTTGTCCACGTACAATATAAATAAAAAAGATTAAATCTACTGGTTTCGAACAATAATATATAGTTTATTATTGTTGGTCTCAAGGCAGATAAAAGATAACGATTTGAAACATATTTTTTTATAAATTCGAAAAAACCTCAAAATATTAGTTCGTTTGGGCCCAAAATCGTTTTAGCTGCCCACGTAGTAGAGAAACTAAAAACACGTTTACAGAACAAAAAAACACGTTTACAAAAACTATTGGCAAAAGAACAAATGGTTGAAGTAGCTCCTTTATTGGAACTTTGTGAGCCTTCTTTCCTATTGTTATCATCGAATATATTGAATAGACCTAACAATTTAAAGATGTGATCTGAAGTAAAGAGAATTAACATGGTGACTCATATTTTTGTCATGGGTTTATTAGACAAAACAGATTGAAATCCTTGATTATTCTTTTGCTTAATAACAAAACGACGAAAGAGGTTACCGTAAGAAGTTAGATTGAAATAAGAAGGCTAAGAAATAATCTCAACAATTAGACCTTTAATTAAATCAAGATCTATGGTCTTAGGTTTTTCTGTGTAAAATTAGAGAAAAAAAAAGATGGAAGAACATTTTTAACTTTTTATCCCCATTTTTTAAACTTTCATAGCTTTTAGATATGATATTATTATTTTTAAAAAAATTATACCATAAAAACGATTTTTTTTATCTTTAAAATGCACGTACATTGTTGTTATATATATAAAAAAATACTCTTTCGATTTTCAAGTGTGCCATTGTGTCAAATACTCGTCATTGTCTCAAATACACATCATTGTGTCAAATATTCAGTTCATAGTGTCAAATGTTCAGATCATTGTGTTAAACGTTCAAGTCATTGTGTCAAATCGAAAGAGTATTTTTTTTATATATAGCAAAACTGTACACGTGTTAAAGATAAAAAAAACGTTTGTTTTTATGGTGTGTAATATATTATTTTTAAATAATACCGTATGTAAAAGTTATAAAGATTAAAAAAGAATGGAGAAAGTTGAAAAAAATATCAAATTTTCTAAATTGTCTCTTCATTATTTTTAATTAAATTAAAGATATAACGTTAAGATAACATCTTAGTTTTCTTATCTTAAGAAAACTTTTTAGTTGAAGCTTTCTCACAAAACAAAAGGATATCCAATGATTTTAAAACACATATCAATAATGTGACCCCACTTGTTACAATAATCAATAAGACATTTTAACTTTAAACCATTGTTACTTTCTACTTTCTTTTATTAGGAAAACTTCACTTTAACTTGATTATTGCTTTGTCTAACATCTCTCCATTCAATATCCAAATACATCAAACATGTTTAGTAGCTTGCACAAATTGTCAAGTTGATTTACTAACAACCCCTTTGTAAAAACACATGCTACTTGATCTTTTGAATTAATTGCAACAATTTTAATAAAAATATGTTGCTAATTAAATCCAATTATATATATAATAAACGTATACATGAAAATATAAAAATATAAAAATAGAAGACAAACGAACAACAACCTATGTTGCGAATCATTTTTTGATAGCAAAACTATAACGTTTAAAACCTTAATTCATAATATTATTATCATTGTTAAATTAATTCTTAGAATTTGGTATGTAAGATTTAGAAAGAAAGCAAATAATCATTTTTTAGTAAGGATGAAATATTCCATTTTGATATCGTTGAATAGTTGATAGTTAATGGCCAACAGAAGCACGAAACATGAGGTTTGGAAGTTTCAAAAGAAGTTGCCTGTTGGTGGAATTAATATAGAAAAATACATTATAATTTAAGTTATATATTACTTCTTATGTATTATGTATTAATTATTTGTTTGGTACTAAGTGAACACTAGATTCCTCAAATAAAAATTAGGGACTTAAATATTTTGCGATCCCATTTTTTTGGATAACTGTACCAATAAAAAATAAAAGCATTTAATTTAACTAATAAACATATATGAATGCATCTACCGAAAAAGAAATACCCATTTTTTACTAGCATATCTATAAAATTAATTTGTACGTTTGACGTAGGGAGAGATTGTGATATCAATGTGACAACGACGTTAAAACATTGATGAACACCGTGTGTTTTGTTACAACAATTATTGTTATTAGGGTAGAAAACCAAAATTTTATGTTCATAGGGGAACATATATAAAAAAATGGAATTAGGGAGCTTTTTATAAAAAAAACTATTATTATTTAAGAAAATCAAAATTTTTATGTTTGTCTAGTTTTAAAATGATCAGTTAATTTTATTAATACGTAAACTATCATATTTTACATATGCAGCATAGAAAATCGTTATCTTTAAAAAACCAAATCTTTATATTGTTTAGTTTTAGAGATGATCAACTAATATTATTTTACATGTAAACTATCACATTTCACATCTCTAATATAAAAAATGGGTTGGTTCCATAATATTATTTTTACATATAAACTATCACATTTCACATCTGTAATATAAAAAATGGGTTGGTTCCATAGTTCCTCACTTTTTGGGTGTTCCCCAACCTCCCCCTATTATTGTATGCACTCATAACTTATATATATATATATATATATATATATATATAGGTGAGGTTCATTGTAGACACTTTCGCATGTGAAATAACTCTTTTTCACATGTGAAAGTTTCTAATTAATGAGAAAAAAGAAAAAAAAGAAAAAAGAAAATTAATCACAACCATTAGATCAAGAGATCTAATGGTGAAAAGGGTGTCTACATGTCTACACTTATGGGGGTGTCTACAATGAACTTTTCACTATATATATATATATATATATATATATATATAGAGAGAGAGAGAGAGAGAGAAATGATAAAATAAAAACCACTCCGAGTTGGAAAAACTTTGAAAACTCTTTAAAAACAGGGTCAATTTTTTTTTCTTTAATTTTTTTATGGTGATTCTTTAGGTTATAGGCTACCCCTAGGTGGAAAAAAAATCAAAAAACGTCTCGGGGATATTTTTTTAAAAAATCTCAAAAAGGGCCTTGTTACATATGTAACACTCTGTACATATCTTTACATATGTTTGTTACATATGTAACAACAAAACTTGTTATATTTTTAAAAAAAAATCCCCGAGACGTTTTTTTGATTTTTTTTCATCTATGGATAGTCTATAACCTAAAGAATTAATCACCGTAAAAATATTAAAGAAAAAAAAACTTTTTGACCCCGTTTTTTAAGAGTTTTCAAAGTTTTTTCCAACTCGGAGTGGTTTTCCATAGATTCCAACTCGGGTTAGGTTCAAATGAGAACTTTTTGTTTTGAGAATTTTTGAGAACTAAATCTCAACCACACATTTCAGGGGGACCACTACAATTCATGAGAGGGGGATACATGTAAATAAACTTGTGGCTCAAATTAGTTCTTTTTAGTTCTCAAATCAAATTGGTTCTCAAATGATCCTCTCCCTATATATATATATATATATATATATATATATATATATATATATATATATATATATAAGTATAGTTAAATTGATAAATGTGATTATGGTATGAACTTAGTGACTTTTTCGTGAGTCGTTCATAACATGTTGTCGCTCTAACGTATTTTGATCTTTTGCATCGACTTTGGGTTTTATACTTCTTCATGTTGCCCTGACTTTGAGTCGTACAATGTGCTTTGCAGGTTCAAAGCGAACAATAACTTCTCTGTGTAGCACTTTCTCACTGACATTTATTAACAGCAAGATTATATATAATATGTTGTTGGTTCACTTTGTGTTGCTATTTTAGTAGCAATCTGATTTACTTTAACCAATGTGAATTGTGATATACATTGAACAAGTTGTGAGAATGCGGTGCACGCTTATATCGATAATATCGTAATTCTAGAAGCCTCATTGGGAGTTTCAAGGGGGTGAAGCTCCAGGGAGCGAGGTCTAAGAGTCTCTGGCTGAGTAAAAAATTAACCTTTTAATTTTTATAATAACCAAATGTGTAAATTTGACAATTTAATTCAAATTTCAATTGAGATAACTACATTAGCAAGTTTGCGATATACACTCCCATTTAGATCTGGCTCAATTTTGAGTTGTAAGGGTGCGGGGTATGGTTGCCTAAACAAATGTTGAAACATCAAAATTGACCAATCAAATGGTGACAACAGGAGATAGAAAAAGTATGTAGAATTTGATGTTTTGGTGGTGGATATGGTTGTAGAATGATGTTTTAGGAAAAATTGAGTAGTTTTGTGAAGTGTGGACCACCATCAAACACATAAAATTCTCGGTAACCTTCGACAAGTATATGCCGAAAACACATTGAGTATGCCGAAAATAGAGTTTGCCGAGGAAGGGGGTATGATCGCCTAAACTTACCGAAATCGATAACGAGGGGTATGCCGCACCGTACCCACCATCCTAACCGATTGAAAGTTCAAGTGAATTACCAAAATTTTGATTACTTTCTTAAATTTGAGTTTAAATTCTTCTATAAAATTACTGTCATTCTTATTAAGGTTTTGACATTGAATCTTTTTAAAGATAACATTTTTTATATAAAGTTTTGATTTTTTTTTAATTTGCTCTTAACATATAGTATTTTAATGCTATTGGTAGGACTCTATCATGTTGTTTGTATATGGCTAATAAAGTACGTATACGTGTTATATCTTGTTGGTAAAAATACTAGCTAAATATAAACATTATATAACATTTACAAGATAACAACTAATCAAGATTTTATAATATAAATACCCATTAGACTTGCAAAAGTTAAAAACCAAAGTATCATCTCCATCTCCTTACATATACATGAGAATGTGAAGGACATTCATCCCCCAAAAAACCAAAACAGTTACTGCCATTGGAGGTGTACCATTTCATAAGTCCTTTCATATATAATCATATATATATAATTATATATATCATTAATATATACCCCAAAAGCATACCAACTTCACCAAAAAGATGTGCCATCGATCGTGTTTTTTTTTACGTCTGAACGCCTGCCTCGGGTACATAATTTAGTCTATCGACCTCCTCCCACGTCAAGTTCGCTACAATTTCATCGTATTCCGGAACAAATTCCTGAAAATCCACATAATCATAAGATGCAGGATATGTTGATGTGTTTAGAATTTAGGCACTCTTTGAAGTTGTATAAAGAATTGTATTGCTATTATTTAAAAAAAAAAAAAGAAACAATGGATCATATGATCAAAAATATATTCTTTTATATTTCTTATTTTAATATGCATAAAACTTCATTAAAATTTGCATAAAAAGTTTCAAGCAGAAAATCATATAATAAACTACACTTGTGACTTTTGCATGTTTGTTTAAAGAAAAAGCACAAGTGAATGATGATATTATTACAGTTAAGAAAAACCAACCTCTAGCTGTCTAACTAACTGTTTGGCGGTTGGGGCGGAGACGATTATCCGACGAGCAATCGTCGAGATAAAGCCTTCATCAACAGCCTTGTCTATGAAAGACAGCAATGAGTTATAGTAACCCTCCACATTCAACAGACCAACCTGCAGGACATGATCCACAAAATAAGAAAACCGTTACAAAATGGGACCCACAATATGCTCATATTTTATAACTTAGAAACTCAAAGTAAATACAATAAAATATCCAGTAAGATGATGCAACAAATCTTCCAAAACCATCTACCCACATGCATCTGATTCTTCTATGCTACCAACATTTGACCAAAAAGATGCTCTTTTTAATTCTTTCACATATGATTTCCAATCAAATCATTAAAAATAACAAGTTTTTTTGTATGATGTACAACATACAGGTGGTAGTTATCTTACAGGTTTGTGATGGATTTTGAGCTGAGCCCATGTGATGACTTCTAGCAGTTCTTCAAGGGTGCCATAGCCACCTGAAATAGAAATTCATAAATCCATAAGATTTGTTCTCAAAAAATTTCAAGATTTTGAATCTTTAAATCCAATCACCGATATTCGTCACATTATTATTCTAAAAAGCCAGGATTTTTTTGAAGAAAGCACGAGTTTAACCCTTAGTTATCAATTGTTTTGAATCTTTAAATCCAATCAACGATATTCGTCGCATTATTATAATAAAAAGCCAGGATTTTTTTAAAGAAAACACGAGTTTAACCCTTAGTTATCAATTATTTTGGATCTTTAAATCCAATCACAGATATTCGTCGCATTATTATAATAAAAAGCCAGGATTTTTTTAAAGAAAACACGAGTTTAACCCTTAGTTATCAATTATAGAAGCTGACTTTTTTACAAAAAGTTATGTGTTGGACCCTTTAGTTGTAGATCGTAGATAAGAAAATCTTGTATCGACTCCGATTAAAATGTTCTGGTTTTACAAGTATACCTGGGAGAGCGATAAATGCGTCAGCTTGGCGGGCCATCTCCGCTTTTCTTTCATGCATATCAGCAACTGCTTTCACTTCACCAACTGTCTCACCAGTTATCTGTTGATCACAATTCTTTTTATTAACTGTCATAAAAAGTGGGACCCGCAAAATAAAAACATAAATTACCTAAAAGGATGTTTGTAAATGAACTAAAAGTTAGAAACTTTGATATCTTTTTCAAGTTTTGAACCAAAAGAGGACGAATTTAGTCAGGGTTGAACCAGTAACCAAATAAAATAGAAATAAGAAGTTGATTTATTGCCATTTATGGCCCAAAGGGACAAGAAAGAGAAATTGTAGGAATTGATTTGTAAAGGAAGCTGATTTAATGCAGTTTGTATCAAGAAAAGTCAAATCACTATTAAGAAGAACTGTATACAGCTTTTATTAATGGCTACCGTTCTTCTCCAGAGCAGAAAATTCACAAATTCAGACTGATTTACAACTCTTACAGCACAATGTACAAGTCAGAGTAGCATTATTTGTCTGATCTGGTTATTTCAGATGTATTGACACTAAAGATAACAAACAAAAGAAGAAAACTTTGATTTGAAGGTTCCTGAATATACCTCTCTGGGCATTAGAGTCCTTGGTATAACCCTGCAAGAAACAAAAATTATATATCACAATTTGGAAAGACATGGAATGGGGACTTTCAACTTTGCTTGGGAGGAATTACCCAAAATACCCTTGTAGCAGTGACTTGTATTGGTGTAATCAGAAGGGTAAAGTTGTCATTTTAGTAAAGTTTTCCTTTTTTTATGAAGAAAGTGGGGAGAGACATACTTGAATCACTGCCTAAAAGGTTTCATACTTTTTACAAAAGATAAACTTTTTACATGATTTGTTTTACCTTTCTATCAGCAAGAACTGACAGACCAATATGAATGTTTATATCTGTGTGATCAAGATTCAAGAAACCCTTTTTTTATATAAAACACCATGCTTTTTTAAGTGTGGGACTATGTTTTCAATCTTTCACAAAAATATAGACGTCAACTTTATCAAGAACTTGATGTTTATGTTCAGTTTTCAACAGGAAAAAGGTGAAAAATAGCTTGATTAAGTACACATATCAGAGTTTTTAAAGCATTTGATCCCATGATGTCTGGCTTTGAGCTCTGCAAAAACTCATTTTGCATCGAGTACCGTGAAACATTCATGATTACCTTTGAGTAATCTTTGACTCTTGTGGTTAAAAACTTGTATATGCTAGAGAAATAAAAAAAGTAACAATTTTTTCATCTTCAACTCAAATTCTTCCTCCATACACTTTTTATACTACTATTTGAAGATATGGATGTTATTTTTAAAGTTAAAAATTTGTCATATTTGACCATGGAAGTCAAGAAAAAGCAACTATATGTCTCTCTTGGAAATTATAGTTTTTTTAACTATTTTTATTTTATATTGAAAAAAAAGTTGAATTAAATCAATCATCAATCTTTTAGTATCCTTTTCTTTTGGAAAGGGGAATGTTTTTATAAAAGAACAAACATGTTTAATAAATTAGGTATTGTGTACTGTGTAGTTGTGTCCTTTTGCAAGATTTTTATAAAACTTGAGAAATTTTATATTATTTTGGCCTCAACTTGTGAAGTACTCAAAATTCATAGATGCATAGACACGTTCAAAGTCTAGAGAGAGAAAGAAGAGAGAGAGATGAGAGGGAGCATACCCTAGAACATGGCGCCCACCATCATGAACTGCCTGAGAAACAAGACCCATCAGACCCACGCTGCCACCTCCATAGACTAGATCAATCCTTCTTTCCACCTTCCCATTAAACATTAAAGATATGAAAAATGAACACGTGTCACAAACCCACTTCGCCATTTCAGAATCAAGAAAATGAACCCATCATTTATCACATTGTAAACAATAAAAATAAAAATACCCTTTTCTCAAGATTCAATTTTTAATTGAGTTGAACCCATTTCATTGAACCCCATGAACAAAAATGATGATGAAGGGCTTTGATTGGTGTGAAAACATGCTTAACAAATAACAAATGGCCATTATACTAATATGGCACGTTTGGTTCCCCATTCATAGGCACACACCATTCTGTTTGTTTTTTCCAATTAGTTTCTGCTATTTTTATATTTTTTAAAAATATAAATTTTGTTTTCTTACAACCTCCCACCATAAACTTAGATCATGCAAGAAGGCTGCTCAACTGACAGCACGTTACAGCTAGCAATTTCTCTCTCTAAAACACACACACACCCTCTCTCTCTTACATGCCAAACATAAACCCTAACTTCCATTCTTCATTTACAAATTACCACCAAATAATCAAAAGAGTATGACCCTTTCTTTGTTAATCCAACACCAATAGTTTCAAAAATGTTGAAATGGGTATAGCTTGGAATCTTAAGAAATAACGAAATAATGTTAAATAAAACATAAAAATGCAAACTTTATAGTACCAAATCAAGAAACTAGCTAGAAACAATGGTGGGTTTTGATCAACAATGGTGGCATAAAAATGGGTTTTTAAAATCTTGAAAGAAAACTCAGATATGGGTATGGTTTATAATATATACATATAAAAATGCAAACTTTATAGTACCAAATCAAGAAACTAGCAAGAAAAAATGGTGGGTTTTGATCAGCCCTGGTGGTATAAAAATGGGTTTTTAAAAATCTTGAAAGAAACCCAGATGGGTATGACTTATATGTATATATATACATATATTGTTGTACATGCAGAAAGAATTTTGAAATTTTGAAACTTTGGTAGATTTTAAAGATGTATTATATACCAGTTCTTTGCCAAGCTCAATAGCAGCTTCCTGGTAACTTGGTTTCTTCCCTGAGCTGCTTCCACAGAAGACACATATTCTCTTGAATCTTGATTTCGTTTCACCTTCCATATCTCACTTTCTCTCTCTAAATCTCTAGCTTTCTCTCTCTAGAAATATTGGGGTAGAAGAAGAAGTTAGAAGATGATGATATATATGGTTGCTTCCTGGAACAAGGGAGAAAGAGGGGAGGGGGTTATAAGATTTAAGAAAGAATGAAAACTATATGTGTGAATGTTGTATATTTTATATTTAAAAATGTAAAGGAAATGAGATGAGACCCACCTCTCTCACGTTCTCTTAACCCCGTGGCCAAGTGACATTTTTAAGCTATTTAATATGTGAAACTATAAATGAAATATTTATTAAAAGTTATAATAAAATAAAAGAAATTTTTATTCCTGATAGAGTTACTTTTTATGTAAACAAGTCGAATTATGCTAGTGAAAAATGATTTAAGTTTGAGTTTTGCTATTATTATTAAATTATTTTATTTGTATATTTTAATAATTAATTAAATTTGGATATTTTATAATCATGCTTTTCCTATATAACCTTAATACCTAATACATATTACTTAACTATCTTATCATAATTTTATATGTAATAATAATTGTGTTTCTAGTAATATATGTAATAAATAATATAACATAATGTACCCCATAAATAATGTCACTCATAGTAAAGCTTAATACGTAAGGCTTGAAAATTATGCGATAAGGATAAAGTCTTACCTCTAACCTAAAAGGTAAAGAGATTTCCATGTTAAAGATATTTAATAAGTTAAATAAAAATATATATAAATAAAGGGTTTATTAAGACTAGCTAAACATGTTAGAGACGACACCCCCACCCTAAAAATAACGAAAGTTTACAATAACAGATAGTATTTA
This sequence comes from Deinandra increscens subsp. villosa, assembly GCA_039602395.1. Lineage (NCBI taxonomy): Eukaryota > Viridiplantae > Streptophyta > Magnoliopsida > Asterales > Asteraceae > Deinandra > Deinandra increscens. The sequence continues at coordinate 3,247,164 of JBCNJP010000003.1, forward strand.
ACACTAAAGTAGATATCAACGTAACGAAAAGATATTAATATAACACTAAAGTAGATATGAACGTAATGCTAAAGTGATAAAAATGATAAAATTTGGGTAGTAGATCATAAAACACCCTACCTAGTTTTTACTCATTTTTTTTGTCAAATTTGACAAGTTTTAAAAGAAAATGATAAAGATAATAGGATAATAAAGGTAAGCGGATAACAAACTACGAATTTAGAAGAAAAATAGATAAAATTAGTAATTTTTAAAATTATAGAGATTAGGTTAGAGATAAAGATTCCACTATCTCACAAGAAATTAAATGACAAATTATTTTAGCAAACAATCATGTTCTAGAAAAATCTATAAGCCCATAAAAGGGAGCAAATTATGTAGAGAAATATTCCCGTGTCTCGCGTCCCCTCTACATGTGCTTCGCTCACATTTTCGTATACCGAACAAAATAATTTTTCATGTCCATCGTTTAAATAAGTACCCGAATTAATTTTTTATTTTAATTATCTTGTTATTTAGAATAGTTTTTTTGGTAAGTTTGTAACGTTATTAATAGCTAAAAAATAAAGGAAAATTGAAATTAAATAATCAAAGTTATTGGGTATTGGCGGATAATAATCCGAGTTCCAATATTAGCCTACAATAATCCCAATTATTTGGGTCTTGGAATTCATTGGGCCGCCGTTAATTTTTCACTAACTCCGTTAGTACTTGCTGACGTGGCAGGTGATGTGGCATCATTTTTGCTGACGTGGCAGGTGATGTGGCATCATACTTGCCGACATGGCATGTGCCACGTCAGCACACAACTAACGGAGTTAGTGAAAAACTAACAGCGGCCTAATGAATTCCAAGACCCAAATAATTGAGATTATTGTAGGCCAATATTGAAACTCGGATTATTATCCGCCGATACTCAATAACTTGGATTATTTAATTCCAATTTTTCAAAAATAAATAGTTGAAAAATAACTTTTTAATAAGGAAAATTGGAATTGAATAATACGAATTCACACTTGTTGGCCAATAATAATACAAGTTATGCAGTTGGCCTACAATAATACGAATTCATCATTTCGTTCTCTACAATGATACACCGTTAGTTTTTCACTAACGGTGTTAGTCCTAGGGTTGTTTTTGTCATTTCTAAAAAGGAAGGGGCTTCTTTGAAACATTTATAAACATAAAAGAAAAAAAAAAGAAAATTGTTATATATATATATATATATATATATATATATATATATATATATATATATATAAACAAAAAAAATAGAAAGAAAACAGTTCCGTCTCCCTCCTCTCCTTCCCCACCAAATCCCCCACCCCCTCCTCCTCCGTCTCCCTCGTCGGCACCGCCGTCGCCGGAGCAAAATCGCCTAGATTGAACGACGGAGATGATGACGAAACCGAAACCCGGAGCAAAATCTCCCTCAGACCGCCGCACTCCAGATCTCCGCCGCCCTCCTCCCCCTCATCTCCCCGTCGCCAGATCCAAATCCGGTGCTCCTGTTCCCTCATCTCCCTCCGCCGCCCTCCTCCCCCTCATCTCCCCGTCGCCGGATCCAAATCCGGTGCTCCTGTTCCCTCATCTCCCTCCGCCGCCCTCCTCCCCATCATCTCCCTCCGCCGCACCAGACCGCCGCACCTCACACCGCCGCACTCCAGATCTCCGCCGCCCTCCTCCCCCTCATCTCCCCTGTTCCCTCATCTCCCTCCGTGTACGCCGCCGCAGATTCCTTCGCCCCCGTCACCGTCGCCAACCTCGGCCCCGGCTTCGACTTCCTCAGTTGCGTCGTCGACGGAACCAGCGAGGGGGGGGGGGGGTTGTGCTGTGCCGCTGCCGGAAAAGGAGGGGGGAGGTGTCGACTTTTTTTTTTCTTTTATGTTTATAAATGTTTCAAAGAAGCCCCTTCCTTTTTAGAAATAACAAAAACAACCCTAGGACTAACACCGTTAGTGGAAAACTAACGGTGTATCATTGTAGAGAACGAAATGATGAATTCGTATTATTGTAGGCCAACTGCATAACTTGTATTATTATTGGCCAACAAGTGTGAATTCGTATTATTCAATTCCAATTTTCCTTTTAATAAAGTTGTAAAGATGTTTTGTCACCAACTTGAAAGGCTAATAACTATTTACGACTAGTTTATTATAAAGGGATTACATCAGCTTGATGCCTCTTAATCTCCTCGAGAAACCTGCAGGATCAGAAAGCTTCTATGGTCAACGGGATGGATGGAGGATGGGTGGAAAACTGGAAATGAACCTGCACATTGAAGCTAACACATTAAGACGTTAGGTGTCCCTGTATCGGCTATTCAACATAAGAATCAGTAACTCGTAAGAACAATGTGTATGATTGCAAGATAACTATGTGTAAGGAGAGCCCAAGTTAGAAGATGAGTACCTATTAGGCTGATATTTATAGATTTAGCATTAGGGTTTTCATGTACTTTGATGATGTCACGCGCATGGTGTACACAACGTGTGCACGCCGGGAAGGATTTCAAAAGGACAGACAAGTGAAGGACATCCGCCACAACGCAACATGTGGGAAGGATACACACTTCACTTGCCACATAGGACGGACGGATGGGGAGAAGCCCCACCATTATAGTCTAAGTAACAAAATTTTTTGATGGGTTTTATCAGACCCCTTATTGAACATATTAGGAGCCTTCTCAAGTACACATGATTATCAAAATCAGAGTTAGAAGGAAAATAAAGAGAGAGATTTTTACCATAGGGCGTTTTTCTCTCTGATAGCGTCCCTTATAGGGTCCCTACACCCCCCTGGGCGCGATGAGGGCAAAATTGGTTTGAGGCGTTTTGAGCCTCCTTTTCAATTTATTGACCGTTGAACGGTCCTCTGAAACGGTCACATACTTTTATATATTTTTTAATCAATTTATCACATATAAATACCACACATTTTATACAATTTAAACATGCCACTTCTACTCTTTCTACTATAATTCTATATCTTTTAATCTTTTCTTTAAGTTTCCTCATGGTTCACCCTTTGACGATCCACCGAATCGTTTCACCCATAGGTACGTACTGTTACAAAGCGTTTTCGCATCTAACCGCTTCGTCACCGCAACAACAATACCAACCATTTCAACAATATCCAACCTCTCAACCATTTCAAACCTCTCATCACGTAGACTTTTAAATCATTAGCAACAAGACGAAGTTCGTGTCTGAGTTTATTGTTTCTGTTCAAAGTAACTCTTCTTCTAATTCGAGCTGAACTTTTCGCTATCTTCTTCTAAAACGACGGTTATAACAAAAAGAACGGTATATAAGACAAACAAGAATGGATTGTTATTAGCGTTGGATTGAAAAATTCATGATTGTTTATAAAGATTTGGAGTAACGTTAGGAGAGAAAATTTATTTGAAGTGTGGGTAAATGGATATTAGTTTGGTTGTTTATAGAGGTTCAAAAATTAATTTCTTTTAGCTAAACGTTTACCGTTTTAGGGTGTAAGGTGTAATTTATTATTTTTATTATTATTTTATAAATTTGACTGTCTGAAGGTTTAGAGTGCAAGTTCTGATTATTAGTGATTAATGACTAAGATGAGGTTTTTTAAGCTTTCTTAATAAAAAGAGTTTTTATTTAACCCTTTTACAACTTATAGTATATTAGTATTATAACTTATATTACTTGTAGGGGTGAGGAGGAAACGGGTTTTACCCTGTAGACCCGGTAAACCTGACATACCCGACCCTGTAAAGACCCTGTTTTTAGTAAACGGATCGGGTCCCGGGTTTTGAAAATAATGTTAATCGGGTACGGGTCGAATACGGGTCGGGTACGGGTTTTGACGGGTAAAACCCGTTTCATGTGTTTGATATATGAATCAATATGTAGGTCCGTTCATTTGAATAAAATAAAATAGAATTAAAGAGTACGTAAATAAAAAACTTGCTTTACCTGTTCTTTGTTACGTAAGTTTGAAAAAAATTAGGATTGAATATGCATTTAAATTATAAATATATGAAATAATATATTCTTAATGATTTATGAATCAAATTGATAATCTGTGATTTTGAAAAATATGTTGTTTACATATTCTTAGTAATCAGTAATTTCAAAATCTACAATTTAGTTATCTACGAATCACTGAATCAAAAAAATCTTCAATTGACGACAAGTCAATTACTATCACAATTTTTAGCTTCTAACCCTCATTCATATTTTGGTGGTTCAATATTTGAAGTTTCATACTCGCATTCATCCCGATTCATCACTATTCAGTTCATTTGTTCACCCGTGAATCGTAACATAGTAAGTTCATCATTTTAACCCGTGGATGTGTGATGACATACTCGTACTGAGTCAAAACGAATCTTATTTAACAGGTACAGGTCAAGACCCGAATACCCGCAAACCCTGCGGGTCTAGACCCGATTAAACCCTGTAAATAAAAGTACGGGTACGGGTTCACTCTATTGGTTTAAACGGGTATGGGTTTGGTACGGGTATAACGGGTAAAACCCGTTTGCACACCCCTAATTACTTGAGTGTTTGAGGAAGTTAACCCATGCAAAATGGGTATCCCACTTGGCCTTGATACCCAAAATGGGCAGCCATATCAGATAGAGTGGCCCATGAAAAGAATTGAACCATTTACTACGGCAAACGGCCCACAATGCGTTTAGTAGTCATAATAGCCCAAAATTTATCCTAATATTTTCCATGACCTTCCATGCAAATTAAAACTAATACATGTAATTTGAAAGAATAATCTTGTTACATAATTATTAAGAAACTATACCCATAGAAAGAGAATTTTTGTAGTTCCGATCCGTTTTAACCCGACTCATTAAGTTAGAAATCATTAGTATAAAATTTTAGTTTGTAAAAATAGTCGGTAAACATGTTGAAAAGTTTGAAAAAAAAAATATTTTAAGAAAGTTTAAAAAAAAGTAAATATTAAAAAATTAGTTTATAACGAAACTATGTTCATTAAGAATTCAATAAGAAAAGAGTTTCTTTTTAAAAAAATAATTATTGTTAATGTTATTTTATGAAGCAAGACAATTTACCAAACCCGGTCCATAAAGAAACAATACCCAAATTCTTTTAATTAGTGTTGTCCAAAACCCAACCCACGTAGCCCAACTGTGGGTTTACGAGTCCTACTTATTTCTGTTTTTTAACTTAACTTCTAAACTATACTAAAATATTTGCTTTAGTGAAAATGTCGGTAAAAAAAATCAAAATCTATTACATCTTTTAACCATTTAGTGAGATCACCTTTGATCTAATGACACAATTACAAAACGTGATAAAGTTATGACCAATGTTGGTTTTCTCATCCGTCTTGTATCTAAGGATTTTATTATTACAAATTACAAAGACCATCACCCATTTATTTATAAACGTCTAATAATTTGAACAACTTTAAACTAGGTATTCCAACTCTAACTCAGATTCCTAATAATATGAAGAAATAAAAGTAAACAAAACTAAATAAATATCTTTAGTTAAAACATAACTTTTGAAACTAAGGTTTATCACAATTTGGGCCTCGTTAACTTGTAAATTTACATGCTTATTGATAGGGCTGTAAACGAACCGAACAAACACGAACGAGACATGTTTGTGTTTGTTTGTTAACATGTTATCGGACAATCGAACGAACACGAATAAATAGCCGAACAAGATTTTTTGTTTGTGTCCGTTTGTTAAGCAAAAAAACTTTTTCATGTTTGTTTGTGTTTGTTTGTGAATTTTTTACATTTAAGGTCAAATGAACCAAACGAAATGGACAAACCAAACCAAACTTAGTCACAAACATACCAAACAAACCAAACCAAACACAATCACAAACAAAACCAAATAAACCAAACGAACCAAATTAACAAAAATGAATCAAACAAACAAACACTATATGATTGTATAAAAACAAGCATTCATCCAAAGGCTGGAGATGCATGGAATCGTGGAGGTTGTATAATATATTGTGTTAACCCTAATTATAGAAGATATTGGATGGTATAATTCATAAATATTTTTAAAAATAAAAGCTAAATAGAGAATATCTTAAAATGGAAATTATGAATATTTAAAAAAAAATATTATTAGAAGTATTAATGTTAACGAACAAACACAAACAAACAATACGAACAAACGCAAACAAACGAACACTTACCGAACGTTCACGAACACACTTACCGAACGTTCACGAACACAAATGGACGAACGAGGACTCTTTTCGTTTTCGTTTGTTAAGCTTAACGAACGAAATGTTTTTGTCCGTGTTTGTCCATTTAGTAAACAAACGAACACAAACGAGCTACCGGCCCGAACGGTTCACGAACTTTTCATGAAATTTCGGTTCGTTTACAGCCCTACTTATTGATAGATTGCTGGCTTGGGTTTGATTTTTGTGAACTACAGAAAATAAATTATAGTACCTATTTATATTTTTATTAACTTGTAGATATAATAACCTTAGTTTCATACTTTTCAAAAGTATAAATTTATAATCTAAATATTATAAAGTTCATTTTTTTTTATTTCTAGAAATTAAAGAAACATTAATTCATTAGATTATAAAATAACATGGAAATTGCAATACATTTTTTTGTTTGATTTTTAATAGTCAATCGTACTAAGTGAGTTCTTTAATGGTAAGTGGGATAGACATTCCTTGTGCTACATCTTCCTCGTGTATTTATTCGTCCATACTATTTTCACAATCAAAACTTGTAATCTTTCGTATCCATTTCGAATTATCCTAGTGGTCTTTTACACAAATACAAGTTTCCACCACTATGGAGTGCACTTTGTTCTTCTTTCCTATATAACCTTGTCACTACCATAAAATATAGGTTTTGAAGGCACCGTAAAAGATTGGACGGTTAGTACAGGAGTAGAGCATAAGCTATAGTGGCTAAAATCGAAAATTGACGTTCCTAAATATTAGAATTTTGTAGAGCCTGTGGAGTCCAAGCTTATAAAAAGTTTGTGAAAATATACTTCGGAGCTCACTACTTGGGATATTTCCAAATCGTAAGTAATGTTTTGGAGTAAATTTTCAACCTCACCAGCGTTTAGACATGAGTTTAATGTGACTGCAAAAGTTATAACGGAAGTCATGTCATTAAAATATTTTATAAATCTATTTTCATCGGTTTTATGACTTTTGAAAATGTTCCGCGTACCTATAATCTCATACTCGTGTGATTTGTTCATTATTATCTACAATTGGTTAAATATTAAAAAAAATTATAAGATAATAAACTCCTGATAACACATTTAGATAATTCATTAGATCTAAGACAACACATTTTCAGACAATGCAACACTTTTATTAAATAGTGTAATAATTTTGTTAAAAGTTTGCTTTTATAAGTGTTGCATTAAGTTAACAGTTTAAATGTAATCGTACGCTTCATTATTTGTCAACTATCAGGGTTTACTCAACGAGTGGTAATATAAAGCCATAAAGGTACGAATTCAATGAACCGTATGTCCAAACATCGCAATAAATTCACACCAGTTTACAGGGTTTTAAATCCTATAATCAGTTTTAACATCACAAGAAGCTTTTTCCAATCTACTGATTTTGTTTAACCATCTACACACCAACTTTGAATCTATGACGTGAGCAGGCGTGACAAAGATGGGAGAGAATATTTCCATGACTTAAAAGATAAGCTGAAAAATAAAAGAGGATGATAACATAACAAATAAAATGACACAAATGATAAAAGATAAACACTAAAATAAAAGTAGATTAGAAAATATGTTAGCTATATATATATATATATTCTTAAAAAAAATGTTATGTATAGTCATGGTCCACATGGAAGTCACAACACAAAGTTTGGACACATATATGCATGTTTCCCAATTGAATTATCATGTGCAATGAATCTAATATTACTAGATCATATATATTCTTCTTTTGCATGTTTCTCTATTTGCTATAGTTCTAAAATAAGGAAAGTTAAAAGAAAACAGTAACATTATGTAATTTGAAACAAGGAAAGTGGTGAAGAATTTCAGGAATAATATTATGTAATTTGAATGGAATAAACAACTTTTTGGAAAAGAAAAAAAAGGTGTTGTGGTACGTAATTTGATGAGTCTCCTTTATTAACAAATTAAGGCTGTCATGTCAAAATTTGAGCAACTTTTCCTACTCCTCATGACTGCAGATTTAACCTTTAAAACTTTAAAGCTTTTCCCTTTTCTCTCTTCATGCGCATTAATTAATTAGGTCATCTCACTAGTTAAATCTACTTACACTTTAGTTAGCAAGAGAACATGATTGTGGTTTAGAGACTTGTTTGGCTAGGGTTTATACATATATATAGTTTATAAAATAGTTAATACCCATAAATTCATGCATATTTTAAAGGAAGAACCTTTGTTCCATCAACAAGCAAAAATATAAAAAATGAATGACTTCAAACGTTAGTTTGTCATGAACGAGAGGAAAACTTAATAGTTAAACGTGTTTATGTGTGAGCTATCCATGACGACTTTCGTCCTGAAAAGTCTCCACTCAGGCAACAAAAAAATCAGTAAGCTAGTAAAATAGACATTTATACTAGTTAGTAGGAAAGTGAGATATTACTCCCTAATGAAAAAAGATGCCTTTAAAGATATATGGTTCCCAGACTATATACGTGTGGGTCAATCTTGATTAGTCGAAGCTAGATCATGGAGTTTGGTTTGTGGGTTCTTGTTTAGATGGGTCGAATCACTAGAAGTTTAATCAAGTCACACGTATTCACCGTTTTTATGAGTAATGGGTAGGTTAATTAGCGAGTCAAAATAATGTAGATAGGGAGAATTGTTCCAACAATAGCTAAAATAAATTAAAGAGTAGTTATTAGTTTCATTTTTCATGGAACTTACTATATATATATGGCTGAGAGTAGGTACTTAATTTGCTTTATGCAAAAGCTAATGATGAAGACTAATTATTAGACACTTGATACATAACAAGCAAAAAAAGAAAGCTTCACTTTAATGGAGATATATGCATGTAATATATTCAGGGTTATTTTTACATTTTTACGGAGAAAGAACTAGCTAGCGCATGTTTGTTTCATTCAAACACTCCTTTTGTAGCATTGGCCACAGACACTTTATATTCAAATTATTTGGTGCTCTCTCTGTATGTCCTTTTGGGCCATCATTATATATATATAAATATATAAAGATTGATTCATGATCCATCTTTTTGACTAGATCGATATATTGGGCAATCATCTTTAACATATATACCTACATGACTTGGTATAAAGTTAGAGAGATAAGCTAGCTAATGGAATATTTTATCTGCATTGATATACATGTATACATTTTAGTGACGACATTTATTTTACATATACAGTGATATATACAACCAAAATCCTAAAAGCCGGGCTTAAAATGATTGCATTTATAACACTTTCATAAGACATTTTATGTCATACTTACACTACTAACATTATGTTACTAATAATGTAGTTTTGGTTATTCGGGAACTAGATTAACTAATACCGTAAGATCTGTTATGTTATCTCATTATAATTAAAGCCTTACAGAGAAAACCTATCGGTTTTTACGTTAATATGTTTAATCTATTTTAAATTCATTGCTTTATTGTCATTGCTCGTTTCATGATATGATTTTTCTTGTATAGGTTTTAAATCTATAACTTTTAGTTATATATATATATAATTAATATTAATATTAGGACCCAACCTTCAACCCGATAAAGATCCATATGTCAATAAAAATTCTCTGGTCGATCTGTTGTCATATTTTCAGATGGATATCTGATGGTTGCTAGGAAACATACTAGAGAAAGTCCTCCCAGGTGAACTATATGATCACATTTTATTAATCTTTGGACTTTATCATTTACAACTATTTAACGGGTAAAATATCTTAAGCTTTAAACACGTAGATATAGAAATAGAACTATCTTCCTACTCTAATAAACAATTACAATTGTTGACACTTGTCAACACAAGAATCATTCTCACACAAATTTTCCCTCCCAAATCTACTCTCTAATAAATTCTTTTTTTTTGGAAATTATATCCCTTATAATCATGATATATTTTTATTTAATTATATTTATGAAATTATGACAATCATATATTAATTTACATCTAATTTTTATTTAAAATTATTTTTAAAACTATTATTATTTTTATTTAATAAATATTTAAAAAACTTATAAAATATCAATGGACACTTATTTACCGTGTTTTTCAAATATAATTAAGCAAATCATATTTAATATTATAATTAATGAATAACTAATATTGTTTTACAAATCCAATCAACATTGTGGATGATACTATTTATAAAGAAATCCGTAAACAATAAAATTTATGTTCATAAAATCTAATATTATATAATTTTTCTATCATATCAAATGATCCGTGTTCATTCAAATTAGAATTTTTAAACATCATGACTAATACAATTGTACGTTTTCTAATATATACCAAGATAAATATTTTTTTATTGATTTAAAATTATAATATTCTGATTATAATTTAGACTTTATACCCAACAATTAGAATATGTTCATTATAATTTTGATAAAATTTTATACTCACCTAACTTTCTATCGAGACTTAAAGTCTCAAGTTTGTCAAATCATAAGTTAGTGTTAGTCGCTATTCAGGGTTGGATTGTTTTTCTAACAACCATTTTTTAAAGATGATCATGTTTATGTTGTATTTTTTTCCAAATATACAAGTAGAGACATGCTCTAAATATTTTTTTATGAAGATGATAAAGTCACCAATACCATATTATGAATTATAATTTTATTAAATGTAATGTAATACATTATTCGGGTAATAAAACGAGTATGCATGAATTATCAATTATATATATTTTCTAATGATTTAACCCGTATAACCATTTACCCAAAAAAATTTGATTTAACCCGTATAACATACGGGTTCTATCCTAGTATATTATAAAATATAAACATACAGCTAGGATTTTGTCATTAATAACTAATTCCACAAAAAATGTTTTGATTAAATTTTGAAAGGCAAAGCAAATATATATAAATATTAGAGTATTAAGTGCTATTTAGTACTTAAATTTAGTATATATGTCACAAAATTAATAGTCTTAACTAGTATCATGTATATAATTAGGAAAAGAAAACATTAATAATTTCATATTACAAGAATCTTGATGTAGTCCATCTAGCCTAGATTTTCAATTGTTTTTTCTATTTTCATAAATAAATCCACACAGAAAGCCACTCTCCAGAATAAAAATTAACTGGATATATATGATCATTATAATAAATAAAGACTTAAAAGATTACCCAGCTGCAAGAAAATCGCATAATTCCTGATTCCTTTCAAAGCTGAGTTGCCTTTGCCCTTTGGGACTGATGAATTCTTCCTGCCTAATTGTCACCACATGCATTCTTCTGCTTTCCACTACAAAATCCACTTTGGCCCTATAACTAAATCATCTTACCCCACCCCCCATCTCTCCCCTTCACCATTTCACTATTCTTGATCCCAAATTCCTAATCTTTAACTCTTTATCTCATAGTTCTTGATCAACAACCCATCAATATCTTCAAGAAGTTCAAAAAAATGAGAGCTGGTGGTTTCACCATCCAACAAGCTCTAAGTTCAGATTCAGCAACCATTATAAAACAGGCAGTCACACTCGCCCACCGCCGCGGCCATGCTCAAGTCACCCCTCTTCATGTTGCCAACACAATGCTCTCATCCGCCACGGGCCTTCTTCGAACCGCCTGCCTCCAATCCCAGTCCCGCTCGCACCCTCTTCAGTGTAAAGCGCTCGAGCTTTGCTTCAACGTGGCGCTAAATCGTCTTCCCACGTCCTCATCTAATCCTAACTATCACTCGTCACGAAATCCCTCCATTTCGAACGCTCTAGTGGCGGCTTTCAAGCGAGCTCAGTCTCACCAGAGGCGTGGAACCGGTGAAAGCCAGCAGCAGCCGTTGCTGGCTGCGAAGATCGAGCTTGAGCAGCTTATGATTTCGATTCTAGATGATCCTAGTGTTAGTAGAGTGATGCGAGAGGCCGGGTTTTCGAGTACACAAGTGAAAACCAATCTAGAACATGTTTCTTCTCAAACACATCGTCCTAGTGCTTCCAAAGAATGTATGAAACAAAATAGTAAGGACAATCGAATTCGACTAATTCGTGATGAAGTTAAGGTGACGAATGAGGATGTGATGTGCGTGATCGAAAGTCTTTTAGACAAGAAGCGATCACGAAGAGTTTGTGTTGTAGGTGAGTGTGTTGCCACCATTGAAGGAGTGATAGGAAAAGTGATGGAGAAGGTTGATAAAAGAGAAGTTCCTGAAGCTTTAAAAGGTGTTAAGTTTATAACTCTTCCTCTAGTCTCTTTTGGACAACTCTCTAGAGTAGATCTAGAGCAAAAACTAGGAGAACTAATGAGTCTAGTAAAAGGGTTTGGGCAAAGAGGAGTTGTGCTTTACTTAGGGGATCTAAAGTGGATCACTGAGTTTAGGAGTACTAGTTCATGTGATCGCGGAAGGGGACGCTATTGTCCGATCGAACACTTGATCATGGAGTTGGGACGGATATTTTGTGGTATAAACAACGAGGAGATCAACGTGAAGCTTTGGGTAATGGCGATATCATCGTTTCAAACGTTCATGAAGTGTAGAAACGGAAGCCCTTCGCTAGAAGTCGTTTGGAAGCTTCATCCTGTTACAATACCCGCCGGGAGCTTAAGCTTGAGCCTTGTTCCACAGAGGTATAATCAGCCTTTGAGGCCTTCATGGCATGTTAATGAGTCTTTTTAGTTCAAGAAAAGAGATTGGTGTATTCTTTTCAAATCCCTTTAATCATTTCTCATGCTTCTTTTTATGTGCTCTAATTTTTAAGTATACAACTTTCTTTCTCTCTTTCTACTTTACTTTTTGATCATATCATGTGTATATATGTAGTGACATTGATCTTAATAAGTATCTTTGTACATAATAAAAAGACTTTTTGAGCATTAGATTAAAGTATATGTATATCAGTATATGTCTCTTTAGTCTCCAACTCTCCATCATATGACCCTTTTAATTCCTACAGTGATATCCAGAGTGACTGTGGAAGCCAGAATAGCAACAATGGGGTTAGTCACATGACTTGCGAAAGCGGAGAGGAGAAGCGACTTGCATGTTGTGTCGATTGCTCGATGAATTTCGAGAGTGAAGCTAAAAGCCTAAAATCGTCAAGCCATCCGTCATGGCTGTCTGTTGAACAAGTAGTAGTCAATAACCAAGATCATGTGAGTATCATAATTATTCATCACGGTAATGCAATCTAATTTCACACAGTCTGTAAACTAAAAATGTTTGAGGTTGCGAAGAACAACCGTTTGAAGGTTAAACGGCCATTTGTGTGGCATGAAATGACCGTTTGTATGTAGGGCTTCTATCTTAGCCCAACGACTGTTTGATGTTGCATTGAACGACCGTTTACATGTAGGATCTTCGCCATAGCCACTTACTTTTAAACGGTTGTTTTCATCTATTTTAAACCGAGTACCCTTATATATTTACCTATACTTACCATATATACTTTAAAGTTGTTGATATCACTAGATAATAGTAACATATTGTCTAATGTTATTCTTATGTACTAAATTCAGGAATGTGTCTCAATAAAAGAGTTGTCCAAGAAATGGAACTCAATATGCACTTCAGTTCACAAAAACAAACCTTTGTTTGAAAGAAGCTTAAGCTTATCTTCTGTTTCACCTTCTTCACAAGCTTCTTGCTTTTCCTACACTCAAGAAAACCCGAATTCTAGTAGAAACTCAAAGGATTTTACATCTCTAGAGAACAACTTACAACCATATAATCTTTGTGTTGAAGGAGAGCCCAGACAAGGGTTTCCATCAAACCCTAATTCCACTCCAAATTCAGTTTCTTCAAGTGATGTTATGGAGGTCAAGTACAAACAAAAGTTCCGCGAGTTCAATGGAAAGAACTTGAAAATTCTATGCAATGCATTAGAAGAGAAGGCTCCATGGCAAAAGGAAATTGTCCCCGATATCGCCGGTACAATATTGAAATGTAGGTCTAGAATGGTTAGAAGAAAAGAAAAGCAAAACAATGATGAACTAAAGGAAGAAACTTGGTTTCTCTTCCAGGGAATTAGTTCAAGATTAAAAGAGAAGATTGGCAAAGAATTAGCTAAGATTGTTTTTGGGTCATATTTGAATTTGACTACCATATCTTTAAACAAGAGGTCTAGAGATGAACAACAAAGTTGTAGTTATCTTGAAAGATTTGCTGAAGAAGTGTCTATAAATCCTCATAGGGTTTTCTTGGTTGAAGATGTAGATCAAGCGGATTATTCGTCTCAAATGGAGATCAAACGCGCTATAGAAAGAGGAAAGTTAACACGCTCGAATGGTGAAGAAGTTGGTTTCTGTGATGCGATAATTGTGTTGAGTTGTGAAAACTTTAGCTGGAGATCAAGACCGTGTTGTTCTTCACTAGTGAAGCAGAAAGTGCGAGATGAAGGAGGCCGCGGTGTATCTTTGGATTTGAATATTTCCTTTGAAGAAGAACATGAGGAGGAGGAATCCATGTTTATGGATGAAGTAGGGTTACATGAATCTGTAGACAAATGTATCAATTTCAACATTCAAGATTTGTCACTGTAGTTTTTGAATCTTCAACTTATTTTCCTTCCCTAGTTGTCTCAAAATTATGTTGAGATTTTAACTATTTATTCACCAAAAAGTTTACATCAAAATATAAAATAAACGGATAATAAATTAGCAAAAAAAAATTACATCGAAATATAAGGTAAACAGACAACAAACTAGTACATAATAAAACTCAATCTTTGCATTTGGTCAGATCTTATTTAATTAATTAAATAAATAAATACGAAGTTGGAATAAAAAGGTAGGAGATTGATGCGTAGCTCGTTATATTAGGAATAACACGTTGTACGTATTTTCCAGAAAAGAAAGACTTTAAACTTTCATGGAACTTGTGCACAGATTAAGAGGAACATATGGCAATCAATATGTGCATATTAATTATACTATATACAATATTTGCTTATAATTTCCCACAATGAGTTTTAAAGTATGACTTTATAAAGTTTTTTAAAGGTGTGGCACAAAATGAGGTCTTTAGTATAACTATATATATTAGCTAGGTTAACTTCACCAGTTAATTACCGGACTTTAATATTAGACATTTCTTGATCAACTTTATTCCAATCTTAATTTCCTACGACGTACGTTTTCATTTTTACATGCATGTATACTCCTTTTTGGCATTTTGCAGGCTCATATATATATGATCATCATGTTACTATGTTAGATTCATTAATTTTTGGGATATATAGATGAATATGCATATGAGAGACAAGCTATAGTTAGGAATATTGTTTTGTATTAAATTAAGTAGTTTCTAGAAAATAAGAAGTTGTGACGAACTGAAATTAAGACTTATGATCGAGCCATCGAGGGGGATGGTAGCGAGACTAATGATGACCAGTAGGTTGTAAAGCACGCTTCAAACAAAATGGTTTTTTTCCCGGTTAACAAATATAAAAAATAGGCATGTACGTATGATAAAACTAGCTAGATGACGATATCTTGATAGTCATCTCATGAGATACCGTAAAACACGCCTTGTAACGACTAATGATGATTAGTAGGTTGTAAAAATTTAACCTTATGGAACCGTATAATTAAGCAATCTCAATTTGTGTCGTATATAAGATCACAAGTGGTACACAAATATATATATAACTTTTAAATGTAATAAGAAAATATACATTTACTTTGTTATAATGATGTGATAGTTATACTGAATATTTAGAAGACATGTAAATATAAAAAAAATATAACTCCTTGTGGTAAAAAAGTTAACGGTTCATAACAAAAATAAATTCAAGATTCAAGTTCATAAATATATATTAAAAAAAATCTTTCTCTACGAAATATCAAGAGCACAACTTTTTATGTTGTGTACGTGATGTGTTTCTCAAAAAAAAAAAAAAAAAAAAAAAGAACTTTCGACCTCTAGTTTGTAGTAAGACCCAAAATTCCAATATTAATTAAGAAAAAAACATTAAAAAGTGGGTTTAATTTAATATAGCGACATGATCCAATTATAAGGAAAAAAATATAACTATTATAACCTAACAAAGCAAAAGCAAGAAACATTAGCATTATGAAACTTAAAGACAGGCATCTCTTGTTTAAACCATTAAGCTAGCTAGATATCTACTTTAGAATGGCCAAAAATGATCATTATCTTCTTTGCTTTAAGCTTTTTATAACCCATTACCATAAGGATGGAATCTGTCTCTTAATCTTTATATTTTTAGCATAACTAGTGTTCGATCTCCACATTTTGATCATGAGTGTCTTTTTCATATAAACTTTTAGGTTTTAAAATTTATAAAAAATGTTATATGTATAATTCAATCTAGATTTTTTATAGGTTTTAAAAACGTTCAATCATATTGTAATAAATTTAATTAAGCCTAATTATTTTTCTATACATGATCCAATCCTATTTAAGAATCCATTTTTTCTATTTTTACTAAAAATATCCTAAACCCACCGGTGTTTACATTGATTATAACTAAAAGGAGTCTCAAGTTTTTTACTTGGCTTTAGATCTCTAAAATAATTGAGTCATCCCGTTAAACCAAATAATAATTTTTTTCGGAAGAGAAGCTCCCTAGCCAGAAGCCAGGAGAGCAAAACTACAAAAGACAACTTACATAACAAAGTTACACCACTCTTTTCATACAAAACCTTATTTTCTAGACATATTGCTAACCCATATGAAAAAAACTAAGACATTAAACCTCATTAAACATGAAGCGAACAGAAGGAGTTTTATTGTTGAAAACATGAGCATTTTTTTCTTTCCAAATAACCCAACAACTCGTGAGAACAATGGCATAAACCGCATCTCTTTTTTCAAAACATTTAATGAACCGACGGCCACTTTAAATAAGTCTTCAATGCCAAACGCAAAAATAAGGGGGAAGATCACACACGTTTTAGTGCAAGCATATATGTGTGATTAACATTCAAGATCTTTAAGCTTAGTGGTAAAATAATAACTCTTTAAATATAGAATTTTAAAATTGTAGGTCTAAGTCATATGGACACACACATGTTATAATTTAGCAGGGAGATATTTTAGTAGTCTTTTTTTAACGGCATTTGAAATTATTTTAATACTCAAATAAGTTTTTCTGAAACGGGATTACAACCATCTATACTGGATATATTTGACACGACTTTACTTACCCTTAATACTATCAAGAACGTACGAAAACAACCACTTAAAAAACCCTCTCAAAATAATTAGATTTTAAACTTAGGATATTAAGCCTCTTTCATCCCGTGGAATAAACTTGCTTTAGCACCCCTTTTAGTTTAATGTTCTCTGTGCGTATAATGCTTGAGTGCTTTTTCATATTGTAAATTTGGACACTTAAATAATATGTTTATTTGTCCAAAAGATGTAACACTTTTATTGCTCCCAAATAATTATGACTTGAAAATAAGTGTAAGGCATCTACAAAATTTGTTAAATTTCTTGAGTGGAGATCTTAGATAAGACTTTAAATGTATACCATATAAATTATTTTTATGTTCTATTTTCTTTATTTATTTTTCTCTTATACTTTTTCTTTTATTTTTCTCTCATAATCAATTTTTCTCTCCTTAAGTGCATTCATTTACCTAAGGATCTTCTCTCTTATTTCTATCATCTCTCTCTTCCACCTCACCTTCCATGACAAAAATGCATTGTCTAAATGCATGCATTATGGATGGTCTAAGGAACATCTTACGTTGATTGCCGGTTATGTGTTCAAATTGGTCAAGGTGTAATAAACGAAAACCTAGGGTTTCGTTGTCGACAATCGAGGTGGAGTATCAGGCCGCAACAATGGTTGCCCAAAAACTTACTTGGTTGCAACTCTTAATTACTTGAAGAAATGAAGAAAGAAGTTGGTGACAATGTGATAATCTATTGTGACAACTTGTCCTCCATTTATTTAGTTAAGAATTCTATGTTTCATGCAAGATCAAAACATACAAATGTTCATTACCACTTCATTCGCGAAGAAGTGTTGGCGGGGCAAATTGACTTGAAGTATGTTGATAGTACTCACCATCAAGTAGCTGAAATTGAAAAACTCAAAGAGTTTCAAGAAGTTTTGGGTGTGAAGAAAGTCAACATTGAGATGGAGTATTGAAACCGGTCAAACGATTTGTTCTCAAAGGGCAGTTTAGAGGGCAGTTTAGAGGAGATCATAAGCTCATACGTAAGATAATAATATTAGGTTACGATTGAGTTTGTTATAATTATTATTTGTTTAAGATTTACGCAATATGGAAGTTAGTTGGTTTTTTATTAGTCTAGAAGTTGTTGAATAACAAGTTTTATTCAAGAAAAGTCACATAGCTTTTTGTTTACATTTTGTAAGTTAAGCAATACAAGGTTCACACTTATTTGTTTATTTGTGTTATTTGATTTGTTTAAATCTTACGTAAAAACACATCAACTAATTCGTTATTAAAATATAAAAAAATATGTAGCAAACAAACATATGATGTATATTTTTTTATTCTGTCATGTAGTTTTCAGTGATCAATAAATATATAGTTGTTAACCCACCTCTTTCTCAATTTATCAACCAACTTCGCTCTTTTTCCTTTTCTTTTTTGTTTTAAATTTTAAAAATGGAACATGAGTCCTCTTTTTTACTAACCTTCTAGAAAAAAGTTTCCTAATCTAAATCTTTTGGATTAGAATACAACCAATTTTTTCACGAGTTAACATAAGTTTATTAATTAACACACATATGGTCCAAGTTATTTACATCCGTGTGGTATTTAACATTAAAAAAAATGATGATAAAATACTCCCTATGCATTTTAACGCATCCCCTAATTGACAATATGTCGTATACTCTATCTTTTTTGTTTTGCGTAATGACGTAAATAATGAGGTAATAAGTAATAACTAAGACGTGTAAATTGTTGATTAAATAAATTGTATATTTTCTTTTTTTATTAGATATCAATGTTGTAAAATTTATGTTGATTATATATCAATTGAAAGAAAAATGAGATGGTTTTCATTTTATAATCAAAATGATAGAATACACTTTAATATAGGGTGATTACAAATTTACAAGATAAGAAGATTATAGTAAATCAATAATATTGATTAATATATCTTGTCTGTTTATTTAACCAACATATAAATGCTAGATAAATGTAAACTCTAGATAATGAAAAATCCCGGATTAATTAGTTGTTATTTTGTTAATCAAAAGTTAAAAACTCTCCAATTCTGCCAAAATTTGTTTCGTTTGGTCCTGACCGGCCCATGTTGGTTTATTTAAGTCCATATATCGTACATTAATGGATTAAATAAGCCCATGTAGCATTAGAAAAAACTAGCCCATAAACTGAAATAACACACGGGTTACGGTTGACTGGTGGGTTGGTTTGTATGCCTTTTTGAGGTGCACATTTCGATTTGGTCTAGAAACCTGTCTGGGTTTAAACCGAACCGGTTTGTGGTCAACGAATTGAGGACCAGTTTCTAGGAGAAACCTGTACGGTTTCGAACTGTTTTGTTGTACACTAGAACCTTAAACGGTTCAAACCGATTAGGTCTGGTTTGGGACCTTTTCGTCTCTAGACCGATCTTTTATAAAAGAAAAATATAATGATAATGAATCTTAAAACATGAGGTTAAATGACAATAAAATAAAAGGAAAATCTTCAAAATGGTAGGTTTGAGTAACTCTTTTTGAAAAATAGTCTTGGACTTTAAGGTTTTAACCCCACGAAAAAGACCTTAGCCAATAGAAAGTTGACACTCCTTAGTCTTCGAAACAATCATTAGAGAGGAGAAATAAAAATCTAGGTTTAGTTTTTTTCTTTTTTTAACGACTAACAAACAAAGCTCTGATCCATACAGTTGAGCCCATTCCATGAAAAATCTACATCCACGAACGGCCAGATGGTAAACCTGTTGGGCTCAGAGATCAAACTCGTAACATTTTAGTCAACTCATAACCTTTCTATCCCGGGATTAGTTAATCAACTTTCTCCATACTCAGCGGCCCACGTTAGTATATTTAAGTCCATATATCGTAGTTTAATGATTTAAAAAGCCCATGTTGTATTAGAAAAAACTGGCCCATAAATTGAAATTACACACTGTTGGGCTTTTGTTTGTATGCCTTCTTGAGGTGCACATTTCGGTTTGGTAAAAAAAAATTATATTGGTTTAAACTGTTTTGTTGTACACTAGAACCCTAAAAGGTTCAAAACGGTTAGATCTTGTTATTTACAAATTGAAACCATTTTTTTAAATGAACAAGAAACTTATAACAAACCAGCAACTGAAGCAAGCTAAGTTAATGGCATGTGTCATTTGTATAATTGTGTCTTGGTATGTATTTTGCATGACCTGATCAGTGGTGATCATGGGCGAAGGATACCTTAGGCCAGACCGGGTCTGGGTCCTATCCGTTTTTTTGCTTACTAGTGTAAATTTATACAGTTTTTAGTCCGGAATTCTTTATATACTTCGTCTAACCCATTCTTTTTTATCCCCTGTTTTTCGGCCCCAACTGTCTTTCGTCCCAAGCTTCGTCACTGGTGGTGGTATTTCGTGAAGAGAGGGTAGGATGTTTGTCTCTAGAGAGGTTATCTGTTTAATTCTCAATCTTTTGACTAACACAACCAAACAACGTTGTTCTTGATTGAAATAGATGGCTTCACAACCAAACAACTTGGTTCTTGAATCTTGATTGAAATAGATGGCTTCATTTAAAAGTTATTATTTTCTAGCCAAATGGTGTAAACTTTCAACCAACTATGCACTGGTTCGGTTCGTAGGATTTCAATGGAATTGAAATTTGAATTATATTTCATAACGTGTAACATGTGTTTGGTTTGTCGTATTCTTTAGAATTTGAATTCGGATACCATCATTTTATAAATTTCAATTCCAACTCAAAATACAATTCCTTTAAATTACAATTCCAATTCAAATGATAGGGTAAACAATAGCTGCAATCAGTGTTAGGGTGATTGTAATACCCACCCCGAGCTAGCTCGGGAGAGGGTTTGGGAGGCTCGGGATCGCGGGAACACCATGACGGAGTGCTCGGGAGAGGTGCGCGGGAGAGGTGCTCGGGGCTGGGGCACCGAGAGAAGAGAGCTCGGGAGAGGGGTAAAAAGTGTGGGTCCCCCTAATTTTTAAAGAGTTTGGGGTCTAGGGTCTAGGGATGCTCGGGAACACCATGACGGGTAAAAAGTATGGCTCTGGGAGGTTGCTCGGGATGCTTGGGGTCGCGGGGTGGATATTACCATTACCCTTAGTATATTTGGAGAGCAAAAAATAAGCTAACTTTGTCCGAAAGTGGTCAATCTCAATCCCAAGACTATTTATGATATAGAGATTATTTGATTTTTTATGAGTTATCTCATGCTTTTTTTAGCTCTATGTTAGAATTGTTATATTTATATACAAGAAATAAAAATGAAAACCATTAAAGTTTTACTTCTTTTTTAAAGTTTCAATTATTTCAACGTCTATTTTTAGAATATCTTTTGCAAAATTTGATTTTATGGTACAACATAAAAACTTATTTGTATACGCCTCATTTTGTTCACATTCACCGGCCACGTTCACATCGGTTTAAAGACACGTTATAATAACAAGCTTCCAATGGACCGGTCAACCCATCAAATCACATGGTGTAGAAGAATATAAATTTATAAAATTCTTAATGTTTAAGCAATTTTAACTTTTAAAATATATCATATATTCTTTTAAACTAAATGATTAATAAATAATGTAAATAAATAAAAAGTAATATAGAATCAACATTATTTTTCTTTTATAACTTTTAAAATATGAAGCTTTAAAAATTCCGCACATAATGATACGAAATTTTATTTTATTTTGACATTTTAATGTAAATTTTATTAAAACCCGATGCGTGACTAACAATATACAAGTACTATAAGCACAAAAATGTAATCCGTCAACTGAATTTAAATTTTTCTTAAAAAACAACCCGTACATGTATAACATCTCGTCACTTAGTGTGGTATATATATCACAAATGTATGCGACATTTAGTTATTATTTCACTAATGCACGTATCACAATATCTACTTTTCAAATGAAATTAACTTATAGTAAAGCTTGTGCTTGGCTAAGGCTCCCGTCTTATTTATTCTTGTCACAAACAACCCCGTTAATGACCAATTTTTATTACTGACACAACTTAAGGAATCATGTAACTTATAGTTTCTAGTCCAATAGTTTCAAAATTGTGTCGAATTGCTTTATAAAGACTAGTCACGAAAAAACTAATTAACTTAGATTTAAAAGTTCTTCCTAAAAATATGGTAAAAATCCGACTTTAAACTATTTGAGTAAACCAGAAGCAATTAATGAAACCCCAGTAAATACGGGTCACAAGACCCATAATTAATACAAGATTATATTATTATTATTGTTATTATTGAACATCAATTTTCTTATTTTGAAAGCAATTAACAAATGCGATGACGTAAAATGAAAGTAACACCTCATCTTCCACCCACATGCATCTACTTGACTTTGTTTCTACTCGTATATTCCCGTAAATATATAATGTTTAATTTTTGTTTCTACTCGTATACATTGTTTTAACTAATATTAGAAAAATAAAAAGAATATTGATAAATTATTGAGTGTAATTAAATATATTAATAATCATTATTTTTAACTTCTTCTGCTTTCTTCTTCTCAAGCAAACAAGAATTACATAGCCATCCACGTATGCATGCATCATAATAATTAACACATTCAAAATAAAAAATTGAGTAAATTACGTGAATCGTATCTACGATTTACCTAAATTTCACATTTTTCATTAACTTTTAAAAGTTACAGCTATGGTTCGAAGGTTGTACTTTTATAACACCTTCCATTCCAAACGTTAAAGTTTATTCCAAACGCTAAAGTTTGTTGAAATTTTTTGTTAAGTGTGTGTGAAGTGACTATTATACCCCTACTATTTTATTTTAATAAAAAAATAATAAAGGGTATTACGGTCATTTCATACACACTTGACAGAAAATTTTAACGAAAGTTAGCATGAGAGGCGGAAGGTGTTACGAAAGTGTAAACCTACCAACCATAGCTGTAATTTTTAAAACTTAGTGACGAAACGTGAAATTCGGACAAACCACATGACGGTTCCTAAATTTACTCTAAATAAAAAAAAGAAAAACTTAACGGCACCGTTATTGATTGACCCCATGATTCTAACGTCCTCGTCCGT
This sequence comes from Deinandra increscens subsp. villosa, assembly GCA_039602395.1. Classification (NCBI taxonomy): domain Eukaryota; kingdom Viridiplantae; phylum Streptophyta; class Magnoliopsida; order Asterales; family Asteraceae; genus Deinandra; species Deinandra increscens. The sequence continues at coordinate 3,270,533 of JBCNJP010000003.1, forward strand.
CGCCGCTAGACATTAACACTGCATTTCTGAGCGAGCTGGTACTTAACTCCGGTGACAACTCCGGCGATCCCGGAGTTCTTATTCCCAAAGGGAATATAGGCCGGACACGTGACATGCAAGTGGTACCTCCCCGAAATGAAGCTCCCCACTTTCCATCTCACGCGTCCGTTTATCTTCACCACCAGCCCGATGGCGCCGTTCGCCTGGTCCTGCGTCAGCGTGGCGCCGTTGTACGGCGCCACGGGGACGTTTGTTCCATACACGAACGGCGACCAGATATTGAGGTCCTTGTGACCTTGGTAGACGGGCTGGATTTGGGTGAAGTAGGTGATCTGCTGGCTGTGGTAGGTGGCGAAGATGTCGAGTTGGTCGTAGTAGATGCCGACTTTCGAGTTGGGGTTTCGGGCGGAGACGGTGATTTGGAAGTTGGAGGAGAGGAGGATCGGGGCGGAGACGTTGAAGCCGTAGATGGTGGCGTCTTGGAGGACGAATTTCGGCTTTTTCGGGTGGAGAATGGCCCAGGTGATGAAGAAGATGAGGAGGACTATGGCGGCGAGGATGGCGAATCCGATGAGGATTTGTTTGATTAGTTTCTTTTTTCGGTCGCCGTGGTGGCCGCACTGCTTGACCGACATGGCGGGCGGTGGCGGTCGACGGTGGTGGACGGTGGCGGTGGCGGTGGCCGGTGGTGGTGGTGGCGGTGGTGGTGGGAAGAAGAAGATGAAAATAGAAATGGAAATGGAAATGGAGATCGAGGATTGAAGTGTAGAAAATGAAGGGAGTGTTTTGGTTTTATGGAGAAATAAAATATTTTATATTAAATTTTATAATATTTAAATAAGATGCATTGAATTGGAGTTTTTGTTTTAGCTAACGGGTGTTTTCGAGGTTATTTCGAGAGTAAATTATAATGGTGAAAAGTCTTTTTTTTTTTTAAGAACTTTTTGCAAGTAGTTATGCATGTTATTTTACATATTTGAATAATGAAAATTGGGAAAAGGTGTAGCACCTTTTTATCATTGGGACGTAGAATGAAAGCATAGATCTATAAATACGCCACGAAATTCTAAATGAACTTAATAAATGATAAATAACACTTGGCACGAGTATATAGATAGTCACAATTTGTAACGATCGTAATCATAATATGTTTTTGCTTTGGTTGTTTTAACATTATTATATATATGATTAGTTTTATACGTATTTGTTTTTTTTCTTAAGTTTTCTTCTTATAACTTTTAAAATACACCAAGGATATTAGTACAAAATGTTTGTTTTATCTACATTTTAGTACTAATTTTGTTCATAAATAAAATGGTACGAATTTTGACGACACTAATTTTATTCGAAATCTAACCGGTCTAAAATGATATGTTTTGCCTCTTTTTTAATTATTTTTAGTTACGTTTATGTTTTTTTGAACACACCATTATGACATGCTTATAAAATTGTTTAAAATGACCCAAGTCAAATATAATAGATTTCTAGATTTTTTTCCACAACATAAAGTAAAATATTTGTTTCTCAGTAGTTTTAAAAATATATTTGTGGGAAACTTAGTGCCGTTGAGTTTGAGTTTCTCGACCATTTGTCTTACTTATAAACTAGCCACTTACCCGGGTAAATACCCGGGTCTAAAACGTAAAAAAATAATATAGATATATATACTATCCAATAAATTCTTATCGGTAAAACAATATTCAATAATAATAAAAAAACAAATTCAATAATAATTACAAATTTGAGAAGATAGATTTACACTTTTGAATTTAATCAACAAACAACTTCCATACGGTAAAAATCTCGTCTAAATCGGAATATCTATATTTTGATCTAAATATTGGAATTAACATCAACTTCATACAAAACCTATAACAATAGATCTCTGATCAGAATTAACCGACAATTAAGGACACATAGATCACATGATACAATAGACTGAAACCTAATGACAAACATGTGGAAACCGGTTCTAAAACCCTAATCGACAACGATACGAATCATAAGCCTTATCGAGAGAGAAACTTGAGATCGTAACTTAACTTGAAGAACACAACTCACTGGATTGAAGGTTGATTCGGCGAGGATGAATTGAGCGGCGGTGGATCGGCGGACCGAGAGAGAGGGAGAGAAAACCCTAGATTTTGCTTGATAAAAGGGAGTGAGTTTGGTATAACTTTAAATATGCGGGTCGAAAAAATACGGATACCTATACGGGTCTGACTTGAACCCGCGAGTTTTTTACTATTTTTCCTGAATTTATTTTAAAAAAAAACATAAAAATGACACATCAGCTTTTTTAGTTGTGAGAGAGTGACACCTCATCAAGTGTACATGTGGACAACCTTATTGAGTGCCAAATACACCTGATATGTTTTGTTTAATAGATAGGTAGATGTTTTATATTATGTTTTTAATTGTTAATGTTTGTTTCTTATGGAAGCAGATGTCATATTCAGTCTGTTGTTTTTAATAATTCATAGATGATGATTATGTAATTTATATATATCATCTTAAATATGTAAATATATAAATGCAAAGTTGATTTTCGTAAATTAAGAAATTAAATTTATATTAAAAAAGAACATATAATCGAATTAACATTGATGATATACTGATGTCAATAACTTCGAAAATTTATGTAGTCGTTTTTTTTTATTTGAATACTTCAAGTCAAATTAAAAAATAATATTAAATAAATATATTAAATCAACTTTAAATATGTAAATTTATAAATTTACAAAAGTTGATTTTCGTAAATTAGGAAATTATAATTAAAATAAGAAGCATATCATTAAATTAACATTGATGATATACTGATATCAATAATTACTAAAATTTATGTAGCCGTTTACTAAGTATATTTAATTTTCAAAAATTCAACTCAAATTAAAAAATAATATTAAATAAAAATATTAAATCAACTTTAAATATGTAAATTTATAAATTGAAAGTTGATTTTCAAAATTTTATGTATCCGTTTACTTTTTTTATTTAATTTTATAACTTAAAATAAAATTAAAATATAATACTAAATAAGAATATTAAATAAACTTACTTAACGTCCTGGATGGCGAAGTTAATCCTTATCTTTTCTCCTTTATCACCAAAGGTAACCGGAGGATTAGAACCAGTAACAATTTCAATGATATCTGAAACGATTAGGACGTAAGAAAAAATCAATAAAAAAAATTAACAGATAAACGAAATATTTAAAACATTTGAATTACAATATTACCAATAGTTACAGTCTTATCGATCTCCATGTCAATTATATTCTGAAGGTCGGCGAACTCAAAAACATCCATTGGTCCACTCCAACTGTCACAACGTTGAATCTCAGTGTTGTAGTTCATACAGACCTTGATGGGATTACGAATGGCCTTGACCTGGCCCTTATTCTCGCCCAATGTTGGTTTCCTGATCACCAGAACCTCGCCCTCATTGAAGAACCTTTCAAAACGGCTATACCATTTTACCAGACAATTAGACTGTACTCTTTCACCCTGCAACAAAATTTTTAAATTTAAAAATAATAGTTAAATATAAAATATATTCCACTTATGATGATAAACATTTAAAAAAAATAAACTGGTACCTCTTCATCAGACATAACCATCTCAATCGAGTACGATTTAGTTTTATCTTTATTATCGAGCCTCCTCCAAACCCTCAAAACACGAAGCTTGAGAACAAAATTCTCACGCCTCACGTTCAAATCTTTGATGAGGTGATAGGTCTGACTTGCCATTGAAGCTGAAAAAATATAAATAACTGTGTTAAAAACCTCATATACGATCAATGATCAAAAAATAAACATTGTAAAATATAAATAATGGGAAAAAGGAGAAAGAAACTTACATCATAGGTAGATAGAAAACTTGATATGGAAATATGGAATAGAGAATTGTGAACTACAATCATCAAATTTCGATAATATATATAGATGGACGGAACTTATTTTCGGAAAAAAAGAATCATTTAAAATCGGAATGTAAGTTTTATATTGATTTGATGACTAAAATTATAAATAATTTTAAGAAGTCTATTAACTTATTTTCGGAAAAAAGTTTTATCAATAAATCATTTTAAAATAGTTTCTTAAAATACTTAAATAATTTAATAGACTTCTTAAAATTTACATATCAAAACCTTTCAAATCGGAATGTATTTTAGATATTGATTTGATGATTCAAATTTTAGAAAAAATTTGGTTAATATACATCTAAAAAAAACTAAGGATCGATAAATTATTTTAAAATAGTTTTTTAAATTACTTAAATAATTTAATAGATTTCTTAAAATTTACACATCATCATTTGAAATAGGAATGTATTTTAGATATTGATTTGACGATTCAAATTTAAAAAAAAAAATTGAATTAATATATATCTAAAAATACTAAGGATCAATAAATCAATTTAATATAGTTTCTTAAATTACTTAAATAATTTAATAGACTTCTTAAAATTTTATTTATCATCATTTGAAATCGGAATGCATCATTAATATTGATTTGATGATTGAAATTTTAAACAAAATTTAATTAATATACATCTAAAAATAAGAAGGATCAATAAATCATTTTAAAATAGATTTTTAAAATACTTAAATAATTTAATACAATTATAAAAATTTACACATCACGTCTTTAAATCGGAATGTATCTTGATCATGAAGTTTTATGATTGAAATTATAAAAAAGGTTGAATTAATATACATCTAAAAATACTAAGGATTAATAAGTAATTTTAAATATATTCTTAAAATATTCCAATAATTTAATAGACTTCTAAAAATTTACACATCATCAATTAAAATCGGAATCTATCCTTAGTATTTTTAAGGATCAAATAGACTTCTAAATGTTTGTTAAATGATTGAAATTATAAAAGAATTTGAATTAATATACATCTAAAAATATTAAGGATCAATAAATAATTTTAAAACAGATTCTTAAAATACTTAAATAATTTAATAGACTTCTAAAATGTTACACATCTTCATCATTTAAAATCGGAATCTATCCTTCATATTGATTTGATAATTGAAATATTAAGAAAATTTGAATTAATATATATATATAAAAATATTAAGTTTCATTATTAACTATTATAAAATAGATTCTTAAAATACTTAAATAATTTAATTGCCTTCCAAAAATATATCAAATCATCACTTAATATCGGAATGTATCTTTACAATTGATTTGATAATTGACATGTTTAAAAATAGATTAACATATTTAAAATAGATTCTTAAAATATACTTGATCATATTAATTTAATTACGGTTTTAAAAATAAATTGTAATTTTTATATTTAAGTAAATATACATAACTGTCTTTTGCGATTAAATTAGTCATACTTTTGAGTGTTTGAGAATAGAGGATACATACCTGATGCGATTTTAGATTCGGTGGATGGACACACGGAATGAATCGTAGCGCAAGGAATCGACACATGAAACAAACAACAATCGTAGTTAAAAACATGATATAAAACCGTAAAAACGACGTATACGTATAAGATCGGAGAAGGCTCACCGGAAATCGCTGGGACCGTAGGCGGAGCTCTCGATCGTCGGCGGAGATCGAGAGAGAATCGCGGAGATGAAACCCTAGTGTAGGAACCGAATGAAGAGAAAATGAATAAATGTACCTTTTATATCCGGGTCAAGAAAAACCTACGGATCTCGCCCGGATCCGCGAGAATCCTTTTTTAACCCGTAAATTAATAACAAAAAACCTTAAAAACTTAAAAATTACACATAGGATTAGAGAGTGATTAGAGGGTGCCACATCAGCAAATGATGATGTGGACACACTTATAATGTGCCAACTACACCTAATATGTTTTGTTTAATATATAGGTAGATCTTTTATGAAGAGATAACTTTATATATCTTCTTCATAAACTAAGAAATATGAATTATACAACCGTACTCAAAGTAGAATGTTCAAAATTGCTACTTTATTAATCTTTTATGCGATATTTTAATCACATAATGTCGGTGGTGCTTAAATATTATTAAAATAATTCATTTGAACTTTTAGATACAAACTTCAAGAATAATTAGAAGTGGATTCGGTATTAATTTGAGATCCCATGTTGGTTGAATTGTGTGCATAGATCTACTTTGCTATTTTATAACACAAAGGTTTGTGCATAATTAATTAAGTTAATTTCTTAACTTTTAAATTAGACTCGAAGACCAATTGTAATGGTTTTAATGTAGTGTGAAGCTTGCTCATGCCTATCGCGGTGAGGCACCATCACAATTCACACATGTCGCGATGGACGAAAAGTTACACCATCATGTCCGTCCCGGAGGCTGTGGTTTTCTGCCCTTATGTGACGTTTCACTCCACACTATCTAGTTTCAGTGGTTTTTAATAGTTCTTTTTATTAATAGAAACTTATCAGTTTATTTTATATAATATATAGCTGTTAAATTGATTATAGAGAAAAATAAATAATATTAGAAAGTCGTGGACTTGAAAAAGTTTGATGGATGTATTATTGTTGGGTTTCTGTGCACTGTTTTATAAAATCATATCAGAAAACAGTTTAGCCCAAGCTGCGCACGGATTGATCCGGAGCCAATCTTTGGACCGCCAACTAGGAGTCCAGTTACAAAACGATTAATGGAAAACATAAAAACACAAAATCATGGGGTGTTTAGAATTGTAACTTTTCGCTATATAGCATATTTACAACAAATGGCTAACCAAAGGTAAAACACCAACGGGAAATAATCTTGGTCGCTAGATCCAAGACAAACACGAAGTGATCAGAACCGAAAACCCTAGAAATAAAGAACAAGTCGATTTCTTGTCACACAAGCAACCAATAACACGTAATCTATTTAACTTATAAAAACAATACTAAATACATAAATAGGGTGTGTTTAGCAAACAAGAAGTAATGGAGTATCAAAATTAACGTGTCACAAGTTATAAATATCAATAATACATGATTTGTTTATATATAACAGCTCATTTTAAATACTTGGATTAGATACTTGAAATCTGAAAGACGATCATTTAAAATAACTATTTATACTATATTATAATACATTTTAGATGGACGAGATTGTCTTTTTATATTAAACTTTAAGAGTATAAAGGGGTATATAAGTCTTTTAATCAATAAATTTAAGCAAGACATTAATGAAGATTTTAATCAATAAATTTAAGCAAGACATTTAATGAAGATTGAATTTTGATGATAATATACATATAAGTAAAGTAAAAAAAAAAATAAGGCTAATAATACAAGAAATTATCTTTTAACTGTTTTTTATTATTTAGGAAAGTTATATATGCAGGACTCGTTACTCTTGCTTTTTATGATTTCATCCGTTTATTACTAGCGCAATGGCACCCTCAAAGCTTTTTGGGCTTGGGAAGCTTTTTGCGACCCAGGTTCGAATCTTTGGGGAGGGGGGTTTTTACCAGTGGCTGCTCGCAGGCCGGGTTTTCCTCCGAACTGGGGTAAGGAGGTGGTGTCCTAACTCGCTTGCACCCACAGACTTGAGACACTCTTATAGACACTGAGTCATTGTGGTAGACTGAGCATTAGGTTCGACTGAGAAATCGCTATTAAAAACAAAACCTGAAAAGTATCTGTCCAAATCCATTGGACCTTAGCCGAAGTCAAGGGTCCAACGCATATGTCTCGTTTTTCTTTCATTATCTCATTACCGAACTCCATGTGAACTTGCCACATAAATTATCTTTTTTATTTTAAATCAGCAAGTAATAAAATTATAAGAATGATAATTAACATCCCGAGTTTTAATATATGAAAATTTCCGTTAACATTTAACCGACCCTTGTTATGTGACTAAATTGTTCCTTATATGTTATAGTACTTGCCATATTATAGAAACTTGGGGGTTAAATGTGAAATGTTAAGGTTTAATTAGAGATTTAACCAAAACCTAAACTAGAGGGGCCAGGAATGTAAATATGAAATTCAAGCCTAAATAAAATAGGGAGAATTGGGGAGGGGATCGCAGGTTGCGACCTGGAGAGAAACCCAACCCCTCCCAAGCTCTCAATCACGAAAATCCTCAAGAATAAGGGGCTAGGCTGCGAAATTGATCATCAAATTCCAAGTATTGGAAGGATTTCTAAGTCTCCTACACCTAATTGAAGCTTGTAGGTAAGCCCTTTCATAATTGCATGTATATGGGTCGAAATTGGGACCTTAGAATCTGTGAAATTTATGTTAAAATCTGAATCCTAAGGTGTTAGGAAGCTTGAATGTAGCCTAGTTAACCCAATAATTTAGTAATTGGGGTAGTGAGCACCTAATTGTCCTACTTGAACCTTGCATGTTGTTGGTCACCATGGATGACCATGGTCTTGACCTCAATCATGAGAAATTGAAACTTGTCTATGACGATATATGATAATTTGATGTTAGGTTTGAGGTGTGATCACCCAACCCTTGCTAATTTGTCAAGTAGTAGGTTGTATGAATGAATTGTAGTTAGGTAGAAAGTGTTGCACACCATGTGTTTGATAAAATGTCTAGGTGACTAATCCCTATGGCTTGATAGCTAAATTGACGTGAAATGGTGCTTGAATGATCATAGTAAATGAATTGTTGATTTTGGATGATCTTAACTATGTGTAACAATGTGAATTGCATGACCCGTTAAGGGAATTAGAAATGCTAGTAAATATTCTTAATCGGTGGAATTGGTGTGAATTGAGGATCTTATATGATGATAGAAACTTTGAAATTGTGAGGTCACCATGATTGGGTGCTAGATTGTGATTGATGCCATGGTTGTGAAATTTGTGTTATGGCTATGGTATTAATACATTAACGATCATATAGGCACTCAAGGTTTTGAAGGAAGCAATCAAGCTCACGCCGGTGGAAGTGGGTCGTCAAGCAATCGAGGTAACGTACATCTTGTTCGTTACACTAGTAAGTAATAATTATAAACACCTTACATTTGGTTATGGACCATAGTGGGTAGAAAAGAATAAGTCTTCACCTCATGAGGGAATAAATGGATTCTCTCATAGGGGAAAGGAGGAAGTGGCCTAGTCAACCAAATTGGGTTGATTTGCCTACACTCCGCATGCCTTAGATTTCGGATAATTGATCCGAAGATACCTCAAGGGCTAATTGGGTCCTTGGTGTATGGCAAGGATGGTTATACACATATGTAAGATGTTCAATTCTAATTAGTATTCTAGGATTCCTACATAGGTGACATGGATACGTTGTAATTGGAATGCTCCTTAGGGATCATTGAAATTCATATGTTATAAAAGGTAGGAGTCATGAAGTAATCTGATATATTGTGAACATGCCACTAGTGAATGTACAAGGTTGGGTTCATTTGTAATCCCGGACGAGTTGTAGCATGGGTTGGCCCTTAACGGGTCAACCGGGTAAGGTAAAGGCAAGGTAACGATGGGTAATTGGTCCATGTTTAAATTTTAGAGTCTAGCAAGTTTTTGGAGCTTAAACCATGTGTTGGTAACTTATGAATTGGTGGAAATCGAATCCGGGCAATTAAGTGGAAAAAGAACCAAGACGGGGTACCAAAACCACAGGTACCACCGTAGCTTACGGTGGCCACCGTAAGCTACGGTGGCCTGCAGCCTTGGCGCCCACCGTAGGCCAGCATCAAGCCACCGTAGGCTAGCTGAAGCCACCGTAAGCTACGGTGGCCAGCGTAGCTTACGGTGGAGCTGCCTAAATTTTGAAACTTCGCCTCCGTTTTAATGCCTAAATGTCGTTCCAACTTGCATTAACGTTTCATACTAATGTGGTGTAATTGCACGCAGGTAAAGCTACCATGTAGATACGGATCCCCCGAGCTCGAGACGAACCGAACACGCAAGTTGCCACCTCTTTTGATGATCATGGCTTGTCGTAGCCATCTTTTGAAAACAATTGAACTAGTATTAACTTGTATTTAGCACACACTTGGTTGCTAATGTTTTGATGAACTTAATGACACACTTATATTTGACACTCTATCTATTACGTATGCGGTTAAAGATGCAAGATGTTACCGTATAAACGAACAATTTACCACGAAATTTTCTGGGACCACTTTTCAAGTTAAATATTCGTTAACGAAATGGTAAAAATAATCAGCGTTGTTACAAGTTGGTATCAGAGCCCAGGTTTGAGGGATTCGAGTGTAATTCGACTCTTGAACTCAAACCCGCGCTCGAGATAATGGCTAAGTGTTCGGTTCGAGCTTCCGCGGAGATCCGGGTACGTGTTAAATTTCTAAATAGATGTATGATTATAGTTCTAGTGTGTGTGATACGGATGGTAACTAAGGGTGCATAGTTGATGCACAACTTGGTAATTTCAGATCGTGTATAGGGATGGTGAATTGCACCGGAACCAAAGATGCGGGAGACGCATGAATAGTTTAAGATGGGTTATGTAAATTGTTATAAACCCATGACCTTATGTGTGACACCCTTGGAACTTGCCGAGGGGAGTCCATAACAACCCTGCTCTAGGCAAGGGGAATTGATATATGAACTAACTGGTTGAATTAAACTCTGTAGTGTCATGACGAACCAAGTTGGGGACGGCTTGACCGAGGAGCAGAGAAACGAGGCCCTTAACGCCCGAATTGCTGAAGAAGTCGGGAGGGCTATTGATGCCGCCCTCCCGGAATACGTGCACAAGATCCAAGAGGATCTTCTTAAGACCATGAATGAAAAATTTGATGAGCTAAAGGGGGTTCTTCTAAATCGAGGGGAGCCCGAAAAGACAAAGAAACGTTGTTCTTTTAACAAGTTCATGGCTTGCAAACCCCCTCACTATTCGGGTGAGGTGGATCCTATTGCTTGCCATCGGTGGATCACCAACGTGGAGGGTGTATTCCGCCGGACCCATTGTGAAGAAGATGATCAAGTGAGTTATGCCACGGGTTTACTTCGGGACCGGGCGAAAGATTGGTGGGATGCAAAGGCCCAAGAAAAAGGGGATGTTGCAATTAATGCACTAACGTGGCCCGAATTCAAAGAAATCTTTACTGAACATCATTGCCCGAAGGCAATGGTGAACAAACTCAAGCAGGAGTTTCTCAAATTGGAGCAAAGTGATGACCAAACGGTAGATCAAATCACTGGGATCTACCTTGATCGGGTCAGGTTTTGTACGGATGTGTTACCTACCGAAGGGGCTAGGATGTTCTTCTATAGGAACATGCTCAAGTCCACGATTAAGGACTTTGTACCACTGTCGAGTTTCACCACAGTGGAAGAAATGATTAACGCAGCGAGGGCTCGGGAACTTGATATCACCCGAAGGGAAGAAGCCCGTGAAAGGAGAGGGCCTAATGAGGCACAATCAAACCCCCCAAAGAAGCAGAAAACGGGGGAATCTCCCAAGAAGAAAGAGTTCAAGGGGGGAAACTCCAAATGCAAGATTTGTGGGAGAGGGCATCCGGGCGAGTGCCTCTTCAAGGATCGACCATGTTTAAATTGTGGCAAAAAGGGCCACCTTGTCTCCAATTGCCCCTCTGAAGTAGTTAGATGCTTCAACTGCTATCAGACGGGTCATAAGAAGCCGAACTGCCCAAAATTGATGGGTGAAGGGTCAAGGACTGGGGGAAAAACTGAAATTCCGCGGGCCACCGGAAGGGCATTCCAGCTAACGGCCGATGAGGCCAAGATTGACCCCAACGTCGTGTCAGGTACTTTTCCGATTAATTCGTTGCCTGCACGTGTATTATTTGATACGGGTGCTAATAGGTCATTTGTCTCAATTGATTTTGTTAAGCACCCTTCATTTGTGATTGAAAAATTGCATGTACCTTTAGAAGTAGAAGTTGCTAACGATAAATCTATACTTGTTTATGATGTATGTCGGGGATGCACGATCACCATCAACGGGGAGGAATACTCCATTGACCTCATCCCCATGGCTATGAGAGAGTTCAAGGTGGTGGTAGGAATGGATTGGCTATCCCGCCACCATGCGAGAGTGATATGTGATCACAAGACAATTGAACTCACGTCACCTGAGGGGGGCAAAGTCACCATACTGGGTGACAAAAGCGGAACTCCCCTAATATGCTCTATGCACAAAGCGAGAAAGTATATAAAAAAGGGATGCCAAGCCTTTTTAGCTACGGTGACCGACACGAGAGTACAAGGACCGGTAATAGATGAGTTACCGGTAGTCCAAGAATTCAAAGATGTGTTCCCGGAAGACTTGCCGGGTATGCCTCCGGATAGAGATGTGGAATTCAGAATTGACCTTACTTCCGAATGCCAAGCCGGTAGCACGGGCACCATATCGGTTAGCGCCCCCAGAGTTGCAAGAACTTAATACCCAAATCCAAGAGTTGCTGGATAAGGGGTTTATTAGGCCGAGTATCTCACCATGGGGAGCCCCGGTTCTATTTGTAAAGAAGAAAGATGGAAGTATGCGGATGTGCATCGATTACCGGGAGTTAAACAAACTCACGGTGAAAAATCGATATCCATTGCCCCGGATTGACGACCTATTCGATCAGCTACAAGGGGCTAAGTGGTTCTCCAAGATCGACTTGCGGTCGGGGTACCATCAGCTTAAGGTGAAAGAAGAGGACATCCCCAAGACGGCCTTTAGAACTCGCTATGGGCACTACGAATTCTGTGTGATGTCCTTTGGGTTGACAAATGCACCGGCGGCTTTCATGGATTTAATGAACCGTGTGTGCAAACCCATGTTAGACAAATCGGTGATAGTCTTCATTGACGACATTTTGATCTACTCTCGAAGCGAGGCCGAGCATGCCAAGCATTTACGGGAGATACTTGAGAGACTAAGAGTGGAAAAGTTGTATGCCAAGTTCTCTAAATGTGCATTTTGGCTAAGAGAAGTGCAGTTTTTGGGCCATGTAATTGGTTCCGAGGGGATTAAGGTGGATCCGGCTAAAGTTGAAGCGGTAACCTTATGGGAAGCTCCTAAGACTCCCACCGAGGTTAGGAGTTTCCTCGGGCTAGCAGGCTACTACCGGAGATTTATCCAAGATTTCTCGAAAATAGCCTTACCCTTAACGAAGCTGACTAAGAAAGAAACCAAGTTTGTATGGGGTACCGAGCAAGAGGAGGCATTTCGAAGCCTCAAACAGAAGCTAACCCAAGCCCCGGTTTTAACCTTGCCCGAGGGCAACGAAGACCTAGTGGTTTATTCAGACGCGTCGCAAGTTGGCCTCGGTTGTGTGTTGATGCAACGAGGCAAGGTGATCGCGTATGCATCTCGGCAACTAAAGGTGCACGAGCAAAACTACCCTACGCATGACCTAGAGTTGGCGGCGGTAGTGTTTGCCTTGAAGATTTGGCGACATTATTTGTATGGGGCCAAATGCACAATCTTCACTGATCACAAAAGCCTCAAGTACTTCTTCGACCAAAAGGACTTGAACATGAGGCAACGAAGATGGCTTGAGACGATCAAGGACTATGACTGCGAGATTCACTATCACCCGGGCAAGGCCAATGTGGTAGCCGATGCCCTAAGCCGAAAGGGGGACTATGCGCCCATTAAAGTGAGATCTATGCAACTTGTGGTGACCTCTAACTTGATAGCACGGGTCAAGGAGGCCCAAATCGAAGCAGTCAAAGAAGAAAACTGGAAAAAAGAGCGGATTGTGGGCCAAGTAAAAGATCTAGTAGATGAAGAAAGTGGAATAAAGACCCGCTTTCGGGCGAGTTTGGGTTCCCAACACATGCGATGTGAGGAATATGTTATTAGACGAGGCCCATAAGTCTCGGTACACGGTACACCCGGGGGCAACAAAGATGTATAACGATTTAAAGGCCAATTATTGGTGGCCCGGGATGAAACGCGACATAGTCAAGTACGTCGAGAGATGCTTGACTTGTCTACAAGTCAAGGCTGAGCACCAAAGACCATACGGGAAGTTGCAACCCTTGGAAATTCCCGTGTGGAAATGGGAACATGTGACTATGGACTTGGTAACCAAGCTGCCAAGAACGGCTAGAAACCACGACGCTATTTGGGTGATTGTGGACCGGCTGACCAAAAGTGCACACTTTCTCCCTATTCGAGAGAAGTACCTCATCGGAGAAACTGGCCGATATTTATATTGACGAAATTGTGTCTCGCCACGGGGTACCGGTTTCCATAGTATCGGACCGGGACACCCGGTTCACATCGGAATTTTGGCAAGGGTTCCAAGAGGAAATGGGGTCTAGATTACACATCAGTACAGCGTATCACCCCCAAACCGACGGCCAAAGCGAGAGGACCATCCAAACGTTGGAAGACATGCTTCGGGCATGTGTTATTGATTTCGGGGGAAATTGGGACCGACACTTGCCACTCGTAGAATTTGCCTACAATAATAGCTATCACTCGAGTATTGGGATGCCTCCGTTCGAGATGTTGTATGGTAGAAAGTGCCGAACACCCGTATGTTGGGGTGAAGTGGGCCAACGCGAGCTAAGTAGCCGCGAGGTGGTTCGGGAAACGTCGGCCAAGATCGACATCGTGAGGGCACGATTAAAAGCCGCTCAAGATAGACAAAAATCTTATGCGGATAAGAGAAGGAGACCAATAGAGTTCCAAGAGGGAGACTATGTCATGTTAAAGGTCTCCCCGTGGAAAGGTGTGATTCGGTTTAGGAAACGAGGCAAGCTAAGTCCTCGATTCATTGGACCTTTCAAAATCCTTGCGCGTGTGGGCAAGGTGGCTTATCAACTGGAATTGCCGGAGGAGCTAAGCGGCATTCACAATACGTTCCACGTGTCCTATTTGAGGAAGTGTCTAGCCGACGAGAGCGCCTATGTGCCACTCGATGATTTAGTGATTGATGATAAGCTTAACTATGTCGAGAGGCCTATTGCGATCCTTGATCGTAAGGTTAAGCGGCTGAGAAACAAAGAAGTGAACCAAGTGAAGGTTCAATGGGAGCATAGGAAAGGATCGGATCTAACTTGGGAATCCGAGGAAGAAATGCAACGCTACTATCCCCACTTGTTCGGTACGTGATTTCGTTTCGGGGACGAAACTCCCTTAAGGGGGGTGGAGTTGTAACATCCCGAGTTTTAATATATGAAAATTTCCGTTAACATTTAACCGACCCTTGTTATGTGACTAAATTGTTCCTTATATGTTATAGTACTTGCCATATTATAGAAACTTGGGGGTTAAATGTGAAATGTTAAGGTTTAATTAGAGATTTAACCAAAACCTAAACTAGAGGGGCCAGGAATGTAAATATGAAATTCAAGCCTAAATAAAATAGGGAGAATTGGGGAGGGGATCGCAGGTTGCGACCTGGAGAGAAACCCAACCCCTCCCAAGCTCTCAATCACGAAAATCCTCAAGAATAAGGGGCTAGGCTGCGAAATTGACCATCATTTTCCAAGTATTGGAAGGATTTCTAAGTCTCCTACACCTAATTGAAGCTTGTAGGTAAGCCCTTTCATAATTGCATGTATATGGGTCGAAATTGGGATCCTTAGAATCTGTGAAATTTATGTTAAAATCTGAATCCTAAGGTGTTAGGAAGCTTGAATGTAGCCTAGTTAACCCAATTAATCTGAGTAATTGGGGTAGTGAGTCACTCTAATTGATCCTACTTGAACCTTGCATGTTGATTGGTCACCATAGGATGACCATGGTCTTGACCTCAATCATGTAGAAATTGAAACTGTTGGTTGACTATGACGATATATGATAATTTGATGTTAGGTTTGAGGTGTGATCACCCAAACCACTTGCTAATTTGTCAAGTAGGTAGGTTGTATGAATGAATTGTAGTTAGTGTAGAAAGTGGTTGCACACCATGTGTTTGATAAAATGTCTAGGTGACTAATCCCTATGGCTTGATAGCTTAATTGACGTGAAATGGTGCTTGAATGATCATAGTAAATGTAATTGTTGAATTTTGGATGATCTTAACTATGTGTAACAATGTGAATTGCATGACCCGTTAAGGGAATTAGAAATGCTAGTAGAATATTCGATTAGATCGGTGGAATTGGTGTGAATTGAGGATCTTATATGATGCATATGAAATCTTGTGAAATTGTGAGGTCACCATGATTGGGTGCTAGATTAGTGATTGATGCCATGGTTGTGAAATGCTTGTGTTATGGCTATGGGTATTAACTACATTAACGATCATATAGGCACTCAAGGTTTTGAAGGAAGCAATCAAGCTCACGCCGGTGGAAGTGGGTCGTCAAGCAATCGAGGTAACGTACATCTTGTTCGTTACACTAGTAAGTAATAATTATAAACACCTTACATTTGGTTATGGACCATAGTGGGTAGAAAAGAATAAGTCTTCACCTCATGAGGGAATAAATGGATTCTCTCATAGGGGAAAGGAGGAAGTGGCCTAGTCAACCAAATTGGGTTGATTTGCCTACACTCCGCATGCCTTAGATTTCGGATAATTGATCCGAAGATACCTCAAGGGCTAATTGGGTCCTTGGCGTATGGCAAGGATGGTTATACACATATGTAAGATGTTCAATTCTAATTAGTATTCTAGGATTCCTACATAGGTGACATGGATACGTTGTAATTGGAATGCTCCTTAGGGATCATTGAAATTCATATGTTATAAAAGGTAGGAGTCATGAAGTAATCTGATATATTGTGAACATGCCACTAGTGAATGTACAAGGTTGGGTTCATTTGTAATCCCGGACGAGTTGTAGCATGGGTTGGCCCTTAACGGGTCAACCGGGTAAGGTAAAGGCAAGGTAACGATGGGTAATTGGTCCATGTTTAAATTTTAGAGTCTAGCAAGTTTTTGGAGCTTAAACCATGTGTTGGTAACTTATGAATTGGTGGAAATCGAATCCGGGCAATTAAGTGGAAAAAGAACCAAGACGGGGTACCAAAACCACAGGTACCACCGTAGCTTACGGTGGCCACCGTAAGCTACGGTGGCCTGCAGCCTTGGCGCCCACCGTAGGCCAGCATCAAGCCACCGTAGGCTAGCTGAAGCCACCGTAAGCTACGGTGGCCAGCGTAGCTTACGGTGGAGCTGCCTAAATTTTGAAACTTCGCCTCCGTTTTAATGCCTAAATGTCGTTCCAACTTGCATTAACGTTTCATACTAATGTGGTGTAATTGCACGCAGGTAAAGCTACCATGTAGATACGGATCCCCCGAGCTCGAGACGAACCGAACACGCAAGTTGCCACCTCTTTTGATGATCATGGCTTGTCGTAGCCATCTTTTGAAAACAATTGAACTAGTATTAACTTGTATTTAGCACACACTTGGTTGCTAATGTTTTGATGAACTTAATGACACACTTATATTTGACACTCTATCTATTACGTATGCGGTTAAAGATGCAAGATGTTACCGTATAAACGAACAATTTACCACGAAATTTTCTGGGACCACTTTTCAAGTTAAATATTCGTTAACGAATTGGTAAAAATAATCAGCGTTGTTACAGGTTTCTGTGCACTGTTTTATAAAATCATATCAGAAAACAGTTTGGCCCAAGTTGTGCACGGATCGATCCGGAACCGATCTTTGGACCGCCAACTAGGAGTCCAGTTACAAAACGATTAATGGAAAACATAAAAACACAAAACCACGCGGTGTTTAGAATTGTAACTTTTCGCTATATAGCATATTTACAACAAATGGCTAACCAGAGGTAAAACACCGAACGAGAAATAATCTTGGTCGCTAGATCCAAGACAAACACGAAGTGATCAGAACCGAAAACCCTAGAAATCAAGAACAAGTCGATTTCTTGTCACACAAGCAACCAATAACACGTAATCTAATTAACTTGTAAAACCATAATCGCAACTTGACTTGGGGAAGTCAAACCGGATAAGAAAACGTCTAAACCAATTGAATCAGGGTTCGCGAAATGGAAGAAATATCGAATTGTGTTTAGGCGTCGATCGGTGATGGTCAGCGGTCCTCAAAATCCAGCAATGGTCAGGGTTTAGGCGGTGGTTTAATGACAACAATGATGGCAGGCTGGGCGGTGATTCCTCGTTAGGCTTCCGCACGTCATAAAAGGCAACGACCTTAGTTTTTTTTCTCTCTCTCAAAAACAATACTAAATAGATAAATAGGGTGTGTTTAGCAAACAAGAAGTAATGGAGTATCAAAATTAACGTGTCACAAGTCATAAATATCAATAATACATGATTTTTTTTATATATAACAGCTCATTTCAAATACTCGGATCAGATACTTGGAATCTGAAAGACGGCCATTTTCAGATGATTATCTATACTATATTTTTAATACATTATAGATGGACGAGATTGTCTTTTTATATTAAACTGTTAAGAGTTTAAAGGGGCTATATAAGTCTTTTAATCAATAAATTTAAGCAAGACATTTAATGATGATTGAAATTTGATGATAATATACATATAAGTAAAGTAAAAAATAAGGCAAATACAAGAAATTATCTTTTAATCATTTTTTATTATTTAGGAAAGTTATATATGTAGTACTCGTTACTCTTGCTTTTTATGATTTCATCTGTTTATTCTTGGCGCAATGGCACCCTCAAAGTTCTTTGGGCTTGGGAAGCTTTTAGCGACCCGCGTTTGAATCTTTGGGGAGGGGGTTTTTACCAATACATGGCTGCTCGCAGGCCGGTTTCCTCCCGAACTGGGGTAAGGAGGTGGTGTCCTGACTCGCTCACACCCACAGACTTGAGACACTCTCAGAGACACTGAATCATTATGGTAGGCTGAGCATCATATTCGATTTGAAAAGTACCTGTCCAAATCCATTGGACCGTAGCCGAAGTCAAGGGTCCAACGCATATGTCTCGTTTTTCTTTCATTATCTCATTACCAAACTCCATGTGAACTTGCCACATAAATTATGTTTTTTTATTTTATATCAGCAAGTAATAAAATTATAAGAATGATAATCTTTCTTGTACATTACCATATAAAAAACAAATGAAAAACAATATGAAATTGACGAAATGATTCAAAACATGTGAATAAGTAATCAATTGATCACGATTATGATTGAGAGTTTGTGTTAACTTTAGTCTATTAAAACACATTCAAGTCTCCCTGAAGATAACTTGTTTGTCTCTAGGGTAGGGGTGTTCGTAGTTTAGTCTTAAAATGCAAAAAAAAGTTCATACTAGTCATCTGTTTGGTTTAGAGTTGTTTTACAAAAGATCGGTCGTAAAAAAATATACTGGACTATAATTATAATATGTATAATTGAGTTGATTAAAGATTCGGTAATGACATAATGAACTAAACTTGTAATAAAATTAAAAAGAGCGTAAACTGTAAACCAAACTAGAACTAAATCGTTAGTAAATATTTAGTTTTAATTTTTAGTGGTTAAGTTTTGCTTCCTGATTATAAAAAAACGTAATTGACGTTTTTTTTTCACGGATTGACTTAAAATTCGACTGATAACACCCTGTTCCATGGTGCAACAACCAAAAATAGTATGTACTGCTAAGGTGGACTCAAGAACCCGAATTGTTTCTAAAGGAAAAAGTAGAAGATAATCAAA
>JBCNJP010000003.1:3290543-3320414 GCA_039602395.1 Deinandra increscens subsp. villosa
AAAATAAAGAAAAATATTCAAATATCAACATATCCTGTTACTGTTTTGATAATAGTTAGTCAGTACCAGAAACTACATTCATCGGGATCTTGAAACCGGCCCCGCGGGTGACCGAAAGAACCCTTCGACCACATCATCATAAACGCACAAGTGAAACCCGGGCTTCCACCCCCTCCTCATCGCTTTCTCGCACTCCTCACACGACTCTCGGCTCATCGGCCTCTCAACCACCGGATACGCCTCGGCCACACTCGGAAAACTCGCATCCAAATCCGCCTCCAAATCACACTTCAAACCACCATCCATCATGACCAAGTTCATCATCTTCTTGTTCACTCTCTCCATCTCCAACTGGTGCAACCAAAACGCGACCTTACCCGACTCCGGAACTTGCGTCCCAATCTCTCGATGCTCGAAACTGTAATCGAACAAATCTTCGGGAGATATTTCTGTTCCAATTCGGTTACTGATCTTCCTCCTTCTCGTCCGCTTTACTACCACCAGGAAGTAGGCGTTTTTCTGATGAACGAAAGCCGAGAAGTCGGCCTTTTTCGTGATCAGGATCTTGGATTGAAGGTTGTCCGATGAGGGTCGGCATTTTTCGACGAAATAGGTGGTGAGATTGTTGTACGAGACGCCGATCATGTGTTTCAACATTGTTCGGAACTTGAGGTAATCGATGGCGGGATGGATCTCGATGTTTCCGACGTTTATTTGCCGCTCGCCGTTGAATAGAACCACCGGAAACTCCACGGCGAGTTCTGGTAATGCTTCTTGCACCATGTTTTCCGATCAAGTATATTGGGTGAAGAATTAGGGTTTAAGGGTTTATTAGTTTGTTCAATTGTATAGGGGGGTTTATATAGGGTTTGGTTGGAGAGTAAGGGGGACCCTTGGGGCGCAAGTTTTATTATAAAGAATTGAATTATCTTGAAATATTTTTCTATTTTGATATTTATCGTTTATTTTATTTAGTTGTGTGATTAGGATAAGTATATCATGATTTTTAAGATTCGGATTTGATTTAGATTACAAATAATGCTTGAGTATATCATTTTTGATGTTATGATAATAAGTTAATTATAGGGTAAGTAAATGATAAATTTTATCATTCATTAACAAATTAAAGCAGTTTTGAATTTTGATTACATACTAAGATTTAAAACAAAAAAAAACACACAAATTTTATTGTTCAATTATCTAACAATTCTGAATATTATGATTACATATAAATAATAATTAAATTATATATCAAATTATAGTAGATTATTATAAGCTAATAACCCATAATAAAATAATATGTATTTTGTTGCATATAAAAAATATATATTATAAATATATATAAAAATGTAAATTATAAAATAATATAAAAATAATAGTTAAATATTAAACGAGCCGAGCCGAGCTCAAGTTTTAGAAATAAAACTTTAAAGGAGCCGGCTTGAGCTCAAGCTTTGTTATTATAAACCAGCTAAACTTAAGCCTAGACGAACTCGAACTTGCATGGCTCGTTTACACCCTTAATTGAAAGCACTTGGGAGAAGTTTGGGCCAGGGTGACCAATGGGGCTATGAGGGGCCCTTGGTCATGTGTGATATAATTTGATCAGGGCGTCAATCTGTAATTGTTACTCAAGAATTTTATTCAGGGGCGTCAAACCTAAGATGAAACATTTATTTATAATTTGAGTAGATTATAAGTAGTGTAGTTTGCCGTTTAAGAAAAAAATAAAAAGAGCCTACCATAACTTTAACTTTAGGAGCCACTTTTTTTGGACTATTTTATAAGAAACAAAAAAGAAACCTTCAAACACCCACTCCTTGGCCCTGCTGGTTATTTCCTATATATACATTTTTGAACTTTTAGAGAATAAAATCAATTATAATATTAAAAAATGAACAGGAAGATATTTTTTAATTGCTTTTTTCTCCACTATAGTAGTGATTTTTGTTGTGCGTTTTTTTTCCTTCTTCGTCTAAATGACGAAGTCAATTGGTTTTTTTTTTTAGGTATATAGCCTTTTTTTAATCTTTTCGTGACATATAGGGATGAATCAGTCATTAATGAACCTCAAAAAAGCCCCCGCCCCTATATGTTACTGATAGGCTTATCCGTGGTATATAGGACGATGCCAATAGGAGGACCTATTTTTTATCCGAATGAATTTGGTAAAAGGGTTCGTATTTTGTTGGTGGTGTAACAAAGTTTTTATTTAAAGCATTTTGATCGCTACACGTTTTTTTTTCCTGTCTTTTTTATGTATCGTTATGACAATCCAACATTTTTGTATGCCTGTGTTATCTCCACGGCAACACACGGCCGCGAAATCTAGTTAGTCTTACATTTTACATGTTCTGCAAACCTTTCCTTTAAAGAAAGAATAAAAAATGTTACCTCTTTTTGCAGTTAAGAATAAGATTGAGCAACTGGGCCGTAGCTCCATAGGCCCTCCAGCTTTCGAGTGAGTTGTTTGGGCCTTAAAGTAAGTGAGTTTTTATGGGCTTTAATCTTAATGGGCTAGCTTTTGATTTTCTTTGGAACTGAGGCCATCCTTACTCTTGGGTTTGCAAGAAGAATATATAAAAATGATGACCACAAAACTATATGAACCTTGTAAAATTAGTAAAGGCCTAAAGGGAAACAAGATATACAGAAGAAATATATAAACTTAGATATATTTTCAAGTGTCATTTTATTTCTAGCTACGTGTATTTTTAAGTGAGTTTAAATTCTACTTAACTATTTAAAATATTTTATTTATGAACGGCAATTATTTAAATTCTACTTAATTATTTAGTATGTTGAAGACGAAAATTAGTACTCATTGTACGTTAAAACAAAAACATAATGTTTACCTTTTTAATTTTTCAGAGAACAATTCCGTAGTTTAGCAGAAATAAAATATATAAAACTTTTTAATTTAAAACACAATATTTAAAAATAATAAAAGGCTAAAAACATTGAAACCAAAACGGTTTTTTTTCCCTTTTTGACCTTTTTCATTCACCTTTAACGCTTTAATAAATATATATATCAACCGAAAGCAGGCGTTTACCACTTTAGTTTAAAGACACCGGCCTCGAATTCTTTAATCCGAAACTAATTTCAAATTACAAGAAAAAATTTCCATCCTGCATAATGTCCTACTCGTAATCGTAATGGCGATGATGGATGACTAATAAACCGAAAGGTCGCTAGTTCGGGTCCTGAGCCACCTGAATTTTACGCCAAACCTCAAGTGGGAGTGGTTTTTTCGGGGAAAGGATGCTTAAGTGGTTTTCGGTCACTTAAACACCCGAGAGTATATGGACGTTCCTTTGTACTCTCGGGTATATGTATCCTTTCGCAATTGGATTTACTCAGAGTGATCAGACAATTAATTCGTCGTTCCAAAAAGAAAAAATTTCCATTCATTTTTAACAGCATAGCTTTGAGTCGTTCCATAGGATTTGAAAATAAATTTGTTTTATTATTTACATCGTCATCATTTACATATATGTAAATTAACCGCATGATTTACATATATGAACTCTCATAGTAATTTACATACTTGAACACGAGTTACTAGTGATATTCAACGAATCGAATTTTGAAAATTATTCGAACTTCAATTTTGAAAACCTGGATTCGAATTCGAAATAGATTCGAACAATTCGATTCGAACTAGAAATGGGAATTCCATTCGAATTTAGTTTTTGAATTCAAATTGATTCTGAATTGAGTTCGAATAAATTCAAAATTATTTTAGTAAAAAGTACAAATCTATAAAACATAAAACTAATAGAACACCCAAATGACAAATGAAAAAAAAAATCATAGTTTAACATTCAATATGAAACGTGACAAAGTTTAGCTTAACATTCATAACAACCATATTTAAAGCAATTTCGTTCAGTAATTTATGTGACACAACTTATCGTTCAAAACATTGAACTTAAGCATCCATTAAAAAAACATAAAATTTAGAATTTTATTATACATCTAAACAACGAAATACTTATAGAATATAACACCGTTAAGTCATTTGAGAAAATGAAGAGGAATGGTTAATCCACATAATGCCAAAATTTGGAGTGTGAATTAGAAAATGTATTTTATCAGTATTAGAATATTTTAAATGGCTTAAACTTCTAAAGATTTTAAATAGGTGAAAATAAAGAGCCGTCCATGGAAACTAATTTAAAATATTTTTATAATTATTTATATTTGTTTATATACAAAATAAATGTATAATATACATATATATTTATATATGAATATTCCTAGTTCGATTTTCAAATTTGAATTTGGTATTTTGAACCGAATTTCGAACCAATAATTTTTTAATCGAATCAAGTTGAATTTTATATTTTTCGAATCCAATTCAAATACTAAACAACCCTACGAGTTACATAACGCATACGTCATACTTGATTTTTCTTTATTTGGTTTCCTCAAAAATTATTAATAAAAGTTTTCATCTCTCCCTAACCCTGATAATATAATATCATGTATCTTTGTTTTTGTTTCTTTCATGTTTTTGCTTTTTTTTTTTAATTCAAATTTCACAAAACATTTAATCCATTAGTCGACAACTGTCGGTAGCTACACTCGAAATTTTAAGAACGAGTAATATGTGATTTTAAAAAGCAATAAAGTTGACATTTGTAGAGAGAGAAAGTCAACAATTTAATTTTTAGGGAGACCACGTTCCAAATTCACGATCACCACTAAAACTGTTTGAAGAACGGCCAGCTAAGCTATTCTTGTGAATGTTTCAAACATGACATCAAACTTTATTTATTCTCAAATTACTCACATCTCTTTTTGGTTTTTTCACTTTTAGTCCTCGGTCGATCGACCTACATTCACTAACAATCTCATGTCGTAATCATGATTGGTCAAAATTGTAAATTTGTTCAAATTTCAAATTAGATAACTTATCTGATACGCTCCTCACTGGAAAAAAAACGAATTGGTCGACATCTTCATTCGCTGATTCGAATTCTACATCACGAACAAAAATTCTCTGGTTTCTTGATTCAATTCTGAATCGTATCCGATTGAGTTTTCGAGTGAACCATCGAAATATTTAATCTAAAAGTGAAATCACGCTTTCCAGATTCTCCAAGATTCGAAAATTCTAACGAAACCTAAGTGCCACCCCATAGCTTTATGACCTCCTAAAACAATCGGTAGTGACTAAAACCAAAGTACATATATTGTGGTGGTCGGTTAATTAGTTGCCTTCCCATGATATTCCCTCAAATGGAGGTCACCGGTTGGGCACATACTCGTTTATTAAATGAGTTTCAATTTTAACTCCAGATTCAAGTTCAACTAGCTAATTTTTAACTATATTCGACTCTGGTTTTTATCAAACGAAACTCGCATAACTCACAAAAGAGTTAACACGTTTGTACTCATATCCAAGATAAGAGACCAAAATACTCAAAAAAAGCAAGAGTACTATACTTCTTGGTAATCTATAATTACCATTTTCTTTAGAACAATATTTCACAAATTGCCATTTTCAGGATTCTAAGATGATGAGCAATTTATAAACTTAACTCTCTAAATGAAAACTATCACAAACTAGAAGGACCAATAGTGTTATGACTTTGATCTTATCCTTCACACGTTTGCCACCGCACTTTATCTCTCACATGCATTTATAACCAAGTTAAGTTATATTCTTCTTGAGCCTCACAAAACTCTTTGAAAAGTCAAACCTCACCTCTCTTTGACCACCAAATTGCTCTACTTTTTCTTAATTTTGACTTTCAAACCAAAAACAAATAAACTATCCCATTCTCTCTCATCCCCACCATATATATCATATAAAACCCTAGCTTGTCCCTTCCATCATTCATTCAAAATCAAAATCTAAAATCAAAGTTCAAAGCCAAGAAAAGTAGAAAAAACCTCTCACTCTTCCTTCTATTCATCTTTCTTCTCAATCTCTTTGTAGTCAATTAGCAGTTGATCTGCCTTAATAGTCCGTCCTAGATTCCGACCTATCCTACTATACGATATAGCCCGATTCTACGCTAATGGGTGACCTCAAAAACGTCGAAGTTCCTACGTTTTTCGTGTGTCCAATCTCTTTGGAGCTCATGAAAGACCCCGTAACGCTTGCTACCGGAATCACATACGATCGAGAGAGCATCGAGAAATGGCTATTCACCAAGAAGAACAACACTTGCCCGGTCACGAAACAAGTCCTTTTAGATCTCGACCTCACCCCGAACCACACGCTTCGCCGGTTAATCCAATCTTGGTGCACCCTTAACCCGTCCCCCGGTTTCGAAAGACTACCCACCCCTCGTATTCCAATCTCCAAATCCCAAATCATCAAAGTTCTTAAAGATTTAAAGCAAGATCATCCAAGTTCACAAATGAAATGCTTGAAAAGATTGAAAGCTATTGTTTTGGAGAGTGAGAGTAACAAAAGGTTGTTGGAAGCAGTTGGAGCAGTTGATTATCTTGCTAGTTATGTGTTAAACAGGTCATGATGACGTCAGCATGACGTCGTGCTCGTCGGAATCCGACGTGGAAGGGTTCGAGCTCGTGACCCCGGTTGACGAGGCGATAAGTATTCTTCATCACATGCATTTGACAAAAACCGGTCTTCAGGGTTTGTTTCTGAAGACCGGTGGGTTCGTCGAGACGTTGACCCGCGTCATGCGACGCGCGGTCAACTACGAGACGCGTACATACTGCGTCTTGTTGTTGAAATCCATGTTCGAAGCGGGGGAGAATACGCAAGTCACACCGTTGTTGAGGCCCGAGTTTTTCGTCGAGTTGGTTAGAATCCTAACCGACGAAATCTCGCGAAAAGCCACGAAAGCGACGTTGAAGCTACTCATCAACGTCTGCTTATCGGGGCGGAACAGGGTTCGAGCGGCTGAAGCAGCCGCCGTTCCCGCATTAATCGATATCCTATTAGACTCCACCGATAAGCGAATCTCCGAAACGGTGTTACTCGCCCTAGACCAGCTTTGCCAATGCGCCGAAGGGCGGTCCGAGCTGCTGAAACACGGGGCGGGTTTGGCCGTGGTTTCGAAGAAGATCTTTAGGGTTTCGCCGGTGGCGAGCGAGAGGGCGGTGAGGATAGTGCATTCGGTGGCGAAGTTCTCCGGGAACGCGGTGGTGGTGGCGGAGATGTTGCAGATTGGGGTGGTGGGGAAGCTTTGCTTGGTGTTGCAGGTGGATTGTGGGAGCAAAATGAAGGAGAAAGCTATGGAGATTCTAAAGATGCATGCTAGGGTTTGGAACAATTCTTCTTGTATACCAAGAACTTTAATTTCATCATATCCATCATAGAAATATATTATATGAAATTGAGTAAGTTCTAGGTTAGATTAATTATTTGGAGACATTTGATTGGTGATTAATGTATAAAGATTCAAAGATTTACTTGTGATTTAATTAGTCCTAAGACTAAAATTAACATCATTGTTTTGTTTTGTTTTGACCAAAAATTTTGATGTGCTCTATGGAAGATTATTGATCATTTTTTTATGATTTGTTGGTTTTTATCAAAATATTATTTTATTAGCAACGCCAACTAACAATTTTTCTAATGAAAAATCATCACAATATGTATATCTTGTGGGATTTAAGCATATAATATTTTTAGTTGATCGAAGGTTTATATACCATGAGAATGTGCCTTTGGGGACAAATATCGAATATATAGAGTTAGTGTTTCTTAAATGTATATATAGAAACATAAAACCTTAGAAACAACCTAGGATGTGTTGGAAAGAGGTAATATTAAAAAGGCTTTTAGCTTAATGATATCTTTTTATTTAGAAAACAGGTAAATATTGTCTTGTTTCGGGCTAATATCCAATTACGATCTTAGTATGTCGTTTAATTGGAGTTTGAATCGGATTTGAATATATATTGCTAGTGAGATCGCAGATTTAAGGGTAAATTAATGATTTGAAGCAATCAATCTCCATACTTCTAGTTCTAAACAAGTTGTGAATGTACTTAATCGACGGATTGTCCTCGCTAATACCATTTTTTTTCAACGCTAAATGCTTGCACTATCGTAATGTGACAGGTCAAGATATTTGATTAAACACATTAAACATGTCAAACTTAACATAACATTACTGAATTTTACGTTGAAAAGTTACTAAACTCGATCTAGATCGACCTTATTTTTAGTTTTTAGGATTCATGATGTCACTACAAGAAACTGGGTCAAATGTGACGAACCATACAGCAACGACATGTCATCGCTATAGATGGGCCTGCCACGACAACTTTTCGCCCGGAAAAGTTTTATCGCCATAAGGCCGATCGATCCTATGTATATAATTTGTAAAGCTGTTTTTAAGTAAATGTTTTAACGACAACTCTATGTCGATGAAACGTCGCGGGTATAGGCTTTCTAAGGCGACGAACCTTTATACAGCGACATTTTCAAGCTATAACGACAAAACTATTGCGACATGACTATACTGATGACATATCGTAACGAAAGGCAATGACAACGACATGTTATCGCCATAGACCTCCCTAAGTTTGTCGTAAAAAATCCATTTCCTTATAGTATGTTAATTATTATCCTAAAATAAATTATTACTTTTTTAAGAATAATACTTGGTGGGATAGACTACGCCGTGTTGGAAGGCCGGAAACGGGGATCTTGAAAACTTTACAACTATTTAGATTTTTCGGTGTAGGATCTAGAACACATATCTTCCTACTCTAATAAACAATTACAATTGTTGACACATGTCAACACTAGATTTATTCTAATAAAAGTTTTTCCCTCCCAAATCTACTCCCTAATAAATTATTATCTACTCCCTAATAAATTATTTTTTGGTTGGAAATTATATTCTATCTTATAATCATGATATATTTTTATCTATTTATATTTATAGAATTATGACAATCATATATTAATTTACATCTTATTTTATTTAAAAGTAACTTTTAAACTATTATTTTTCATTTAATAAAAATATTTAGAAACTTATAAAATACCAATAAACACTTATTTAGAGTGTTTTCAAATATAATTGAGCAAATCATATTTAATATTTTATCTATTTTACAAATTCAGTCAGCATTGCGTTGCGGGTGTACTATTTATACAAAAATTCATAAACGATAAAAATCATGTTCATAATATCCAATATTAAATAGTTTTTCCTACCATATCAAATGAGTCATGTTCATCCAATTTAGAAATTTTAAACATTGCGATAAATACAATTGTAAGTTTTCTAATTTGTATCCACATAATATTTTTTTTATTGATAACATTATAATCTTTTGATCATAATTTAGATTTTATACTCAACAATCGGAATGTGTTCATTATAATTTTGATAAAACTTTATACTCATCTAATTTCTATACACACTTAAAGTCTCAAGTTTGTCAATTCATAATTCATGTTAGTCGTTATTCCGGGTTTGATTGTTTTTTAAACATGATCACGTTTATCTTGCATTCTTCAAATATACAGTTAAAGACATGCCCAAAATATATATTTTTTTATAAAGAGAGTAAAGTCACCAATACCATTGCATTCTTCAAATATACAGTTAAAGACATGCCCAAAATATATATTTTTTTATAAAGAGAGTAAAGTCACCAATACCATACTATGAACTATAACTTTAGTTTTTTATTTAATGTAATGTAATACGTTATTCCGGTAATAAAAAGAGTATGTATAAATTATCAATTATATATATTTTTAGTGATTCAACCCGTATAATATACGGGTTCTATCCTAGTATGTGTATATATATATATATATATATATATATATATATATATATATATATATATATCTTTAATCCTAATAAAGCACTAAAATTGGTGCCACATGTCACAATTCTAGGATGTCCACATAAGCATTGTCACATGTCAAAACCACATTCAAACATCAATTTATTAGATTATCAATTAAGTATAATTACCAATTTTATCAAAACTAAATTTCCATTTAAAAAAATTGACAAACTTAATGTGAATTTGATAAATTACTCAATAATTTGATTACCTAAAAAAAACTAATCAACAATTATCAAACATAATAAATTTGATTATTTTAACCGTGTTTTTTTATATGTATCTAATATTATAAACTCAACCCGTGTAATACACGGGTTACTAACCTAGTTATATAATAAGGGGTTACTTTTTAATTAAAAGGTTATATGTAATGGCCATGGCTATATCGACCAAGACCTTTTACTAAATCCACCAAACCCCAACGGTCGTTTCGGATGAAACGATCGTTCGGCGATCGTTTCGGATGAAACGGCCTATAAAAAGGGGGGCCCCCTGAATTTTAAGGTTTCGTCGTCGCGACACGTGGCGGCCGTTTTATATGAAACGACCTTGAAACGACCGTTTGGAGCGAAACGATCGTAGGGAATGGGTGAATTTAGCAAATGGGTGGGTGTCTATATAAGCACTCTTTTATTTTAGCATTTGTTTTAAATTTTACGTCCTACGATTAATACTTTTAGCATTTGTTTTTAATTTTAATATCATTGTGTAATCTTTCACATTTCTGTTTATATTATTTAGCGTTATGACAATGTAACTGTTTTATGTGTCTACTTTGTCTTTACGGGTTTTTTTTTCTAAACGCAACAAATTTAACGCATAAGTTGGTGGTGTAATGAGTACACTCGTGTAATATAAATTTTAGATAGTATGCAGTATGCTCAATACTTTAGCATTTGTCTTACAATTTTAATGACATTAATTGATTTTTATATATTTTTTATATAGCATTATAGCAATAAAATTGCTCGTATACTCGCGTTATCTACACAACAATAATATAATTATATACTGATAGCAAATGCAGTGGGAATACAATTTCATGTATTGTTATTTATAACTTATTATACTCATGGGTTGAATGTGACTCTATCTATGAGTTGTAATAAAATAGTTATTCATAATAAAAATATGAAATACATAAATGTATGTTAAAGTCCACCTGCCACCTAAATAATTTATTATTCAATTTATATTTTCAATCAAAAGTAAAATAGGTGGTTAGCCGAAATGTTGGAACAAGATTTTTTAATGTTAAATACTACGAATATTTCAATGCACCCAAGTTCTACCGTAAACAACACTGATGGAAAATAATAAGTTGTTAAAAATAGTACCTAATTAAAGTCATATATATGTGGAATAAGCGCCCTTTTGTGATAACTTAATTTAGTATCATTAAAATCATTTTAGATTTGTTGCGATCAGAAAAATATACGCATCTATCTATTTACTACTTTAATAAGTGAAGATTTTTCAACCACGTGACTTCTCTTTATCGTTCCCATTCCCGCAATTTCTCTAAAATAAAAAATTTAAGTTTTAAAATCCTGCTAATAGCTTACAACTGACTGACGATTGTATTTTGATTCACAATTGTCATTTTTGAGGAGCTGGATACAACAGATAACTTTTGGTTTCTATAAGTTTTGATTTGTTTTTTCTGTACTTCTATCGGGTCAGAAGAACTGCAAAATTGGTATTAACTGGTCTGGGGATTTATCTAATTTTGTTGTAGTACGATATGATATTTTTCTTTTAAAAATTTGTATGATAGATGATAATCATGTGAAACTATCTTTTAGTCTCATTGAGCTGGTTAGACGAACAATTCTTGGTCTTCTGATTGTATTAGTTAGCTACAAAGCTATTAAGAGATGCCTCATGTAGATTGGTGATTTACTGTTTAAATTTTGAACATGTTGAATTGATATATAGATAGATGTTTACAACTTTCTCTATACTAGCTGTCTAATTTTGTTTGACGATTTATATTTACCCTTTTCTTTATTTCGAGTTGTGTGATGTGTGCATTGCTGTTAATGTATATATATTGTTTATATATAGATAGGGTATAGTCAGTCCGTGTAGTACACGGGTTACAAACCTAGTAAACTAATAAACATTATTATAAGTTTTAGAGTTTTGAGTCACATGTATCTACAAGACTATATTCACTTCTAGCACTTACAACAAGTGGGAAAGACGAACCATATTAAGAATTGAAGAAAAATGCATTATTATAAAAAGAATGGATGGTGTAACGGTAATACATCCATTTGAGTAAGAAAAAATACTTTAATTTGTATGATTAGTATATGTTCTTATATTTGTACATGTTTAGGTAATTTTAAGTAAATTTAACATGTTTAGTCTTTTAGTTGAATATATCATATGACTTAAGACATTTTGACCCATCTAATCTTTTAGTTAGATATATTACTTATTTTAAAGTGGGTTCGAGTAATGTTGATCATTTAGTCTTTTAGTTGGATATATTTAGTGAATTAAAGTAGGTTCGAGTCATTTTGACACACTAGTCTTAGTTAGATAAAGTGTTTAAAAGTGGGCTCGAGTCATTTTAGTCATTTAGTGTTTCAATTTGATAGATTAAGTGTTTTAAAGTTGATTCGGGTCACTAATTTTATCACATTTAGTCTTTTAGATGGATATATTAAGTAAAGTAAATTAGGTTCGAGTCAGTTCGACCCATTTAGTCTTTTAGGTGGATATATTATGTGTTTTAAAGTTGCTTCGAGTCATTTTGACTCAGTTACTCTTTTAGTTGGATATATTTAAATTAATTAAATTGAGTTCGAGTCATTTTGACACAATTAGTTTTTAATTTTTACATGATCTAAATTATTCAAGTTTCTGAATTTTTACATGATCTAAATTCATTCAACTTGAGGATGGTTTCTACAACTTTTTGCAAAGTTTGGATGGCTCTTGCATTTTTTCAAAGTTGGGGACGGAATCCACGATTTTGGTAAACCCTAGGGACGTTTATTGCACCTAACTCTCTATTTTTTTTATATGTGTTTATTCATTTTACGGCAGTTATGTTGTCAATTTTCAGTAACAAATATAATGTGTATTTATTGTATTGTTTAATGTAGGAAACGCTTCAAGAAAAAAAAGCAAACTGGAATGTAAGGTTGACGATTCATCAACGATTGATGAGAATGATATTAGAGTATTAAATATTAGATTAGTGTTAACCTAATGGGCCCGTGGGGCTCATAGTAATTAACCCTAATCTAATATTTAATACTCTAATAATTGTAGGCCTCTTGTTCTTCTTCTCAGTCCCAGAAAACTCGGAGATCAAAACAGCAACATTGGTTAACGATAAACGGCGTACCCTAAAGGTGGAACTTTTGTATTCTCCAAGAACAGTACGGTGGAAGTACTGGTCTCCGGCATCGACTTTACCGTCAGGAATTCCTCCCGCATAGGTGTATTTCTTGTCTCGCAATCGCGAGAGTCGATGATTAAAGAAGTCCAAGAAGAAGAAAACCCTATTTCATGTTTTATCGACTCTGATAACATCTCCATGATTTTCAGTTTCAAAGATATCATTATGCTGCCGAATCGTTGCACCTTGTCTCGATCGCACGCTATCACACGTCCCGATTCATACGTGGTTTATTTCGGAAATTGTAACCCTGAATGTTAGGTGACTATAAAGTTAACAACCCAGATTTTTAATTACATTGACAAAGCCAACACCAAATCATATATATCAGTATGTCTTGAACCCCTACCCTATGTCTACTTGGGATTTATTTTCGCATACATCTTCTTTTTTGTTATATGGATGGGGATATGTTACCGTCTCGGGTATACATCAGTGTACGATTTACATGTGCGGATGGGAGCAAAGCTCATGTTGAAAGCCTTAGCAATGCTATGTGCGTATATTGAGAGAAAGCTCGTGATGGGTGATGGGGATCCAAAAGGATTCGATTATGTATTCATTGTCCTACAGGGTGCAAGGGTTGCAAATATCACTTGGTTGACGAATACAGTTGCTTACCGGTGGACTTCTTTGAAACCCTTTTGGAATGAAAGGGGTCTCAGTAAGTTGATGAAGTTGATTGTGTTTCAGGTGCTCCAGTAGTTGGTGCCACAGTGTTACCCACCAGCGCAATCAAAGAAGATTGGGTTTCGGTGATCACATATACTCGGCATATGTGTGTGATTTTTTCTTCTTTACTTACGGATTTTACTCATTTAGCATCATTGTTCCTGAATCATGGCTTCTACGTTGACTCAACCACAATTCATGATCCTGGTCTTAAACTATGGTTTGATTAGATCGTTTTTTGTTTCTTTTCTTTTTAAATCTACGAATCTCATCTCTCGATCTACGGATCCAAGAGACTGCCGCCTGACCACGATCACCGGCCTTGCTTTCTTTTCTTTTTTCTTTTTTCTTTTTTTCTTTTTTAGATCTACGGATCTCATCTCTTAATCTACAGATCCATGAGACCATTGATTGCTAGCCTCGACACACTGCCACAAAACTACGGTCATCGGTTGTCAAACTTACCTCTAGCCAGCCATGTTTATTATTCGAAAGAACGTATACATGAGAGCTTTAAAACCTTTACAAGATGGTTTGATGATTTTGAGAGGTGAGGAACACAAATGAGGGCTCTTCCTATTTATACTTGCTAACCTAACATACTAGACAAATCTAGAAGCTTCCTACATCTAGAAATTTCCTAACAAATATCATGATATTTATATGGAAGATCTAGGTATTTCTAGATCACCAATTCTAGATATTTCCATGGAATATGAATTTTGAATTCTCTAGCACATTTCGGAACTTTCCATAGTCATGATCCATCAAGGACACTCTAAAAACCTTCGGAAAAATTTAAGCTATGATTCATAATATAGGCGGGTCGTGACATAAAGCTAAGGAAACTTCACAATATTTGCAGGGATTCAAATTTTCTAAGCCGTTTGCAGAAGATTGAGATTTGGAGTCGAGAACGGAAATTGAAGCTAGTTTTATATATATATATAGTTTTCTATTATTATCTTTATATGTTTTGATTGTTTCCAGTCTTTAGCCTCTGATTTTCTTTCGCTACGACTGCGGGGAGTATTAAAGTATTAAATATTATATTGGGATGAGCCCACGGGCCCACGATATTATCTAAGGTTTATTTATATATATTCTCTATATAATGTAACCTATATTATCATCAATTCAGTTTATTTTATATTCTTACAAATGAATGTCTCTTATTATGAGCCTAGACGTAGCATGTTTGCTCATTATTTTTGTCTCTTGCGTCTGGCGGTTTAGATCACTACGAAGACAAGCAATCAACAATCGATAGATCCGGGATCAAAAGCTCGCTACTACTTATTAGTGTATTAAATATTAGATTAGGGTTAATTACTATAAGTCCACGGGCCCAATAGATTATCTAGGGTTTATTTATAATCTCTATATAATATAACCTAGATTATCAATAATATCAATTCAGTTTATTCTATATTCTTACATTGTAATCAGATCCAAGATCCTTGAAACCATAAATCTATTTGCTCTAGCCGCCACCACCTTGTTCAAACCCTAGACAGTGCGGTGTGCCACCATTGTCGCCATCCCTGTCCCAACTTCGTTTAATTTCTTTAATTTTTTCAGTTTCCCGTTTCAATAAAGTTTCGTTTTCATCTCCTTGACTCAAAATTCCAATCATCTCACACATACTAATCTCATTCAGATCACATTCAAATCATCACGGTAAGCCGTTTATTCTCTCATTGAATCAATTGAAATTGAGTTTATACTCTTTGGTGTTTGTTATATACCAATAGCTGTAATGTTTTTCTTGAATAATTCTTGTTTCTCTTCTTCAAGCTTGGGAGTGTGATTCTTTATGTAATTTTTGATGTAAGCAACAATTTTTTTCTTGTTGAAAAGGTTTGCTCTAGGTCTAATTATGCAAAAAGAGTACATACAAAGTGTGTTGGTTGAAAGGTAAAATATTAAATATGTGCATCCCATCATCATGACTACCCCATCCTCATAGTGGCTAAATGAATCACATACAAGAATTAGTTGTTTCGTAACTTTTATTTGAATGCTTTTGGATTTGCATTTAATTTTGTAATTCTTATTATTTGATTGGTTGTTGATTTGGGGTTTTTAATAAAAAACTGAAAAGCTAATAAATAAAAAGATAAAAAATAAAACTAGTACTATGTTGCGGTGACATATCCGCACCATATAGGTCAAAAAGGAGAATTATTAATATTTTCTTTTTTAACTTACGGCGACGACTTGTCGTTGTCATAAACGGATAATTATTTTTTTTAAATGGTTTTTCAATAATATTGTAACGTCAGATCAATATCAATGGTAAGTCGCCAGTATAGGTTAATCTATGGCGACGAACTGGGTATCGATGACTGTTTTAACGGATTGACCTATAGTTGCAAAACAACGACAGTGACTCCTATGGGCTATGGCTACGACATGTCGTCACTATAGGGAAGGGCGACGCTTTTAAGAGGCCGGACCGGGCCCTGGCCCGGTTCGTTTTTTCGCTCCATAGTGTAAATTTATACTCGTTCGGTTCGAAAAAGTTTTATATACTCAATCCGGCCCTATCCGTCTTTAGTCCGGCCCAATCCTCATTTCGATCCAAACTTCGTCGCTGACTATAGCTCATCTTCCTTATAGTGTGTATCTGTTCCGGAATATTAAATATGAAGTATTATATAAAATAGTTCTATTTGACTCTTATTTTCAAATAACAAGATTGTCATATATCATCTTGTATCTTCTAGACCCGTCAATTAATTTTTTAAAATCATATTATAATAGTTTTATTTGACTCGATTGTGTAAGGCGGAAAATTGTTCTAAAGTTAAAATAATTTCGGTTTAAGATTAAAAGATGGAAAAAGATATATAAAAAAATCAACAATTATTCATAAAATTAAAAAATTAACTTTTTTTTTTCTCTATAACTTCTTCGTATATTAATAATTTTTAAAAAGAATTTCACCAAAAGTCCATAATTTTATTAGCTTTATTTATGAGAAAAAAATTAAAAAATAAAATTTAGTGATTTTTTATTAGTTCATCATGCAATAGTACTAATAGTATTTCATAATTCATTATAATTAAAACTACTTAAAAAGAAGAAACTTAACTTAAATATGGATGTGGTTTAAGCGAATAATATAAAAAACAAAGAATTGACATTCATAAACCAATTTTATATTATTCTTGCATAGTGTATTATTAATTTCAAACTAAAATCCGAATTTTATTTTATTTTTCTAAAAAACTCGAAAATATTTTTAAAGTTTTTTTTTTCCAGTATTCTTAAAATTATAAAAGAAACATATAAAAAAAGTTTAAAAAAATAAAATTTTTTCATGGTTTTTTGGTTTTTTGCAAAATATTGATTTTCTATAGAACTCAACCCATTAAAAGATATCCGTTTTTTAACTTTTTATTTTACATGTTTTATGATAATAATAAGTCATCGTAACGCACGGTGAATAAACTACTAGTAAAAATACAACTAAGAACTTAAATTTAAAAACACACCATAATGACAACTTGTTGAATACCTAATACCTTCTGGTTTCTTGATTTTCAAATATTTCTTGAAGTTTCCAAGTAAGTCGAAAATCTTGTATATTTATTATAAGTCCCACCGAAAGAAATTATAAGCTAAAAATTAATAGAAATATATTGTTTTGTCCACACAAATTCCGCCTACAATAATTTAAAAACGTGTGACGAGGTAATAATTAATAGAGCAGTGGGAACAATCTTAATGTGAATAGAATCAGAAAGAAAATAGATCTTATCTGAAATGGTTTTAAAGAAAATTCATGTTGTAACGGCTGTAAGAAAACATTTTCTCAGAGAAGACAAAAACATTTTAACTTAAAAGTTATAAACTAAGTAGCACGGGAACGGGGTACGGAACGGGTACGAAAACGGGAAATGGCAAAACTAAAAAATCCAAGAAACGGGTACGACAAGGGTACGGCATAAAAAAATATAATATATATATATATATATATATATATATATTGAAGATAAAAAAATTATATATATATATATATATATTAATAGTTGATATAATTACTAGTATACTTAATTTAATTTATTATAATTAATTACTTAATATTTTTAATCAAACATGATTATTATCAAATATTCAAGTATGTGATGATACTCTTGTGTAAATTCAAATCAACATAAAGATGAATATATATATCGTAAAATTAACTTTAATAGATGATATAATTATTGTAAATTTCTTTTTACCCATACCACCTTTATTACAGTTTACTTACTCCTAGGTACACCTTTATGACAGTTTACTTTCTCCTAGATACACATTTATGATAGTTTACTTTATCCTAGGTAATTATTATTTATAAAGTCAGGGGCGGACCTAATGTAGGCCCAGGGTGTCCCCATGGACCCCCTCAACCTCGTACGCAAAGTGGAAATTATGTGAACGGTTTTTTTATTTAGAAAAATTTGTGAAGAGGAGTTAATAAATACCCAGTTTGTGAAAATAAAACAAAGGAAGCAACTAGCCTAGTGGTAAGATTTTTCCCAGTTCAAATCTTGTGCTCAACCTTTTTTTCATTTTTCCTCAGCTTTCTTTATTAATTTTAGTTTATAATGCAATATTACAATATATAAAAATATAGATTTTTATTAATAGGCAAAATTTTGTCATATTTTTTTTTTCACGCGCTACCTTTTGTTTTCTCTTCATTTTTAGCCATTTACTAGTATTTTTTTTTGCTATTATATCATTGTCAATGTTACGGCACGTATGTAACCAACCATCTAAAACTAGTGACTTCGTAAAAAAAATTGTGGACCCCCTAAAAAACTTTTCTAGTTCCGCCCCTGTATAAAGTGTTTTCCTTTAAACCTGTAATATACACATCATCTTCTCTATCCTTCAGACCTGCAACTCCTCAATATTACATTTTTTATAAGAAAACAATCTCTAGTCTCTCTCGTTCCGCCCCTGTTAATCTACTCATCTCTACTTTTCTACTTTTGTTTTCTTTCATTTTCTCTCAACATCGCCGGAATCATACCGGAATCTCGCCGGAAACATCTCGGAAGCGGTCAACATCCGTCGCCTGAAATTGGAAGCGGCCTGGAAACGTTTCGCGGCCGTCCCCATGGCGTTTCCGTCCCCACGGAGTTTCCGGGACGGGAAACGGCAGGTTCTTGACGTTTCTGTGCATCAGTGGTTATAAAAAGGAAAACAAATATGTCCAAATTTAATTAAAAAATAAATTAATAGATAAAAAAGAAAAAAAAACAATTTGCATTTGCTGGGAGTGTTCCCAAGCAACCAGTCAAAGAAAAAAAATCAACTTAATTGCTGTTACAACATTATTTATCACGAAAGTAAGTGTATGTGTTTATATAAATTACATTTTTTATAACAAAGAAGCAAATGAGGTTCAAAATATTTATATTATTGTGTTATATTATTGCTTTAGATAAGGCTTAGTTTTACTTGTACTGATGGTTTAAATCCCGTTAATGACATAAAAAATTTAGTTGGTAAAGAAAATAGGAGATTTAATAATATTTCTTAGAGAGCATTCACATCATTTTTTATTAAATTATAAAAGATAAAGACATGTTGTGGATGTTCTTAGAGACATTTATCACTAATGTTAGTAAACAATGAGTACTCATGTTCGTTTACGTATGTGTGTCTGTTAGGAATGAACGTCTGGTATCGGGTACTAAAGGTGTTCACGGTCCGGTTGGTCCGGGTTTAAGGATATTTTCGACCCAACCCGAAAGATATGAGTTCAAAAAAGTTTGACCCAAATCGAACGGGTTGGGTCGGGTTTAGTGGATCAGAACAAACCGGATAACCGGGTTGGGTTACTGGTTGAACGGGTTATCATTCATTCATTTAAAAATAGAAAAAAAGTTACCATTCATTTGCTAAAAATAAAAATTTACCATTCTAAGTTTCTAATATGTATACATTCAACTAAAAAAAATTTATGGAAGAACCGATACTTTGCCTTATCCAAAACAAGCTAATATTCAAATCTATATTCATTCTAAGTTTCTAATATGTATAGTTATATACGATAATCAAAGTTGCCATTTATTCATTCAACTAAAATTTCCGTCTGATGTATAAAGAGTTAATTAAACTAAAGACTAAAATAATATGTATTATAAATAGTTAAATAAACTATAGATTAATATAATATGTATTATATAACATATATAAGATTATAAATAGTTAAACTAAAGATTAATGGGCCGGTCCGGGTTGAACCTGTGTTTTAAAATGCCAATCCACGACCTGGACCGTTGGACTCGTGTTTTAAATTTTTTATCCACAACCCGGACCATTTATAAAATTTCGAACCCAACCTATATTTTTTGTCCGGTTTAAACGGGTTGGTCCGGTTTTTCGGGTTTATGAACACCCTACACCCCTATCGGGTACCGGCATCAATACCCATACTGTACTGGTACCGTACCGAAACAATATTGACCAAACATAAAGGAATAGATACCGGTAAAAATTTAAAAAAAAATATATACCCGAATGGGCACCGATACCCAAAAATAGTTTACCGCACCGAAAGCCCGATACTTGACTGGTACCGTACCAAAATATTCGATTCCAAGACCGGTGCCCACATTTCATGAAACTCGGTAGGCGGTATCACTGTACCAGTACTAACCAAGACCGGTACCCTGCTCATCCCCTAGATGTCTATATATTATCTTTTTAATGATATACTTATAACTTTTTTAACTGACAACTCATATTTGAACCCTCAACCTATAACTAAACATTAAACATAAATATAAGAAATTAACTGACTTATATGCAAGGCAAGCAAGCAAAATATTGAAGGGCTTAACTGTTAATTACAAATCCATGCGGAAATAGCAATTTACAACAATAATAGCACAGGAACAGGAAGGAATGTTGGACTCATGATATTTGACTAAGTTCTCGGGTAAAAAGTTGTAATAAAAATAAACAAAATTACTGCAACCAGTAGTCAGTCAGTTATCCATGTAGTTTGTCCTGCAAATTTACAACAGAACAAAGTTAAATTCAAAGTTTCAGTTAAATCTTTTGACTTGTTTCCTCTCCTTCTTAGGAGAATCTTTTAGCTTATAACCCATTACAGATAAACAATATCTTAACAATATCTTAACATATCTTAATCTTTTAGTTTAATTAGCGAACCTGAAGCATTTGCATCAACTTTGGGTGCTGTTCTAGAAGCTGGACAAGTTTATCGCGATCACCTAACAATCTCTGCAAATAAGAAACAGCAAGATAATATATTAAAAAGAAGTTGCATATTATTAAAAAGTGATCAGCATAGATTTCACCCTTTCAGAAACTAATAGTTGTTCTCGCAAAGCCGAGAAGCTCGTGAGCTACTGGAGATTGAATCTATAAAAAGCTCGAAACGAGCCGAGACTTAATGAGCTCGTGCCGTGCTCAAGCTTTAAGATAAAGCTCGTTTACTAAACGAGCTCCAGCCCGAGCTTTACGTAGCGAGCTCGAGGCAGCTCGTGAGCCTTAACGAGCCTTTTATTTATGTAATTTTTAATTAATTTATTAAATTTATTTTTTTAAAATTATTATTATTATATATAAAATTATGATAAAATAAGTAAATAATATGTACTATTTTCTATACAAAAAGAATAATTCTAAATAGATACAAATTGATTATTAATTATAATAATATATAAAAAATAATTATAAACGAGCCAAGCTCGAGCTTAAATAATTCTCCACGAATCGAGCTCGAGCTTCGGAAAAAAAAAACTCGAATCGAGCCGAGCTCGAGCTCAAGCTCTGTTAAGTTTAAATGAACCGAGCCAAGCTCGAGCTCAATCTCTGTTAAGTATAAAC
This sequence comes from Deinandra increscens subsp. villosa, assembly GCA_039602395.1. Lineage (NCBI taxonomy): Eukaryota > Viridiplantae > Streptophyta > Magnoliopsida > Asterales > Asteraceae > Deinandra > Deinandra increscens. Next base: position 3,312,307 of record JBCNJP010000003.1, read on the forward strand.
GAGTCGAACTCGGGCTTGGCTCGGCTCACACTCGTTTACACCCCTAGTTTTAACCTGTTTACTTGTTTGGGTAATGTCTTATCTCTAACATGTTAAAATATAAAATAGAAAAAGCTTACAAGGAAATATGTCAAACGGGTCAAATGGGTTGAACGTCGCCCATAATGTATTTTTAATAAAATGCATAATACCACCCAAATTATTATATCTACTGTGACCATCTTTACACATTGATTATGTATCAAAAAACTTAAATCTGTTAACAGGAGTATTTCATATCAACCAATTTGGCCTCTCACAAGCCCTTAAAGAAACTTTTTTCATTTAGGCTCATTACCATTTTCCAACCTTTTGAAAAAAAACATCCTATTTGTATGTAAACTATTTAAAAAAAAAATACCTGAATAGCTTCAGGGGAACTGAAAATATGCTGCAGAGACAATGCATTAGCATCTTGCAGTTGAGAATTACTACTTTGCCCTTGCTGATGCTGGACTTGCGTTTGCGGCTCCAACCGCTGCTGTTGTTGCTGAGTATGCGAAAAGTTCTCCTGATGCACGGTTTGATAATACACATTACCCGCTTGACCCATTTGCAACTGCTGCACTTGCATCTGCATAGATGCAGCCATGGCCTGATCAGGTTGTATCGAAGCCGGAACCGGCGGTCTAAGATGCTGCGGTGGCGGTTGGGGCGGCCGCGGGAGTTGGGGCGGTTGTAACGGCTGCAGCTGAGTTATCGGCTGTAAAGAAAACCCGATTGGAAAACTTTGCGAAAGAGCAGAGTGGTTCTGGTTCTGGTTTTGGTTCTGGTTTTGGTTTTCTCCTTGAGTATTTCCATAAAGGTTATACGGGATTCCGGGCCGGTTGAAATTCATCGGCGGCATTAGTGGTGGCGGAGTGTAAAGATTTGCCATATTCGAAGAAACGAAACTCTGCATTAGATCAGAAGATCCGATATTCGACTGGTTATACATCGAAGACGGAGGTCCGGATGTTCTTGAAGATGATAAGTTGGCGGTGGCGGTATAAGGTGGCGGGGTAGGCGGAAGAGGCGGTTGAGGCCTCACAGACCCGCCCCTTGAATAGTCGGAATGGCCCTGGTCAAATTATATAGAAATGTTAGCTGCTAAAGGTTTCATAATCAAACAATATGTATAACAGTTAAATTAGTTGAAAACTGTCTGATGTTTTTCTTACATGAAATCCCGACGGCAGTGGCGGCTGACTTGAATCCTGAGTTCTCGGGTTTACGGGTGCAATGTTGGGTGGTGGCGGCATTGGAGGAAGCGGAGGTTGAGTCAACGGGTACTTTTTATCGTAACCGCCAGCCGGTCCGTGACTAGTATTAGGATATGAAGTTTGTGTAGATGATTTAGGGTTCTTCATATTACCCGAAGATGAAAACCCGATGGATCTATCCGGTGTACCATTTCTCGCATCATCCGGCTCGAAAAACTTTTTCTCGGAAGAAATACTCGGTTCACGGGTCAACGACATTTCAGGCCGTGAAACCGATACTCGTGATGAAAAATCGCTTTGATTAGTAAGATTATTATCATCAAAATTGGACTTCAAAGGTGTGCCCAAGTGGGAATCACTTTCCGTCTCTTCAACAATGGACCGAGGGGAATTTTGGTCGTCGATTGCAGCTGGCTGTTGCTGTAAATTATCATCCGGTTGAGGAAACGGAAGCCCGTCGTCAGACCCCGAATCCTCGCCACCGAAAACTATGTTTAATCCCTGAAGATCGTCATCTAAATCGGGTCGTAAATTCTTGGATTTATTCATTTTTTCGGCATCCGGGTCGTTGCCAGGAGGTGTGTTTTTCATCTGTTGGCTTCCCGCCAGGCCCACGGGATTCTGCCGTTCTCGTTCACGGGCCATAAACTCATCCACATGAATAGACGGTGGTCTGCCGCTACTAGATCCTATCCGCGGGACCGATATTACATTCGAACTCGTCGTACCATCATTTCTCTCTCTAGCAACATAGTCATCCACATGCATAGAAGGAGGCCTGCTAGTATTCGGCTTCCGAAGCCTAAACGTGTCCCTACGTGTGGGCCCCGAAGGAGCGGTAAACTGTCCCGAACCACGGGAAAACACACTTTGACTCGTGTTATCACCAAGAGAGTTATCGACCCGGGGACGCCTGGTTGCACCTTCCAACGGGGTAAGTTTTCTTCTTAGCGATTGCCCGTTTTGAGAAAACGGGTCACGCAAATTCTCCGGGCACTCCCACATAAACTTGTCCCCGTAACTATCTAAACTCAAGAGGTCGGTACGGTCAACGCTGAAATTTGAAATCTTTTGCATCTTTGACGGGCGTTGACCTTCACTCGACATTGACTGAAAAATGCTAGCAATGGCATCATCATCTTTCACTGAATCGCTTGGTGTTTGCAACAAAACCGACAATGAGTTTGCATATTCTTTAACCTGCTTGTCATTCATAACAATAAAAAATCACTAAATTTCCATTTCCACTATCCAAACCACAAAGATGATAAACAAATAAATAAACTACACACCTGACTAGAACCTAGTGAGGAAGTCAACTTAAATATGTACTTGATATTCTCTTCCGAAGAGTTATTTAGATTACGTGTACCACAAGGAAGTCCGAAAAGGTATTTCATCGCATCAACCATCTTTATGTTCAAGCTGTAAAAAAGGCTTTTGCTTAGTTTATGACTTAACTAAATAATCATCGGTCAAATCAAATTTTAATTTGAAAATGTTCACGAAAAACTGACCTCTTATCCATGCAAAAATTCAGAGCTCCTAACGAAAGTGCCTCAACAGCTTCCATGGTTGCTCCAGATGGAACTTCATCGATTTCAATTGAGTTCAATAAACTCTTCCAGCAAATTAGCAACGGGGGAGACTTTTTTAGTTCAATAAGATCGAAATTCTCATTAACTACTTCTCTGGTTTCAGGGTCAGATTCTTCGTTATAAGAGGACTCAACATGTAAGAATACTGAGAGTAGACCACTTCGACCTTCTGTCGAAGAACCTAAGTCTTTAAAGGCTGATAAACATGCAACTAACTCTTTTCCAACTGGTAGAAGCTGGAAAATAAGAAAAGATCAAAATGTCAAATATTGAAAATGATGCCTGCTAGTTATGTGTTCATATCAAATGATGCCTACCTTGACGAGCCTGAAAATCTGGAATAAAAGCAATGAACAATCGTCGGCTGTCAAAATCGTTGCGTTGAGCCTGAATTAAATTATACAATTTAGATTTTGAATATGCTAACAGATAAATTCAAGGGAAAATATGACCCGAAAAAGAAAGAAAAAAGATGCCAATACTCACCTATCATGCCTAGAATCAGATAACAGAGAAATTGACCTAAACGCAGGGATGCACCAACTAAGTTGAGGAAGTTCGGTAGAACTTTTAAGTACTTCGGATAATGTTTGTAAAATGCCTTCACTCAACAGTATCGGCTATCAAAGAAAGATAATTTTACGTCATAATATAAAGAAACATGTAGGTAATCCAGGTAAAAAATGTATTTTAATCATTAAGCAAACAAAATTATAAATAAAAGGAACCTTTGCATGAGGATGCTCGAGTAAGCTAGCAATAAAATCGAGTGATCTGCAAACCTGAAACCAACAACCAAACTTCTCATGACACAAAGATCTTGAGGTTGCAGTTTCGACCCACATAAATTGTTTTGTTCAAATGATTTTTAAAAATATTTTATGTAATCATAGTTATCAAACTAAACATTTAACATACAAAAAAGGTATAACCTTATAAGTGTCTGTATCAGTTAATGTAGATGACTCGGATAACCTTTCATCAATCCAGAGTATTATAGGACGCAAGAGTATAGCAGCATTATCAGCACGTATACAAGCCATACGGATGATAAATATCCGTAGTGAATCTTGTATGACAACCAACGCCTGTTTAAAAAAGGTGTTAGCTTTACAAGTTTATAACAAAACTCAAGATTATCTAATAAACAATTATACTTACACTAATAGCACAATGTAGAACTATTTCTAAAATCTTGGGGAGCATTGGTGTCAACTGCCCAATCAGCTTCTCCTTGTGTCCAGCCTGTAAGTACCAATTGACCTCTTTTTCCTTCTCGGGGCCTAATAATGTTCCGACCGCCAGCTGGCGAAAAGCACTCAGCATCGGCATCCCGTTCTTCCAAAGCGAGACGCCTTCATCGGGTAATAGATCGTTCTAGCAAGTAAAACAAAAGAGATTATTACTTCTTTGACAAAAAGTAGTCAAAGTTGATGATTAAATATATACTTACCAACAGAAAAAGCAAACTGCAAGTTTCTTTAGGACCCATTGCAAGCAATGAAGTAGCATGAAGACTATCGAGAAGAAAATGAAAAAGAGTAGGAGTCCAACCATACGCTGGCCAACAAGCAAGTGCGGAGACAATAAGATGGCATACAGCTTCGAACCCAAGGGCCATATTGGGATAAGGGTAAGATAAATCAACGGCACATGCGGCTAATTTTGGGCTGCAAAAGAATAATATAAGAAACTAACTAAACTCCAAGAATGCATCGAATGTTATTTCATTATTTGCTACTTAATAATTCAATATCTTAAACTACCTAAGTTCTCGATGCAAATGTAGAAGTGCCTTCATGAGCTTCTTATTTCTATGTTGCTCCTTTGTCTCCTACAAAAAAAAAAGAGTACAAAGTAAAGGTGTATGGTTTTTTTTTTTCTTCTTTTTCGTGTTTACAATTTAATAATTAACCAATGGATGTTAAAAAAGCAAACCTTTAATTTATGCAGCATATTAATCAGGAGTGACAAACAAGGAATTAGAAGATCAACTATACTCTGTTCACGGTTGCGTTCGAGCAATATGTCTGAAGTAGTATTGCACTCTGTACCCTCGTCAACAAGATAATCTGCACGGGAGAAGTAAAAATTAAAAATGATTTGAATTATATATATATATGTTGCAAATTAATTATTGTTATTGATCATATACTAACCATAGTTGTTGGAGGACTTCTCAAGCATGAGTTTACAATCGATAAGAACCGCATGAACAACCATTACAGCACCTTCATCATATAAAGCACCAGCGACAGCCTTCACCAATTAAACGCTTGTTAGCTGATTAAAAATTAATAAATAGAAAATTAATTGATTTAATTAATTAAAAATTAATTACGCACGGGATTATCTGAAATGAAGGCTAAGATACGGAAAGTTGTGGTCAATTGAGCAACTGACGAATCACGAAGAGTAAAACCAAGAAACCTTGACTCGGTAATCGGTTTCCCTAACAGATTATCTATTATGTTTCCATCAGAACTTCCGGAAGCATCTCCAACAACATTATCGACATCCATGTCATCACATGCTAGAATGTTTGTTGATGCCATGTGTGCATCTCCACCAGAAGCTAACACAGCAGCGTATCTCAGAACGCCAATAGCCCCGTTTTTATGATAGACCACACCACCATCTATCAGTTCCAAAAGCCGGGTAGGAGCATCTTTCCGGGTTGACCCGGGGGAGGAAGAATGTAGGGCCTTGTGAAGCTCCTTGGCATGCCCGATCCATGAGCTCATTGATGATGATGTGGAATCGAGAACAATGACTTCGAAAATCTCAACGGCAGAGTGAAAGATGGCAAGATTCAGTGGTGATGTTCCTGCATGATCACAAATATTGTTAAACAGATATTTCCCCAAGGGAAGATTGAGGTTCACAGATTGAAATATAAAAGTTAGATAAATGAAACATATCAAGGTACCTAAAAGGGTCAAATTTCCTAAATTCAAATGTTTACCAAGTCCTACATGTTTCTTTAATGTTAAAATTTTAATAATGTAAAATATTGTTACTTACAAAAACTTTAAAAATGGAACAAAAAGTGTTGTGTGTAGCCCGTTACCCAACCCGCCCGTTTTGCCACCTCTAGCTATTAGTAAGAATAACAAGAAAATGAATACGAGGAGCGTTTCTAGAAATCGCCATAAGATTTACCGGTATTCACAGATACTGATTCCAATTCTTTAACAGAATGTAATGCAGCGATCAAAACAGAAACAGCCTGAAAACAAAAGAAGGAAATAATATCATAAATTCATAATAACGACCCAAGTAAAAAAAACAATAGTAAAGCTCCCTAAAAAAATAGACAACTATATCTTCCATAATGTGGTCACCTCTGGAAAATGTCCTATAGCCAACAAAGCCTGGCGTCCACCATCAGACCTGCAGATCATTTAACCACTCATTATATTATGTATAAAAGGAGCAAACCTTAAAGCAACAGTAAGTTGTTGCCATGTGACCTATTAAAATCATGCAGATGGAAATTAAGTCTATCACACCTAGAAATACAACAAAGCTCCCATAAGTTCCATAGAAGTTCATCTAAATGATGTTGTGAGGTAATCAGACGATCTATCACGTTCATCTGAATGAAGAAGTCATTAGAACACAAGAAATTATGAGAACATGGTTTCAACTAACATATGATACTAACCACCCGTAAATGTGTCTTCATAATTGTTCCAATTTCACGTGGATGACAAAGGAAACCCTTGGATATTAAGACCGACGCATAACGGAGAGGGATAGACTCTTGCATACTCGAATCAGGTCCTTTTAGTGAATGAATTACAGTAGTTGAGAGCTCAGGGTCAAGCATAAGGAACATTAAACCTGATTAAGCAACAAAATAAAAAAGAAGACTGCTTTAAGGGGAAAAGAAACATAAAAATAGAGATGGCACAAACACATAATTTGGATGTCATAAAGGTCTATTAGAATATTTTTGTTCAAAATTATTACTTTTTTGTAAATGGTTCTTGCCACTTTCTAGTTATAAAAATTATATTACAAAAAATTTAATTCTTCTAAAACAATTGACATAGGATGTTTTATGCATAAAAAATACACTTAGGGACGGACAACTTTTGACAGCTCGGTCTGTTTCCTTTTAAGCTAAGCTTTATCTTTATCATTTTTGTTCTTTTTTTATTATTTTTACCCAGTTGAGATATATTTACCACCTTGACCCGTTTCCTTTTAAGCAAATTGATTCATTTATAAGTAAACAGGTTGAAATTGCCACTTGTAGGTGATAGTAATAACAGCATGAGATATGATTTGACAAACCTGATCGACAAAAAACAAGTGAAAGGATTATGGATGCAATGTATGATGTGATATCCATAAAGACGTCCCTAACATGCCCCACCTCAGATCGCAGTGTAGAAGATGATAAAAGTGCAGCAGATAAAGGTAGAAATCCCCTTTCCTATGGAGGATAAGGATTAAAATAACATATCAATAATCTTGAAATATAAACAATGAACAAGAGAGCAGAAACAAGGGTTTCTCAGATTATTAAAAAAAAAAAAAAAAAAAAAAAAAAACATAGTAACAAGTAACAACTAACAATACCTTAAGAAGAAAAAGCAGGTGTGAGTCAATATCCCAATTTGAAAACCGATAATTTGACGAAGTAATTAGCTTACTAGTAGCTGTGTATGACAAGAGACCGTCTGTTTCACCAAGAATAAGTGACCTGCTTGTGCTTGCAACTTTAGAAGGATCTTCAACTAGTGGATCGGTATTTATTAATTTCTGCAGCAACATTCGGTCAAGAATACATGGCAGATAATCAACAACTAGCTATGTTTCATACTTTAGTTAAAACTAGGAGGGGTTTGGATGTGGGGTTCGAAATTGATTTGGTGTTAATCACCATCAAATGATTTTGTAATAAAAATGTGTGGCATGAAATAGTGTGTAATAGTCGGATAATAATTGTTCATGGTGTTTAGCAAATTCTGATCATCAAGAAATTAATAGATAAAAGGATAATAAGACTTTCTAAAATGGACCATATGGTATTCAAGTATCCCCAAGTCAATAGATACAACAATCTATTTTTCAAGAAATTATCTGTTCAGTATATTCTTATGGAATATAATTCTGATAGTTATATTTTCTTAAATACTATTAGTTAAAACAAAACTGGAGAAAAAGAGGGGTAAATAAGTATCATAATGTTTATTGAATCAGTGTGTTCGGTTGCAGTGTGTGAAACTGATTGTTTGACCCCATAACCGTCAGAAAA
>JBCNJP010000003.1:3320914-3342088 GCA_039602395.1 Deinandra increscens subsp. villosa
TTAGGGTTTGCTAGCAAAGAGATGGATTATATTTCCGTAAGAGTGTGTTAACTCTTGGACCAACTCCTGATCATCACAAACACAACTTGTTTATTAAACGAGCTAGACATAACAACCTAAAATCCGACGGTATTCATATTGATTTAGGTAACTTGTTCTTTGCAAACATTGAAGCTTGTAGTCAATCTAGACCAAGACAACTTTAGTTGGCTGCTGCATTGTGTAAAAAATGGGTCAATGACCAGGACCACCAGGGGTGCACCCTGGTCCACTCCCTATCTAGTCAAATCCTATAAAACTCAAGTCCAAGGGTCTTCCTCTTATCTTAACATTTTGTGGATCCCATTTGCTTGGTCCCCTCATGGTCACAATTACTTTGGATTAAGAGAGTAATCAGAACCACATCACATTGTTTTCCCATATCCTGATTGTTTATATGTCATGTCATATCGTATCATAAATATATATCATACCAGAACCTTTAATATGAAAATGAAACTAAGTCGATGAATACGTTTGATATAAACTACACATATAGTGGATAATCTTGGCGCGCTCAACCTTAATCAATCAATCAAGATCAACGAAATAATAGAAAGATAATCACAACTAAAATATAAAGATAGCCCCTAATTGTGATAAAATTAAAACAACAAGATACCCAGTAAAGTCTCACCAAAAGCATGTAAAACGGAGGTTACAGCTGGATATTTTAAAACAATTGTAAGAATTTTTTTAACTAATCTAAACATTCTTTTATAGTATATTTTTTTTATATAAAACATGTTTTGTTACAGCTGAAGATGTCGAAGCAGGCACACGTAGTAAGTTTCAGATGGAACCTACCTTGCAAATCTATCTGAAGGTATGCAAGCTTCAAAACTTTTACCCTTTTTTTATATATAAATATTTTTATTTTTATTAATACTTTCTCTTCTTTTTTTTATTCTTTTATAGAAACAAGTAGATGGTAACACTTCTTTATACCAAAAATGCAAATAAATTGATCATTTCCTCGATGTCTATTTGGACAGGCAAAAATGGAGGTTTTTCTATGAGATCAATGCCAGATATATGTCAGGTTCAGTCTTGTACAGAATCTCATGTTCTATGGTATTTATGTACAAGACTAATTGATTTGCATTTTAAATTTTTTTAAAAATTAAAAAAAAAAAGCCTCTAGCATATCGTCAACTAAAATAGCCATAGATTAGTAAAAAAAAAATTGGTTTGTTGGTGGTGTAGCAAAATCATAAGCGTTTGTAGAAGAATTTTAAAAATGTTTTGGTAAAAAATAGCCACACCTGTTTATTGGGTTATTGAAGATATTGAACTCAATATATTTTGAAAATTGATCTTTTTAATAGTTCATTTAACTTGTAATTAATTTGATTTCACGTTATTACTTGTGATACTTAATAAAAAATCTAAATACATAATGTTTTCAAACACAAAGTACTTTTATATTTACAAGACAACAGTACTTTATTTTGAAATAACTTGATTTTTAATCACATTTATATAGAAATATATATAAAAAAAATAAAGCTATGCATTTAGACTTTTTTAGAAAAAAAAGAATTTAAAAAATTACAAGTTATTAGAAACATATCAAATTATATAGTACATAAATTATAAGAGATAAAAAAAAGGAAAAAAAAATCAACTTTATGATGTTGAGTTTGCTTATATTTTTGCTAGACCACTTACAAATCAGAAAAAACTAACAAGTGTTAGTGTTTCGATAACTTTTGCTGGTTTTTTTTCTTTCTTTTAACATTTTGTCCTGTGAGTTTTCTGATAACGGGTTTTATATTAATCATTTGAATAACAAAGTGTCAAAAATTTGCAGTTTACAGAAGTGACATACAAGATAATAACCAAAGGGGTGGCATCTACCGGCGAAAAGGGCATTTTGAAAGGAATAAATGGTGCGGTGAACCCAGGAGAAGTTTTAGCCCTCATGGGTCCATCAGGGAGCGGAAAAACTACCCTCTTAAGTTTGCTCGGAGGGCGACTCACTGATCATATGATAGGTGGATCGATCGCCTATAATGACCGACCATACTCCAAGTCACTAAAGAGCCGGTATTTATTCGTTGTTTTACCGGGTTTAATTTTATATCCGTATTTGCGGTAGGGATGTTTATAGTGCGTTGTAGATAGTTTTAAGGTTTAATTGTAAGTAAGAGTTTTTTTATTACCGTAAACCAAAACCAAACCGTTGATAAGTAAAACAAAATCAAACCAAATGTTAGGAGCGGTTTTGTTTTATTTAGTTTTACAATTTCAGCTTATTAGATAAAAAATTGACAAACTTTTATAAGAGATTAAGTATCTCAATTTATAAAAATACAAACCTAAAAACATTCATAAAATTAACTTCACAAGTTAGATCATGCATCTTAATATGAAAACATAAGGATAATTTTCATCGACATTAACTAAATATGTTTCTTTGCTATAGAGATAGGTGTGAAATTTCTCACCCACTTATTCATCTTAGAATCTATCAAGTCCCTATTTTGCACATGACATGGCCATGAGTGGCTGGGTCTAAAAACACAAATAATTTTGCATTTTCCCTTCAATTTCTAGCATAAATGTTCTTTTTTTGTATTTTGGTTCTAGAAGTAAAAAAGTATTTTATATAAAAATATGTATAATTTGATGCATAGTTAGTAATAAATGCAGGATCGGGTTTGTGACTCAAGATGATGTTTTGTTCCCGCATCTAACGGTGAAAGAAACTATAACATATGCGGCTCTTCTGAAGCTACCAAAGACGTTACCAAAACAAGCGAAAGAAAAACAAGCAGAAGACGTTATTCGTGAACTCGGTTTAGAGAGGTAAAATAAAACCCGACATCTAAACGAACAAAAGATAGTAATTGAATGAATTAACATGAATGCATGAATGTTGCAGGTGCCAAGATACTATGATAGGGAACTCGTTTGTTAGGGGAGTTTCAGGAGGAGAAAGAAAACGAGTTTCAATCGGAAATGAAATCATAATCAACCCGTCTCTCTTGTTCCTCGATGAGCCTACCTCCGGTTTGGATTCTACGACTGCTCTGAGAATCATTCACTTATTACAGGACATAGCAGAGGTATATATGACTATATCAGTTGTTATTTTAGTGTAATTGGATTGATTTTGACCAGATGTGAATTATGATATGCATCGAACGAGTCCGAAGGTTTGTGACGTGTGATTGTATCGATGATATTGTAATTCTAGAAACCTCATTGAGGGTTTCAAAGGGCACAGCTCCTAGTTGGGGTTGAAAATGCACCAGATTTATTTTGGTCCAAAAAGTAAACTTTTAATTTTGAAAAGGACTAAAGGTGTAAATTGGAGATTTCGAATTTTAAAATAAAAGACCATTTTTTTATAGCTGATTTTATAGTGTATACATGTAAATACACAACACAAATTAAAAAATGGGCAGTTATTCTATTTTCATCATACAATGATTTTTTTTTCTTGTTAGGATCATAATTCATTCAGCTAAGGTTATTTAAAGTGTAACTTCAACTAAATAGAATAGTTTCTTTCGTTAGTAGAATATTCCAGCCTATAGCTAGGTAGTTTTCGATATACGCTTAATATTTCCCAATTGGCACGAAAATCACATAAAATCGCATCTCTCTTCTTTATCAGTAACTTTGCGTTGTATATATCTGATTGAAAGTTCGAGTGAACCATCGAATTGTTCAATCCGAAAGTGACAACAAACCTTTCAGATTAATCCAAGTTCGATTATGATTTTCTAACAACTATATTCGCAACAATATCCGATTGTCATTTGCGACTGTCTATCTTCATGGAAGATCGTTTCTCACCTTACTTTGTTTACGTATCTATAACAGGCGCAGAAGACGGTGATCACGACGATTCATCAACCATCCAGCAGGCTATTTCACAAGTTTGACAAACTGATTCTGCTTAGCAAAGGAAGCTTGTTATACTCTGGAAAAGCTTCAGAAGCTATGGAGTATTTTTCATCCATTGGATGTTCTCCATTGATTTCCATGAATCCCGCCGAGTTCTTGCTAGATCTCGCAAACGGGAACATCAACGATGTTTCCGTTCCATCTGAACTAGAGGACATAGTGCATTTAGGAAAATCTGGAACACATACAATGAATACAAAACCTTCTCCAACAGCTGTTCATGAGGTAGTTTTATATTTTAGAAATAACGCTACTAGAAAATGGGCCTAATACAATATTTTTCTTCATAAAAAAGTTGCATTAGCTATTAACTGAAGTTGCATTAGACCTAATGCAACTTTTTTATTACCTAATGCAACTTTTTCCCAGAGAGTTGCATCATGAAAATGTTACATTCAGTTTAAAACGTTGCATTAGGTAATAAAAGTGTTGCATTAGCTCTAATGAAAGTTGAGCTAATGCAACCTTTTTGTGAAGAAAAATGTTGCATTAGGCCCATTTTTCTATATTAACAGACTTTATTCATTAGTGACAACTTTTTTTTTATTACAGTATTTAGTGGAGGCTTGTGCAACAAATGTGGCTGAAGAAACGAAACGAAAACTTGCGATTCGCACATCGTGGGATCGAGAAACTGAGTCGTCGGATATACGTTATGCTAAACGAGAATGGGGAGCGAGCTGGACCGAGCAGTTTACTATACTGTTCTGTAGAGGGATTAAGGAAAGAAGGCATGATTATTTCAGTTGGTTAAGAATCATACAAATCATCGCGACTTCGGTCATCCTGGGACTTCTATGGTGGCGATCGGATGTTCATAACCCGAAAGATCTTAAAAACCAGGCGGGATTGTTGTTCTTCATCGCCGTGTTTTGGGCGTTTTTTCCTGTTTTTACCGCGATTTTCACGTTTCCACAAGAAAGAGCAATGCTAAAGAAAGAGAGAGGTGCAGACATGTACAAACTTAGCGCGTATTTCGTCGCGAGGACAATGAGCGATATCCCGCTAGATCTCCTTCTCCCTTTGATCTTCCTCTTGATCGTTTATTTCATGGCGGGCCTCCGGTTAACGGCTCAAGCGTTCTTCCTAACCATGGTTATAATCTTTTTGTGCATTCTTGCAGCTCAGGTATGATGCTTTTCCTTATGAGTTGCTTCTTTCTCAATTCTTTAACTAGTTATACAATAAGTAGTTGGTTAAGTATGCATATGATATAGGGGCTTGGACTTGCTATCGGTGCCGCAGTAATGGATCTGAACCGCGCAACCACTTTGGCTTCGGTGATTGTAATGGCTTTCATGTTGGCCGGTGGTTTTTTCGTGAAGGTAAACATTAGCGGATCTTGAATCTTTTATTAGTTAGGGGTGCTAAACTAGTCGTGTTTCTTGGGAGACGGGCTGAAAGTTATTGGAAATAATTGGATCTAGAACACAAAATGACAACTAGCATTGTGTTTTCTATTATTGATCCAAATTGCATTTGTTTACACTAAATATAACCTGATTTTATCATTGTTGATATCAACACTCTAGAGTTACGTATTTGCAAAAAAAAAAAAAAAATACAAATGTGTATAAAACAATACATTTAAATTGTAGAAGTTTGATATCAAATTCTTTTAACGTTTAAGATTTTGGCATTAAATAGATAACCATTTTAAGTTATGACATAAAAACACATTTTAGAAAAATAAAAAATAAATGAGTTAAACGAGTCAATTTTTTGAACCCACCAGGGCAACTTAGCATAACCCATTTACCTAAACGTGTTTGCTGGTTCGATCCAAAACTGACCTGACCCGTCTAAACTAAACTCAAACCCATGAATCAAGTGTAATATTCAACATACTTTATTTTTGTGTTTTGTAGGATGTTCCAATTTTCATATCTTGGTTAAGTTACCTATCATTCAACTATCACACATACAGACTTGTTCTAAAGGTTCAATATGGACACATAACTTCGGTAGTTGACGGGATAGAATTAGACGGCGGGTTGAAGGAAGTTGGTGCATTGGCCGCCATGGCTATCGGCTACCGTATCTTGGCATACATGTCTTTGCGACGAGTCGCATAATCAAGATGAATGTTCTCTTGGCATACATGTTTTTGCGACGAGTTGGGTAATCAAGATGAATGTTTTGACAATCAACAACTGCTAATGAAGTAGAGATGGATGCATGTATGTATGTATAAGAAACTGTTGATCGACTTCTATAAAAAGCTGTAGAGGTTTACTTGCTAGTTGCTATTGTATGCAATATTGCAATGAGAATTATAACTAAACTAAATACCAAGAAACTGTTATGGTTCTAGAGGTTTACTTGTTAAAGACTGTCCATAAAATTGAGCACCGCCATTTTCACAAACAATCCTAGTCACTAGTCACATCAGCTTTTTAACCGTCTTTCCCACAAGCTGGTTTTTACCTCATGTGTTTGAATAAGAAATCCTTGATTATATTAAAAACCGAATCTGAGACATCTGATTAAGGCTCGGTAGTCGGTAGTCAAGAACCCATGTTGTTTGCCTTCAATTTCGACACAATGTAGCGTCTTTTCGAGCTCTTTTAAGTTTTAACCTCTCTCCATATAATTTGACCCTATCTTTCATAATTTCATCCCCTGCCACAATTAAGAGTATTGGGTCAAGCTTAACTAGCTCAAGACTTGGGCTCAAGACTATTTTAACATATGTTTCAATGTAAGTTCTGATTATGCGTGATAATATAAACGTTATTCAAACTTACAAGTTATGAAAGGTGTTTCAACGCTCCGAGGAATGTACCAACCGTCATGAGGATCATACTGACAAGGGGTTGTCCCGAGGTTTGAATAACACACCGGTTAGGATTTCAAACCGACCCGTCGTTAGCAAATACAAACCGGTTAGAAAAAAAACCGGAACTGGTTTCCAGATAAACCGGTTAGGATTTCAAACCGACCCGTCGGTTATATATCGGTTTCACCCTCTTGTCCGTAAACCGGTTACTAAACCGGTTGTTCTCTAACCGGTTGCAAAAAAAAACCCAGATAAAAGCCGGTAAAAAACCGGTTAACCGGAACCGACGATTACTAACTAATTACATGTTTTCTTCTCTCAAACTGGTTACAAACCGAACCGATTATTATCCTAACCAATTTTGACCGGTCAACGGTCCTAACTGATACCGGTTAGAAAAAAAACCCGGTTTCTGGTTTCAGCACCTTAGTTTATAGTCGAAATCTGATTTTATGAAAAACAATACAATACAATAGGACAAAAGGTACAGTTTACTCCACATTCTGCCAATTCTCAGTCAAAACCCTACCATCGATCAAACCCTCAAATGTGAGTTCTTCATCATCTTCACCAGGTTCATGTTCGCGATCTTCAACATTCATCACCGTCGATTGTAAAGGTTCGTAAACCCTACGCCTAATCATATCAATTGTAGGATTAAATCCAGTACGCTGTTGTTGAATTCCCTAAGTTATTTTTTGAAATTTCCCTAATCACTATTCTTAATCGCTATTCCTGCGATATCCACCTCCAAGCTGCCGGCGATGTCCACCTCCGCCCTCCCGCCGCAGATCATCGAAGCAATACTCCGTTTATTGCCGGCCAAATCCCTCGGCCGCTTCAAGTCCGTTTCGAAAACATGGAACTCACTCATTTTCGATCCCCAATTCATCAAAAACCACAACATTTAGTCTGTACTCACTCGATACAAATCAACTCTTGCCAAATCTCAACGTAAACAGCAGTGGTGATGGTGATGGTGATGATGAGATACCTACAACTGCAGTAGAACTAAGTTTCCTGGGAAAACAGGTCCTCGGATCTTGCAATGGGCTCGTTTTAGTGAAAGACGTAAAACGTACCATCTTCTTGATCAATCCAACCACAAAGGAGCACCGGGAAGTAGAGGTGTACAAAAAAACCGATTTGCAAACCGAACCGGTATAAAAACCAAAACCGGTTCGGGATAAAAACCGGTTTTAAGAAAACCGGTTCGGTTCGAGTATAAACTGGTGGTTCCCCATCGATTTGGCATTCTCATTTAACAAACCGGTTCCAAACCGGGTTGTCTTTGAAACCGATTTGGAACCGGTTTAGAAACCGATTTGAAACCGGTTTAGAACCCATCTTTTTTTTCTAATTTCAATTAACCATTAATCTCTTAAATCCTATTAGCCGTAATTAGATGGATCTTAATTGAAATAGCCGTTAGCATTTTAAAGGAGATTTCTCAATTAGCCTTAAGTGACAATGTTAACTTTTGATGGGATAATATAAATCGGAACTTCTTATTTATTTAGGTGTCCTTATATTGTTATGACCACCTTTGGTGTTGGTGCAAGTTTATGCACTAACAGAATTCAATCCAGTACAAATAGAAGTATTACATGTTTACTTCTACTAATACTTGTAGCTACTTGTAGCCTTTGGTGTTCAAGCTTTAGAATTTTAGTAATGTACTTTTAGCCAACTTTTTTCTCTTATATTAAGCCTTAAGTTTTGCTTAGTTGATTGTTATTTGAGAGAATTAAAAAAAACGGATTTTTTTTTACAAACCGGTTCAACCCAAACCGGTTTCAAACTGAACTGATTTCAGTTCTATAGGTTTGGGGTTTTGTTGCTTCAAACTGGTTTGTAACCCAAACCGATTTTGGGCCAAACCGGTTCTGACCAAAGTTGACCAAACCGATTTCGGTTTACAACCCGAACCGGTTTGAAAAAAAACCGGTTTTGTACACCTCTACCGGGAAGTAACCCTTCCCCCTTTTGCACTCCCAGATTGGGACGTTTTTGTCGGTTACCGATTGGCTTATGATTCATCCACTGATGACTACAAAGTAGTCTGCATCTCGGTTTGGTATCATGATGTTAGAAGCGAGCGCCCTTGTGATTTCATGGATATTCATGTAAGCGTCTATAGCTTGCGTAAGAATTCGTGGAAGAAACTGCCTAATCCTCAATATGATATTCGATTCTATGGGTTCTTACCAGTATTAGTCAACCAGAAGTTTCACTGGTTCGAAAGCGTCTCATCAACCTTTATTGCCTTCGGTTTCACAACTGAAGAATTCGATGCATTCAGATTGCCATTTCTTGAAGTATTTGGAGGCAGGTTAGGATTTATAGCCTGTCTGATAACGATGGGAAGCTTGGTGTTTTTTTAAGCATTGGGGGTGATTTTGAGCTGTAGGTGATGGAGGATTATGGTATTGGTAACTCTTGGACCAAGGTTTGTTGCCTTGAGTTCAGTGGTGATGTGAAGCCGGTGTGTTTGGTTGAAGGAAGCAATCGGGATATCATTTTGGAATCTAAAGGTTATGTTCTTGTCTTCAATATAGATGAAGAAAGATGCATAAATGTAAGGATCGAGGGGGGCGCCGGTGGATTCAGCGTTTGATGTACCTATGCTCAGTGGCGGATCTTGAAAAAATTTCTAGTAGTGACCGAAAGTCATGTGACTCAAAAAAAATTATATCGCTATGTTTCAAGGTATATGTTCGGATCCGCTATCTGGTTCGGGTCGGGTAAAACAATAAAAACTATAAATATCGAATTTTGTAACAAAAAACTATATGTTTAAAACAAACAAGGACATAAAAATATTTATGATTATACGAGAGAAATGATGAGTACCTGAAAGACGAATTATAACTTTGCCAGACACCCTTTAGAAGTTTTGAATTCATCAATTAGACCACCTCAACACCACATCAATTTACCACACTTTTATTTTTTTTCCTGCTTAATGGTAACATATCATTTTTTTCAACCCCACACTTTAACTTTTTATTATTATTTTTGGTTATATTAATTAAAAAATAGCATCACTTATCGAATAAATATGACAATGTTACAGTTAATATAATAAACTTATCGAATAAATATGACAATGTTACAGTTAATATAATAAGCAATTGAAAACTTGATAAATGATATTTGCTAAATAAATAAATAATACAATTTAGAGGAGTACATATAATAAAGTAAATGCAAGCTGTCATCATACATATAAAATAATATGAAGTACATATATATAAAATAATATAAATTACATTACACTTTCATCTTCTCCGATTAAAATGTCCATTTCACAAAAAACAGAGCAAGTGTTTGTTTCTCCATCTTCTCTGGTGAGGCTTCATCAATTTGTGGGTGGAGGAGAAATACAGAGCAAGTGTTTATTTCTCTATCTTCTTCAGTGGTGACCGACTCAATATATATCAAAATTTTTAACAAATTACATGTAACATCGGGGCTTCTGGGCGAAAAAACAGTGGTGACCGGGGTCACCGCTGGCACCCACTAAAATCCGCCCCTGCCTATGCTGAAAGCCTTGAATCACCTACACGCATCCTCAGAGCACCTTAACCTTCAATAATAGTAGACAAGTATTATATACCTGATAGATTACTCAAATTTTCATGATACTGTTTTGTGTGGTTTGGTTAGCTTGCAAATGTTCTTATGACTAGTTTTTGATGATTGAAGCATATCTTTTGGTGTTGACTCTGTTTATGATTGCTCATTGGCTACAATTGACAAGTGTTTTTGGATCCATATTATAGTGTTGACTTCGGATTTGCATGTGCAACAACTAGTAATGCTTTGAACTGCTTATTTAGGATTGATAAAAGGATTGCTTTCTTATGGATTGACTGTTGGTATTAATATGAAATGAATACAGGCATAATGCTTTTGAAATTAGTCTTTAGAAAATCTTAACAGTGGAATATGGTGTTATGATGAAGCTTGGTCTAATATAGGTGCTTTTATTATTTTTCGTTTTTTTTCTTCTTTCATTTAGCTGTTTGTTATATGTTATTGTTATTTGCGGTCTACAGATTTGAGGAATTGCTATTTTTTTCTTTCATTCAATTGTTTTTTTATATAAGTGCTTTAATTATGTTTCTATGTGTATACTGCTTTATAACCTGTTGAAATTCTTTTTTTTCTTTTTGACAAAGCACCTGAAGTAACCTGAAGCAACAAAGCACCGGCCTATAGCAACCATTTAGATCTGTGACAACCCGTAAGTTTCTCAAGTCAAAATATATATATTACTATTTAATTTTATGTTCTTATGTGCATAAATATGTGTTTAGTTAACGTAGATAACGTATTATGCAACTGTCCGTTAGTATTGGCGTAACCTTACATTATCGTTTCGACAATCGACATTTATTAACAACGGTTTGACATAGATGTTTGATGGAATTTCAACAGCAAGAAACGTTTCACAAAATATATGTAAATAAATAATATAAAAAGAAATTTTATATTTACCTGTCAGCTTTGTAGTATTTATATAATACGTACAAAAGTCCATAATATTATGAAACGTAAAAATAATCCATAAACGATAGCGTTTAATTAATTATTTAGCGGATACGTCCAATAATAAACATTTTAACCTTAAACATTTTTATAACCTCCCATATATCATCAAAACACACACTCTTCTCTCCTCCCACACACACGAACCGGCGGTCCTCTCTCTGTCTCTCATCATTTTTTTCATCAAACACCACCGAATTGGACGATATAGTTGGTAGAGTCTCTAAACAATTTATGACATGGCATGATGCACGATAAACATTTCATTACTTCACTTTAGTACTTTAAAAACATTTCATTACTTTACTTTAGTAACTACAAACATTCGTTGGGACTTTAAAATTCAATTTCTTTCTATCCAAGAGTTCAAATTGGCAGATTCTTTTGCTTTATTGTTTAACATATTTTGGGGTGGGATGCGGTTTGAGGTTGATTTACTTGATTATGTCAATGCAGCCGGTAGATCGGGGGGCCTCATTAATTTGTCTTTGGGATCCTTCATTTCTCTAGGCCACGAAACGAATTAAAGATAGTTGGGTTTTGGTTATAAGAAGATTATTATGTGGGTCAGGTGAACGTATCAATGTGGCGAATATTTACGCACCGCAAGGGGCTAGAGAGAAGAATATCTTGTGGAATTATCTAATGGTAGCAAAATAGATCGTTTTTTTTTTTTGTGTGTTCGAAATTCTTTTGTAAATAGCCTAATTTTGGGAATAGGATGTTGGAGACTATTCAAAATGTGCCTATTTGTTGGTCTCCAGATAGATATTTGGGACCGATGTGAAGTTGAAAGCGATTAAATTAATGTTAAAAGATTGGGTGAAGGAGAAAAATTATAATGTTGAAGCTAGGTTGAATGAACTGAATTAATTACCTTGAGGCTAAATCAGAGATTAAAAAAAAATGGTCTCGCTAAAAACCTTGACATAAAACAGAAAGCGCACATCGGATGGTGTTTAGAGGATGACGAGAACACTTCGATTTTTCATGGTTGTTGAAGAAATAACGAAATAACAAAGATCGAAGATGAATAAAAAATAAAAAAAAGCCTCACTGATTGTTATTGATTAACAAGGAAATGTAAACACGCGACGATTAGAAGAATTTGGAATGAATTAACTACAAGAGAGCTAACAGTTCTTATACTAACCTTAACGGCTATTAACAAACTCGGATTAACAAACTAAAAACTAATTACCCGAATTAACACTTTGACCCCTTGAACAATGAGCGATTATTCAAAACTGGCCCTCCGCACATTAACACTTTTATACCACTGATCCGTTGAGTGTTCGAACCGTACAACAACCGGTTATTAACCTTAGCTCATATTTTCACAATCTTCACCTTGAGCAAGCAAGGCTAAGCAGCTTTACTAGTCAGTATTGCAAGTAGGGATGATCTTTTGGTATAGAGTACCGGTACTTGATTTTTGTTAATTTTGAAACCGGTACTAACCGGTACGGGTACCGGTAAAAACCGGTATTTCCCGAATAGGTACTGGAATATATTTTTGTAATTCTTAGCATAGTCTATATCTATATACTTATATATACATAACATATTGAAACTCATATAATAATTTTATTAAAATTAGAATATACAATTATTAAAATGTTTTTTTGGTTAGTTTTTAGTTACAGACAATAATTGCTAACCTTTAAGAAAGACCACATACATTCTATGATTCTTTTACATAATGATATAGATGAGAGCAACATTTATATATTTTTTTTTGTTACAACAGCTCACTTAATCGTTAGAAAATTAATTATTCTTACAAGTAATGCAAAATGTTTTGGCTACTTACTTCGTAAGTCACATAATTATGTGAATTTTGTACTGCCATTTATGTTATTATTTAAAAGAATCATAGAATTTACAGCAATATATTTATTTTGTTACAGCATGTCAGTAACAATTTTGGTTCATTTTTTGACCAAGTTGATTTGTTGGTTTCTTTATAAATGAAGCAAAATGAATTGTTTTGTTGGTCCTTTATACTTGTAATTGTATTTATTCACATAATTCATCGTGTTTATGTATCATCAAATTCAAAATGATATAAACATATACTTGTACTATATATACTTTTGGGGGGAAAAAGAAAATCGGTACTAAAGCGGTACTTTACCGAAATACTGCTACCGATACTGATACCGGTACCGCTACCGAACCGGTAAATTTGGTACGGGATTCGGTACCCACTTCTCTTCAAATTCGGTACCGGTACTAACCGAGACGGTACCGGTACAGTACCGATCTCATCCCTAAGTGTAAGTCAGTCCCAAACTCAATATTTACCCTTTCAAAACATTAATGTAAAATATAGCGGCCCACAGTTACTAACCTTAAGCGTGGGCTAGAACCAAGATAATTCAATACGTTATCAACATAATAAGTATAATATATATAATACATTATAATAGAGATAAGATAGAGAATGTTGAATTTTAAGAGGTTTAAGTTTTGTAGCATGATGTACAAGGATTTATTGCAAGATGTTAAAAATTTTAAAAGGTACAAGAAATAATGTAAGCATCATCTACAAATATTTTGAGCAAACCACAATGAAACCGTGTCTTTCAAATCTAATCTCTTAAATAGTTAAAAGGCGATGGATTCGAATTTGAAATTTAAAAGTTAAAAGTGTATACATGACAACTTTATGTACTTGACATTCTTTAACTAATCTTTGACCAAATCCTTTTCATTTCTCCCCCAAGTTCTAGATTTCTCTTACAAAATTCATCTTTACTCTCCACCGATTTTGGTTCAGAATTAGGTTGAGGATGATGGATGAGTTCAAACCACCAAAATCCAATCCTTTTCATTGAAGCCTTCCGAGATTCCAGGGTCAGATTCGATTCATAACAGGTTTATTCTGAAATATAACGGTTGTAAGTACGTTTAATCTTCAATTCTTGTTCAGACGCTTTTAATTTCAGTCATCACAGTGCAACAAAAAATGGAGATTTGTATACACAAGTTGTTGGAATTTTGGGAGAAAAACTAGTAGAAAATATGTTTTTTCACCAAGTGTGAAAATGAGTTTTTCATCAACTTTGGACGTAATTAAAATACAGATAACAGATGTTGTTGCCTCTGTATTTTCCACTTCCAGGTAAGTGTAGTATGTTGTGAGGGCTTTCCAACGCACCAAACCACGTCCAAAATGGAGATCGTATGAATGAGATATCGAGTCTCAAAGTTGAGGTTTCAAAGTTGTTAAAGCTGCGAAAATTAGAGAGAAAATGAAGTGGAACTTATCCCACATTGGTTGGGGGAAGAATCCATGTGCGAAGAACGACATCAAAGCGCCACATTGCGTCCATCGCGATCCTCCGCCGCACGTTCACTTGCTTCCTCCGCACACGCTCCTCCACTCCATCGTCATCGTGACGTCATTCATCTGGCTCGAATTCGCCCAATCGTTCCAAATCTTGGCCATCGTTTTCACAACCTCGATCTACTCCGCTGAGTACGGGTACAGATTCTGGACGGTGATCGGTCTACGGGGCCGCGTGCTTCCCGTTCGTGACCAACTGCCAGATGCTGCTGCTGGAATTGGGGCTTGGGTTTATAATTCGGTATCGACCTCGCCGTTATGTTTGTGCTTCTAAATTTTTTGTGCAGTTAAAAAAAAATAAAATTAAAATAAATAAATAAGCATTTTAGTCAATTACCAAGATTCCGACGATGAAAAGAGCGTTAGCGATGATTGTCTTAAATGTTGGTGATGACGATTTCTTCTTATGTTTCTCCTCGATAGGACGTTTTATGAAGCGTCCTCTAGTGTCTCTAGGTTGTTTCGCAGATCTCTCTTTCTTCGGTCCATTTTTCGGCGGGATTTTGGCACTGATGACGCTGAGAATTGGAGAACGGAGGCGTGCCACCATCATCACTGAAGATGGTCGCACCATCATAATGAGTGATGATGGTGGCATGCCTCCATTCTCCAATTCTCAACGTCATCAGTGCCAAAATCCCGCCGAAAAATGGACCGAAAGAAGAGAGATCTGCGAAACAACCTAGAGACGCTAGAGGACGCTTCATAAAACGTCCTATCGAGGAGAAACAAAAGAAGAAATCGTCCATCACCACCATTGAAGACAATCATCGCTAACGCTCTTTTCTTCGTCAGAATCTTGGTAATCGACTAAAATGCTTATTTATTTATTTTAATTTTAATTTTTTTGAACTGCACAAAAAATTTAGAAACAC
This sequence comes from Deinandra increscens subsp. villosa, assembly GCA_039602395.1. Lineage (NCBI taxonomy): Eukaryota > Viridiplantae > Streptophyta > Magnoliopsida > Asterales > Asteraceae > Deinandra > Deinandra increscens. Next base: position 3,336,432 of record JBCNJP010000003.1, read on the forward strand.
AGACATAACGGCGAGGACGACACCGAATTATAAGCCCCAATTCCAGCAGTAGCATCTGGCAATTGATCACGAACGGGAAGCACGCGGCCTCAGAGACCGATCGCCGTCCAGAATCTATACCCGTACTCGGCGGAGTAGATCGAGGTCGTGAAAACGATGGCCAGGATTTGGAACGATTAGGTGAATTCGCGCGAGATGAATGACGTCACGATGACGATGGAGTGGAGGAGCGTGTGCGGAGGAAGCACGTAAACGTGCGGCGGAGGATCGCGATGAACGTGTGGAAGAAGCGCGTGAGGTAGAAGATGTATGGCCAGAAGAACGAGCATGTGGAGGAGCGCGTGCCTAACGGAAAGCAGATGAGCCATTGGAAGGCGGTGGTTTTGCTCCGGCGTCAGAACCATCGCGTGTAGCAGATCTCGGCGGCGGTGGAGAAGAGGATGCTGATAAAGGTGCTTATTTAAGTTTCTAGTAATCATCATTTAGTTTATTTTAGTTTCTGGTAATCATCATTTAGTTTATTTTAGCTGCTATTCGGTGGCACAAATCACCTATGCAGTCTTTATTTTTCAATTAGTTTCTGATTTGGCATGCTATAATGAAGCATTGAATTAAGGATTAATACTAGTCTTTATTTGTCAATTAGTTTCTGATTTGGCCTGCTAATAAGACATTTAATTAAGGATTAATACTTATCTGCTATGGGTTCAAAGTCAGGGTCAAAGTGGTTATAAACAGTTCCCTGATGATGCTGTTTGTTTGATTGGATTAGGCATTATAATTAGCTTGAATTACTACTTGTTAATAACCTTTGGTTGCTTTTATGCTGATAACAAAGTTTGGAACTTTACCATCAGGATATGGATGGAGCTTTTACATGAAAGATTTGTCCAAATCATATACCAGTTTGTAGTTGGTACTGTGAGATTTAAGTGATGATGGGACCAATTTTTTTAACCAAAGTCTATGTTGTCCAGAAAGTCAATTGTGGTTAAACCATTAATGTTGAATTTAAATTCTTTAATACCTTCTTTGATTTGTGCTGCCCAGTATAATTCATGTGTTTTGGTTTGTTCTGCTTTTCCCTAATCTAGTTTTGTTGGATTTAATATATTTTACATTTTATTTGATCTGCGATTGAGAATTCGTAGATAAAATTAATGTATTTTGGCTTCATTTCGTCCATTTGACCTTTTTTTTTATTTAGAACAGATATGTTCCTATGAATTGCTATTTCTATTGTTTTATGTTATTTATTTGTAAAAAGGTATGGCCTTAAAATCTTTTTTTTTTTCTAATTTTTAATCTTTAGATACACTTCTTAGGATTTAAAAATGTGAAAGATTTTTTTCTCTGTGATTTGTGACGTTTTTAATACAAATTCTTGGCTTAATGCCAGCTTACTCAAAGTTGAACCAATAAATCACAGACATGAAATCATTTATCTTTACCATTTCACCCAAAAAAAATTTACCATCAATCATAGTTTAAATCCTAATCCAAATTCGGCACATTAGTACTCAAGAATCCGTATCGTTTGCCTTCGGTTTCAAAGTAATTATGTGCTATATATCATTTAACTAACCCATGTGTTTAACCAAGAAATCCTTGATTAGATTAAAAACCGAATCTGAGACATCTGAATAAGGCTCGGTAGTCAAGAACCCGTGCTGTTTGCCTTCAATTTCGACATAATGTAGCGTCTTTTTGAGTTCTTTTAACCTTTCTCCATATAATTTGACCCTATCTTTCATAATTTCATCCCCTGCGACGATTAAGAGTATTGGGTCAAGCTTAACTAGCTCAAGACTTGGGCTTTCAGGCCCAAATGGATTAGCAAATGGGTGATCCATCGTCTTTCCAACCGGTAATGACATTCTCCAAAACCTGTTAATATAAGACTATATAAGTTATTCATACGATTGAATGTTTCAATAACGAAGCGATTATTTAAATATATGTTTCAATGTAAGTTCTGTTTACGAATGTATCAACTGTCATGAGGATCATATCGAAAAGGATGTTCCATAAGGTTTGGACTAATTATGATTTGTGTGAATTGTCAGATGGTATCTAAAGATATCAATGCAAAAAATATGGTGTGTTATTCAAACTTGATTCAAACACCACTTTGCATGTTCATATTCAAGACATGAAGCTTTGAGTTAAAGGCAATGAGGCGATAAAAGAATGCAAAAGCTAGACCTAGTCTCTAGTGGTCCTCAAATTTCATAAATTGTCCTACCTTAATTACTACAGGTTAGCATATAGGTGCAAATGCATCACCCGCTAAGATTTTTTTTTAACGACAAATTTTTTCATCGAATACCACTTACCTTGCACTTACAAGGATTTGAACCCTCACCGCTTACATGGAGAGACAAGCATCAAATCATCAATACATCATACCACTAGCTATAGTACAAGGTCATGGGTTCCCGCTAAGAATTAATGTGGAAGAGTTCAACTTTGAGGTGGAGTCGGAAACTTGCTCTAGCTCAATTAGTGTGGGATGATTCAAATTTGTGGACCGTCGAAGAATAAAAACATAACTTAGAATTGTATTTTTTAGCAAGTTTTTTGTAACCATAACTTAGATACTAGGTTTTTATATTTCGAATTACTTTTGACTATTATGTTTTGTTGTGTAGTAAGGTCTGGAAAAAAAACTGCAATTTTGTGAGTGAATACTATGTAGTTTGTAAAAATTTAAAAATACTAATATTAACACCGGATTTTGGTCCGGTTTGGTGAGTTAATCAATTCGGTTTATAACCTAACCGGTTTGATAAATTAGGGATATCAGGCTAGAGTAACCAGTTATTAACCAAACCCGTTCTTTTTGTTGACAATAATATTAAACAGGTTTTTGATGAATCAGTTAACCAATTTGTACACCTCTACTTACATTACATGGGTATACCCCTTTCTATGTGAATTATAATTCGTTAGAATTAATTCGTTAGAATTATAATTTCTATCAAATTTCCTTCATTATGTAGTTGTCACGTAAGCTTATAAGTTATATATAACAAAAAGACTTTTCTATATGCAGCTTACTTACGTGTCAAGAATCTCAACGTTTAACACCTTCTCCTTCCCTTCCGCCTCCGACTCCGTCCTCTCCGTCCCTCCAAAAAACGGCGACAACATCACATACGCCCGTATCCTAACCGGTCCCACCTCCGGCGACCCCGGCCCGAGCCGCACCGCCAAGTGGTGCGCCACGTTCCCACCCGACGAGTCCCCAACCACACAAACCCGCTCGAAGTCAACCCCTTCACCAACCCACACACCACCATCACTTCCGCTACAATTATTCTCCGCAATATCCCGGACCCACTCGAGCGCGACAAAAGCGTCGTTGATGGCGGCCGGGAGCCGGTGTTCGGGTGCGAGACGGAGGTTAGGCGCCACCACGATGGCATGGAGGGTTTCGGAGACTCGGAGGCAGAAGTTGTGGTACCTGAGCAGTGACGGATCCAGAATTTTTTTCAGTGGGTGAAAAAAAAATCAGTAAAAGATTACATAAGTTAATAGAAACAACATAAAATTAGTTATTTTTATTCAAGAAATTTGATAACTTTGGGCGCCTTGGGTACCAAAAGCAGCTAAAAAGAAGTTATTTTCACAAACTTTGGGTACCTTAGGTGCCAAAAATAGCTAAAAAGAAACCATTTTCAACAACTTTGGGTGCCTCGGAAAAAAAGACCTTGGGAGCCTAGTCGTTCGGTTTAAGGAATTAGCACTAAAATTTTAAATTTGAGTGGATGCCAGGGACCGTGTACCTGAGGCGGGAGAATGACCCGACGCAGAATCCGCCGCCGTGGAGGTAGTAGATCACCGGTAGTTTGGCGGCGGAGGTGGCGGCGGGTTTGTAGATGCGGAGGTGGAGGTTGTGTGGTTTATGATAACAAAAGTCTTTCCATACGACGGAAGTTTTTTGGTCGTTGAGTTGAAAAGCAACGGGGTCGTCGATGATTTGGTGACGGTGGATAGAACCGTCGCTAAAGATCTGAATAACGCCTTTTAAGTCTTCCACAACATAAGGAAGAGAAGCCATTGGTGTTTTAACAATTGAAGAATGGATAGAAGAAGCAAGAAATGAGGGTGTGAAGTTGAAGGAAGAATGATAGAAAATGTGTGAAGGGTGTTTTGGTCATTAAACAAATTTAATATTTAAAGATCGCGTTAGAATCCTTAACCACTACATTTTAAAAGATGATTAGTAAAAAGTGAAAACCCTTCACTACAAAATTCCGTTTCATCAATAGTAACTTACTAACTCACTTAATGTTTTTTAGTACTTTATCTCAGAGATACCTCTATACCTCTCTTCTAGTAATAAGAAACCGGCCAAATGTATAAATTTAATGTTCCGATTCACGCAATCTAAAAAAATATCAACCAAGTAGCACGTATAGTTGGACTATTAAACATGGATACGTAAGAAAAATATTTAAACTCTAATTAGGAGTACTAATCACCTACTCCACTATAAATAAACAAAGTTAGAATAAAAATAAAAAGTCTTATATTATTGAAATTGATAGTGTAATGTTCTGTTATTAAACATAATTAGAATAAAAATAAAAAGTACTTATGTTCGATTTGTTGTAATTTATAAACTAGATTTACTACTTGCGCGTTGCCATTAGGATAACGTTGGCATACAAAGGCGATGCAATATATAACGGTACGTAAAAAACAACATAAATAAACTACTTATATATGATAAATAAAAGTCATTAATTTCACGTGTAATTCTACATTCACCTTATCAAAAGGGTCCTTATAGGGACACCTCATTTTTTTTTATGACACCACCCTTATACGTGAAGTATAGGGCTATCATTCAAGTATAGGAGGGGTGTCACTATTATCTCTTAAGTATAGACCCATTCTTCACGTATTGCGGGAAGACCTTAGAATCAACCGGTCGTCAAAGAATGTCGGGTGTACAAGTATGAGTTGGGATTTATGGGTGGGGTAGTTAGAGGCGATCCTTCACGTATAGACCTATACATGGAGGATGTGTTAATTTTCTTTAGTATCAAGAGGGATGTGTAAATTTTTTTGTTTAATATCACTAGGGGTGTGTATAGATGAACTTAATATACTTTTATAAATATATGTAGTGTATTTAGTACTTTGATTTGATTGATCGTTGATGTGTTACAAGAAAATAATTAAAACGAAATGTTTCGTGGCATATATATATATATACACACAATATGATCTATTATTATTAGTATACTATTACGTGCATACATACATACATACATACTTATACAAATAATCTTCCTATACTTTCATATATACATATTAATATTATTATTATTATTATTACTACTATTACTAATATGTTAGTATTATACGATATCGATATAAATAAAACACACGCATATACATATAAAAATTATACAAATAAACTTAATATACTTTCATATATACATACATGTTGTATATTTAGTATTTTGATTTTTGATTGAAGTGTTACAGTAATCTAATTGAAACGGAATATTTTGTGGCGTATATATATATATTGAGTTATCTTTTAAAAAATGTAAGTAATAAAAATTCACAAAAAATAAAATAAAATAAAACTATACTTCACGTATAGAGCATATGTGAAGTATAGAGGCCGTCGTGTTAAA
>JBCNJP010000003.1:3342588-3534304 GCA_039602395.1 Deinandra increscens subsp. villosa
TCACACTCGTTTACACCCCTAGTTTTAACCTGTTTACTTGTTTGGGTAATGTCTTATCTCTAACATGTTAAAATATAAAATAGAAAAAGCTTACAAGGAAATATGTCAAACGGGTCAAATGGGTTGAACGTCGCCCATAATGTATTTTTAATAAAATGCATAATACCACCCAAATTATTATATCTACTGTGACCATCTTTACACATTGATTATGTATCAAAAAACTTAAATCTGTTAACAGGAGTATTTCATATCAACCAATTTGGCCTCTCACAAGCCCTTAAAGAAACTTTTTTCATTTAGGCTCATTACCATTTTCCAACCTTTTGAAAAAAAACATCCTATTTGTATGTAAACTATTTAAAAAAAAAATACCTGAATAGCTTCAGGGGAACTGAAAATATGCTGCAGAGACAATGCATTAGCATCTTGCAGTTGAGAATTACTACTTTGCCCTTGCTGATGCTGGACTTGCGTTTGCGGCTCCAACCGCTGCTGTTGTTGCTGAGTATGCGAAAAGTTCTCCTGATGCACGGTTTGATAATACACATTACCCGCTTGACCCATTTGCAACTGCTGCACTTGCATCTGCATAGATGCAGCCATGGCCTGATCAGGTTGTATCGAAGCCGGAACCGGCGGTCTAAGATGCTGCGGTGGCGGTTGGGGCGGCCGCGGGAGTTGGGGCGGTTGTAACGGCTGCAGCTGAGTTATCGGCTGTAAAGAAAACCCGATTGGAAAACTTTGCGAAAGAGCAGAGTGGTTCTGGTTCTGGTTTTGGTTCTGGTTTTGGTTTTCTCCTTGAGTATTTCCATAAAGGTTATACGGGATTCCGGGCCGGTTGAAATTCATCGGCGGCATTAGTGGTGGCGGAGTGTAAAGATTTGCCATATTCGAAGAAACGAAACTCTGCATTAGATCAGAAGATCCGATATTCGACTGGTTATACATCGAAGACGGAGGTCCGGATGTTCTTGAAGATGATAAGTTGGCGGTGGCGGTATAAGGTGGCGGGGTAGGCGGAAGAGGCGGTTGAGGCCTCACAGACCCGCCCCTTGAATAGTCGGAATGGCCCTGGTCAAATTATATAGAAATGTTAGCTGCTAAAGGTTTCATAATCAAACAATATGTATAACAGTTAAATTAGTTGAAAACTGTCTGATGTTTTTCTTACATGAAATCCCGACGGCAGTGGCGGCTGACTTGAATCCTGAGTTCTCGGGTTTACGGGTGCAATGTTGGGTGGTGGCGGCATTGGAGGAAGCGGAGGTTGAGTCAACGGGTACTTTTTATCGTAACCGCCAGCCGGTCCGTGACTAGTATTAGGATATGAAGTTTGTGTAGATGATTTAGGGTTCTTCATATTACCCGAAGATGAAAACCCGATGGATCTATCCGGTGTACCATTTCTCGCATCATCCGGCTCGAAAAACTTTTTCTCGGAAGAAATACTCGGTTCACGGGTCAACGACATTTCAGGCCGTGAAACCGATACTCGTGATGAAAAATCGCTTTGATTAGTAAGATTATTATCATCAAAATTGGACTTCAAAGGTGTGCCCAAGTGGGAATCACTTTCCGTCTCTTCAACAATGGACCGAGGGGAATTTTGGTCGTCGATTGCAGCTGGCTGTTGCTGTAAATTATCATCCGGTTGAGGAAACGGAAGCCCGTCGTCAGACCCCGAATCCTCGCCACCGAAAACTATGTTTAATCCCTGAAGATCGTCATCTAAATCGGGTCGTAAATTCTTGGATTTATTCATTTTTTCGGCATCCGGGTCGTTGCCAGGAGGTGTGTTTTTCATCTGTTGGCTTCCCGCCAGGCCCACGGGATTCTGCCGTTCTCGTTCACGGGCCATAAACTCATCCACATGAATAGACGGTGGTCTGCCGCTACTAGATCCTATCCGCGGGACCGATATTACATTCGAACTCGTCGTACCATCATTTCTCTCTCTAGCAACATAGTCATCCACATGCATAGAAGGAGGCCTGCTAGTATTCGGCTTCCGAAGCCTAAACGTGTCCCTACGTGTGGGCCCCGAAGGAGCGGTAAACTGTCCCGAACCACGGGAAAACACACTTTGACTCGTGTTATCACCAAGAGAGTTATCGACCCGGGGACGCCTGGTTGCACCTTCCAACGGGGTAAGTTTTCTTCTTAGCGATTGCCCGTTTTGAGAAAACGGGTCACGCAAATTCTCCGGGCACTCCCACATAAACTTGTCCCCGTAACTATCTAAACTCAAGAGGTCGGTACGGTCAACGCTGAAATTTGAAATCTTTTGCATCTTTGACGGGCGTTGACCTTCACTCGACATTGACTGAAAAATGCTAGCAATGGCATCATCATCTTTCACTGAATCGCTTGGTGTTTGCAACAAAACCGACAATGAGTTTGCATATTCTTTAACCTGCTTGTCATTCATAACAATAAAAAATCACTAAATTTCCATTTCCACTATCCAAACCACAAAGATGATAAACAAATAAATAAACTACACACCTGACTAGAACCTAGTGAGGAAGTCAACTTAAATATGTACTTGATATTCTCTTCCGAAGAGTTATTTAGATTACGTGTACCACAAGGAAGTCCGAAAAGGTATTTCATCGCATCAACCATCTTTATGTTCAAGCTGTAAAAAAGGCTTTTGCTTAGTTTATGACTTAACTAAATAATCATCGGTCAAATCAAATTTTAATTTGAAAATGTTCACGAAAAACTGACCTCTTATCCATGCAAAAATTCAGAGCTCCTAACGAAAGTGCCTCAACAGCTTCCATGGTTGCTCCAGATGGAACTTCATCGATTTCAATTGAGTTCAATAAACTCTTCCAGCAAATTAGCAACGGGGGAGACTTTTTTAGTTCAATAAGATCGAAATTCTCATTAACTACTTCTCTGGTTTCAGGGTCAGATTCTTCGTTATAAGAGGACTCAACATGTAAGAATACTGAGAGTAGACCACTTCGACCTTCTGTCGAAGAACCTAAGTCTTTAAAGGCTGATAAACATGCAACTAACTCTTTTCCAACTGGTAGAAGCTGGAAAATAAGAAAAGATCAAAATGTCAAATATTGAAAATGATGCCTGCTAGTTATGTGTTCATATCAAATGATGCCTACCTTGACGAGCCTGAAAATCTGGAATAAAAGCAATGAACAATCGTCGGCTGTCAAAATCGTTGCGTTGAGCCTGAATTAAATTATACAATTTAGATTTTGAATATGCTTTAACAGATAAATTCAAGGGAAAATATGACCCGAAAAAGAAAGAAAAAGAGACTGCCAATACTCACCTATCATGCCTAGAATCAGATAACAGAGAAATTGACCTAAACGCAGGGATGCACCAACTAAGTTGAGGAAGTTCGGTAGAACTTTTAAGTACTTCGGATAATGTTTGTAAAATGCCTTCACTCAACAGTATCGGCTATCAAAGAAAGATAATTTTACGTCATAATATAAAGAAACATGTAGGTAATCCAGGTAAAAAATGTATTTTAATCATTAAGCAAACAAAATTATAAATAAAAGGAACCTTTGCATGAGGATGCTCGAGTAAGCTAGCAATAAAATCGAGTGATCTGCAAACCTGAAACCAACAACCAAACTTCTCATGACACAAAGATCTTGAGGTTGCAGTTTCGACCCACATAAATTGTTTTGTTCAAATGATTTTTAAAAATATTTTATGTAATCATAGTTATCAAACTAAACATTTAACATACAAAAAAGGTATAACCTTATAAGTGTCTGTATCAGTTAATGTAGATGACTCGGATAACCTTTCATCAATCCAGAGTATTATAGGACGCAAGAGTATAGCAGCATTATCAGCACGTATACAAGCCATACGGATGATAAATATCCGTAGTGAATCTTGTATGACAACCAACGCCTGTTTAAAAAAGGTGTTAGCTTTACAAGTTTATAACAAAACTCAAGATTATCTAATAAACAATTATACTTACACTAATAGCACAATGTAGAACTATTTCTAAAATCTTGGGGAGCATTGGTGTCAACTGCCCAATCAGCTTCTCCTTGTGTCCAGCCTGTAAGTACCAATTGACCTCTTTTTCCTTCTCGGGGCCTAATAATGTTCCGACCGCCAGCTGGCGAAAAGCACTCAGCATCGGCATCCCGTTCTTCCAAAGCGAGACGCCTTCATCGGGTAATAGATCGTTCTAGCAAGTAAAACAAAAGAGATTATTACTTCTTTGACAAAAAGTAGTCAAAGTTGATGATTAAACTTTAAATATATACTTACCAACAGAAAAAGCAAACTGCAAGTTTCTTTAGGACCCATTGCAAGCAATGAAGTAGCATGAAGACTATCGAGAAGAAAATGAAAAAGAGTAGGAGTCCAACCATACGCTGGCCAACAAGCAAGTGCGGAGACGATAAGATGGCATACAGCTTCGAACCCAAGGGCCATATTGGGATAAGGGTAAGATAAATCAACGGCACATGCGGCTAATTTCGGGCTGCAAAAGAATAATATAAGAAACTAACTAAACTCCAAGAATGCATCGAATGTTATTTCATTATTTGCTACTTAATAATTCAATATCTTAAACTACCTAAGTTCTCGATGCAAATGTAGAAGTGCCTTCATGAGCTTCTTATTTCTATGTTGCTCCTTTGTCTCCTACAAAAAAAAAAGAGTACAAAGTAAAGGTGTATGGTTTTTTTTTTTTCTTCTTTTTCGTGTTTACAATTTAATAATTAACGCAATGGATGTTAAAAAAGCAAACCTTTAATTTATGCAGCATATTAATCAGGAGTGACAAACAAGGAATTAGAAGATCAACTATACTCTGTTCACGGTTGCGTTCGAGCAATATGTCTGAAGTAGTATTGCACTCTGTACCCTCGTCAACAAGATAATCTGCACGGGAGAAGTAAAAATTAAAAATGATTTGAATATATATATATATGTTGCAAATTAATTATTGTTATTGATCATATACTAACCATAGTTGTTGGAGGACTTCTCAAGCATGAGTTTACAATCGATAAGAACCGCATGAACAACCATTACAGCACCTTCATCATATAAAGCACCAGCGACAGCCTTCACCAATTAAACACTTGTTAGCTGATTAAAAATTAATAAATAGAAAATTAATTGATTTAATTAATTAAAAATTAATTACGCACGGGATTATCTGAAATGAAGGCTAAGATACGGAAAGTTGTGGTCAATTGAGCAACTGACGAATCACGAAGAGTAAAACCAAGAAACCTTGACTCGGTAATCGGTTTCCCTAACAGATTATCTATTATGTTTCCATCAGAACTTCCGGAAGCATCTCCAACAACATTATCGACATCCATGTCATCACATGCTAGAATGTTTGTTGATGCCATGTGTGCATCTCCACCAGAAGCTAACACAGCAGCGTATCTCAGAACGCCAATAGCCCCGTTTTTATGATAGACCACACCACCATCTATCAGTTCCAAAAGCCGGGTAGGAGCATCTTTCCGGGTTGACCCGGGGGAGGAAGAATGTAGGGCCTTGTGAAGCTCCTTGGCATGCCCGATCCATGAGCTCATTGATGATGATGTGGAATCGAGAACAATGACTTCGAAAATCTCAACGGCAGAGTGAAAGATGGCAAGATTCAGTGGTGATGTTCCTGCATGATCACAAATATTGTTATATACAGATGATTACCAAGGGAAGATTGGAGTTCACAGATTGAAATATAAAAAGTTAAATAAATGAAACATATCAAGGTGCTAAAAGGGTCAAATTTACCTGAATTAGCAAGTGTTTACCCAGTCACTCCATATTTCTCTGACACCGAATTTTGCCAACCTCTAGTATTATTATGTCAAAGATTTATGAACAAAAATTAAGTGGAACTACGAAGTTTGGTATATAGCGAATTCTTTCTAGAAATCGCCATAAGATTTACCGGTATTCACAGATACTGATTCCAATTCTTTAACAGAATGTAATGCAGCGATCAAAACAGAAACAGCCTGAAAACAAAAGAAGGAAATAATATCATAAATTCATAATAACGACCCAAGTAAAAAAAACAATAGTAAAGCTCCCTAAAAAAATAGACAACTATATCTTCCATAATGTGGTCACCTCTGGAAAATGTCCTATAGCCAACAAAGCCTGGCGTCCACCATCAGACCTGCAGATCATTTAACCACTCATTATATTATGTATAAAAGGAGCAAACCTTAAAGCAACAGTAAGTTGTTGCCATGTGACCTATTAAAATCATGCAGATGGAAATTAAGTCTATCACACCTAGAAATACAACAAAGCTCCCATAAGTTCCATAGAAGTTCATCTAAATGATGTTGTGAGGTAATCAAACGATCTATCACGTTCATCTGAATGAAGAAGTCATTAGAACACAAGAAATTATGAGAACATGGTTTCAACTAACATATGATACTAACCACCCGTAAATGTGTCTTCATAATTGTTCCAATTTCACGTGGATGACAAAGGAAACCCTTGGATATTAAGACTGACGCATAACGGAGAGGGATAGACTCTTGCATACTCGAATCAGGTCCTTTTAGTGAATGAATTACAGTAGTTGAGAGCTCAGGGTCAAGCATAAGGAACATTAAACCTGATTAAGCAACAAAATAAAAAGAAGACTGCTTTAAGGGGAAAAGAAACATAAAAATAGAGATGGCACAAACACATAATTTGGATGTCATAAAGGTCTATTAGAATATTTTTGTTCAAAATTATTACTTTTTTGTAAATGGTTCTTGCCACTTTCTAGTTATAAAAATTATATTACAAAAAATTTAATTCTTCTAAAACAATTGACATAGGATGTTTTATGCATAAAAAATACACTTAGGGACGGACAACTTTTGACAGCTCGGTCTGTTTCCTTTTAAGCTAAGCTTTATCTTTATCATTTTTGTTCTTTTTTTATTATTTTTACCCAGTTGAGATATATTTACCACCTTGACCCGTTTCCTTTTAAGCAAATTGATTCATTTATAAGTAAACAGGTTGAAATTGCCACTTGTAGGTGATAGTAATAACAGCATGAGATATGATTTGACAAACCTGATCGACAAAAAACAAGTGAAAGGATTATGGATGCAATGTATGATGTGATATCCATAAAGACGTCCCTAACATGCCCCACCTCAGATCGCAGTGTAGAAGATGATAAAAGTGCAGCAGATAAAGGTAGAAATCCCCTTTCCTAAGGAGGATAAGGATTAAAATAAAATATCAATAATCTTGAAATATAAACAATGAACAAGAGAGCAGAAACAAAGGTTTCTCAGATTATTAAAAAAAAAAAAAAAAAAAAAAAAAAAACATAGTAACAAGTAACAACTAACAATACCTTAAGAAGAAAAAGCAGGTGTGAGTCAATATCCCAATTTGAAAACCGATAATTTGACGAAGTAATTAGCTTACTAGTAGCTGTGTATGACAAGAGACCGTCTGTTTCACCAAGAATAAGTGACCTGCTTGTGCTTGCAACTTTAGAAGGATCTTCAACTAGTGGATCGGTATTTATTAATTTCTGCAGGAACATTCGGTCAAATACATGGCAGGTAATCAACAACTAGCTATGTTTCATACTTTAGTTAAAACTAGGAGGGGTTTGGATGTGGGGTTCGAAATTGATTTGGTGTTAATCACCATCAAATGATTTTGTAATAAAAATGTGTGGCATGAAATAGTGTGTAATAGTCGGATAATAATTGTTCATGGTGTTTAGCAAATTCTGATCATCAAGAAATTAATAGATAAAAGGATAATAAGACTTTCTAAATGGACCATATGGTATTCAAGTATCCCAAGTCAATAGATACAACAATCTATTTTTCAAGAAATTATCTGTTCAGTATATTCTTATGGAATATAATTCTGATAGTTATATTTTCTAATACTATTAGTTAAAACAAACTGGAGAAAAAGAGGGGTAAATAAGTATCATAATGTTTATTGAATCAGTGTGTTCGGTTGCAGTGTGTGAAACTGATTGTTTGACCCCATAACCGTCAGAAAATAAAAGAATAAAAGAATCGGATAAAACTCACCAGAAGTTTTCTGAGTTGAAGTTTAGCACTTGTAAGCATGTCGATAGTTACAGGCATAACATTACCAGTAGTAGATAAACCTCCCAGCACATGTAGTACAGCAAACTGTCAAATCTTACAGATTAAATAAAGTAACAATCCATAAAAAGTTCTAGTAAAATAAATAAACACACAAACAACCTCATATCTCGAAGCAACTTCATAAACGCGAATACGATGAAGAATGTAGGTGGCAAGAGAAGCAACATCATGACGTGGATTTTGCATCAGCAATTTAAGCAACTGATTATAACCGTCACTGGTGCCAGTAGGAATATTATCATCTTCCCGAGGCCACCAATTTAGGAATCCCTCACAACCAATAGAATGCCTAGTAGCCTGCTTGATAACTCCAAGAAGAATTAGTGTAGCAGCACTCGAATGCACTTTTGTGCAGAAAATGTCGGTGAGTTGCTTCATGCCCCCACCATTAACAAAGTTGAAGCAGCTTTCTTTATAAGAACATAATAGAAGTGCAGCACTTAGCCACACCATGATAAGCTTGCTCTGAGAAACAAAGCAGAAGTTTTGTAAATGACGACAATAAGGCATTCATAAGAACATAACTATGTGGAGAGAAAAAGTAAATAACCTGTGGAAGCTGAGCACCAACAACACTTTCACAGTTACTGATATCGTGATAGTATTGTGTTAAAATATCCACCAACTGTTTGGAACTGACTAAATCGCCCTCGGACTCAAGTTCATCTGTCAACATTTCAGGCAGTGAATTACCGGAGTCAGTCGAAAGGCTATTAAAGATGTCAAGGAGCTCTTTTCTGGCTTGAGTAAAGTCAAAACAAGATTCTTCATAATCAAGCGTTTCATGATTACTAGATGCATGTTGCAAGCCTGCAGAGACGAGAGAATTAACAACTGTATTCAAAGCAACATATCCTGCATTTGGCATCTGTAGAATCCTGAAAGATATCTGTAGAAACTGTTTTATTTCAACTAATATATCTGATGCGATAGGTTTAAAAGTCAATGACTTTAACAGAGATATTGGTTCCTCAATGGTTGAATTTTTGGGATTTAGTGCAGGTGGGAGGTCTTCCAGGTCACCCTCAACAATTGACACCGTGTTTGTTAAAGAGCCGTCTAGGTCAACTTCTATGTTGAATTGACCAAGATCTTCCCCTGTGTTTCCATATATAACCAAACTAAGGCTTCGGTAACTTCCCCTAACAACCAAATGGTTTGTTACAATTGCCTGAAATAATAAATGTGTTTTTCTTAGAACTTGTGGAAATAATAAAATATTAAATAAAAGTATAGTGGGCGTGACTATCGAAGGAGATTATATCAAGTACCTCAACTTCAAGAACATTTGAAGATGAAGGAGAGTAGAGAAAAGGCTGGCATAGACGCCTAAACCTTGTTTCTCCTTCACAATGCACAAAAACCTCTAAAGCAAATGAAGGAGGTGAAGTGGCCCTGTACGCAGTGTAAATGGCAATATATACACGATTAATATAAACATGAAACACAAAAGAGTGAAATTAAATTAAAATTTTAAACATTTTCTTGAATATAAGGTCCATTTTATTTATAAATCAGGAAAAATAGGTTCATTATTAAAAAGAATGTAATTTTGTTTATTTGCCTCCTACAAGTCTACAACAATGTTTGTCCAAGTTCTTCTAATGTACATTTTCCGATTTATGAAATCAAACACTCAAATTATATCGATCTTTAGTTTTTATGATTATTATTTATCTTATAGAAGTTAAGTCAGAGTTATTTTCACCTTACTTGTTCTTATTAAACTAATATTGCAAGTAAAATAATCTAAATAGGGATGCCTACCAAAGGGCTTCTAGCCCAATGCTATTTGGGTATTTAAACTTTAGTAAGGTGTCCCTCCCCTAGAGATTGAGGGTTCAAGTCTACCAGTGGACAAAGTGGTGTAAAATTATTGCTCAAAAAAAAAAATTAGGGACGCCTTAAGAACTAGAAAACATTTGAAGATAACACATAATACACGCAAAATCTAGAGTAAAATGGAAGGCTCGCATGTTTAAACTAATGTTACGAGTACAATAAAATATAATCTTCTTTGAATTATTAACAGCTATGAATATCAGAATTAGCTGAAACATAACACCACTATTAAGATATGAGAGTAATGTAAAAACGTAAATCGTGTATGTAGAATACGATACCCCAAAAGTGTTACTGAGGGTGATGATGACGATGAGCTCTGCTCAAGGAACTCGCAAGAAGTGACAACAACAGGTTCAGAAAATATCACCTGGAAAAAATATAACAAAATATGATTGGAACTTGGAACTTTTTATACAACCCTATTTTGAAAAGTATTAATATGCATAATTGCATACCAATTCTATTTAGTTCTGATATTTCTCTTCAGAAAATCTATCTTACTTTTGAAATAGATAGCAAGCTACACTTTATTTCATATACGAAATACATATAATCATATTAGATTAAATTATTCAGGATATAACAAAGTATTTGAAAACAAAACAAGTAAAAAAAAGGAACAGAGTTTTGCCTATTAAAAACAAAAAAAAAAAGTATGAACTGAGAAAAAAAAGACAAATACCTCGTCAACGTATTCATCGAGGTGTGCATGAGCAAATGTCTGCGCAAACAAAACAGAAGGTTCGGGCCGTCCCATTGCTTGTTATTGCATGGGTGTCCTTTTCCCACTCAAGGGTTCCTAACAAGAAAACCCAGCAAAAATACTAAATGAATGCTTTATAAAAATCACAAGTGTATTATGTATGGCGTATTACTGCCAAAAATGTTATAGTCCAGTAGTCCACACTTCCAAACAAAATGCATTGGTCTATATAGAGAAAATGAACTTCGATTTTGAGATGATAACTACCACCTTCCAAATGAGAAGTTGGAAAAAAAAAACATATTGTTGATAGTTATGCAGTTGTCTACTAGAAACCTTCCAGATAACGTCGGGTGAAACCGTGAAAGTGCAAATGTAACTATGTTCCTCTAGAAAATATGGTGATACTAACCAAATTCAGAGCAAGCTATTGCTTGATCTTGAAGACTTTAATCAATGTTTGCAACATAAAAGCATGCAACCACTATCTTGGTTAACAAACATGCAGTGATGCAACATAAAGTGAATAAGTGACCACTCCCCATAAAAATTAAAAATAGAAAAACTCCAATAAAACTTACTTCTAAATAATCAAAATTCTAATGCTTTGGACACGAATTGCCAACTACACCATACGTTATGCCAACTACTAGTAGAGCACCAAGTTTTACATCAAACATAAACCTAAATTTTTGTCTGGTGCGTAGGGAATGGCAAATCCACCTTCTAACAAATAACCGAAAAAACCTAAATATTAACTTAGACAGTGGTGACACGTCCAGCTACATTTCACTATCAGGATACGACGCATTAAAGCCTTTTACTATTCCCGAAAAGCTTGAATTCCTGCAGCTCTAACTGTTTGTAATATCAATGGTAAATAGGATCAGCAAATCCTAGTAATCAATATATCTCTCTATGGTTGACATCCCGTCGAACGAGAGATATGCATCATTGAATCAATCTCACATAGTGATCACTCCCCATATAAATATAAATTAGAAAAAAAACTCCAAAAAAACTTGCTTCTAAATAATCATAAGCTCTAATGTTTTCAACAAGAGTTGCTCACTGCACCAAAGATTATTACATCAAACTAGTAGAGCACCTAGATTTACTGTCAGGTGCAGACCGAGAATAGCAAATTCAACCTTCTAACATGTAACCAAAAAAACCCTAAATATTGACATAGTATTGAGAGTGTCTATAAACCCATGATACTTCATGCTAAAAGAAACTAATTCGCCATAAAACTTGACACTTTTGGTATAAATCAACTGCTTTCAGCATACCTTTCTCAGTTGAGGATCAATTAAATCAAGATTCACGAAACCCGGAAATTTTTCGGACTGTATCGATACAGCAACAAGGGGTAAAGTGATTATGAGTTGGGTAAGGGTTAATTGAAGAAGTTAAACGATGCGTCAACAATCACAATGCGAAAGAATAGGATTGAAATAGGGGGGAAAGGGGGAGTACCTGGTGGCAGCGATTCAAAACCGTTGAATTGAAGTGAAAGAAGGAAGCTGGGTTTGATTTGATTAGGATTGTGGCGGACTCAAACTCGATTGGAACCCAGGCGCGCCCTAACTCGGTTTTGGTCGCTTTGATCTTCAAATGATAACGGGACTAGGTTTGCGATATTTTTTATTTGATGTTGAGGGGTTTTCTTTTTCTTTTCTATGCTCTATGATATGTATTTATTTTATTTTTTTCTCTAACTTTTTTTATATTATTAAGTAACGATAACGATAGTCATTATGACGTGCTAAACCGCTTAGAAATTTACCGTTTAGAAATTTAACGTTTTTGAGAGTTTGTGATATAAAACAGTTGCATATAAGTACGTCACACGTGTCAAGATAAAATCGGGTAAATGTAAATATTAATAAAAATAAATACATCACAACTGAAAAAACTCATGTTATGAAATTAAAATAAAATTATCGGATAAAAAGATTCAATCAAAAGTAACACTGTGAAAATAAACTAATTAAGACAAACGAAAAAACAATACGCAAACAATAAAAAATTATACGTTGAAACGAAACGATGTAAAACTAAATTAAAACGAAGTAAAAAAAGAACACACGAACATCCTAAGGTTTTACACCGGAATACCACCTAGGTGGCTACACATGGGATAATTACTCCTTCCTCGTCGACATGCGTTAAATGGTAGGCCACTCTGTCATTACCCCCGCTAACTGGACATGATTAGTCGGTTACCATACACCATATCGGCAAGCAGATACAAATTCATTCGTAGATTTGATGTGCAATCCTTTAAGGTCCCATTGATGACGATTTCTCACCATAAGACGCCAATCAACAATGGTTAATAGCGAGTTTTGAACCTAAATTTGTAGGTTCACTCAGTTGTGAGATAATAACGGAGGTCAACAAGGTCGATAGACACACTCCCATTTTGTATCCCCGTTATGTAAAAGCACCACAACCATCTACCACGCCATGTATGTGGAGGTGCTTCACACCATTTAGGGTTTCTTCTTGTGTTTGCCTTTAATTAGGCTATATCGTTACAAGAATCCAACTTATGCTCCACTCTACATTTCCACTGTCCTCTTACGTGGGATAAGTTCCCACGCTTTTCCTCATAAAAGTGTCTAAAACATACAACTTTAAGTATCGATATCTTATTCAATTTAGATTCATTATATAGACGGTTTGGATCTTGCACTACTTAGTTAAGCTTTGATGTTATATTACCTACGATGACATTGTACACCAATTGAAAGAGATGACATTCTCGGTCAATTCATTGCTCTAGCTTAATTATCATTTTGGGACCATTTCGTCTTTGTGGATATCCATTTTCTACTCACAAAAAGCTTCATTCATTCCACTAAACAAATACCAATGGGAAGACTTTAATTGTCTAACATTTTAGATAGAGGAACTTATCGGGAGTTAAGATATCATTTGTCACGGCCAAAGAAACACAAGGTAGAGCCAATGGACCACTAGTTCGCCCCTTATGTAGTACACAAGTCGTCAGGAAAGTTTGAAATATTTTTAGAAAGCTCCTACCAAGATGTAAAATTCTCCGAATAAAACTACTAGGTAAATTCATAATAACCAGAGTGAAAAAGAAAAAAATAGTTTGGTAACATTGGTATCACGTTTACTAAAACCTTGAAACATCTTACAAGTCGCTTAGTAGAATGATACCTCTAATTCAATGTGTGTTCATACTAAATATACCAATAGTTTATACAACCATTAACCTAGCCGAGTGACTTAAGCTGTTGAGCTCGATCTTCACTTGTGATGTGAAGTAAATTAGAGGCAACCTAATACTTGTGGGGAGAAAAAAGAAAAATAAAAAAATCAATAGTCACCCAACTTTAATAATCAATCCCAAACACTCTATATTTTTTTGAACTTCAATCTGACTCAGCAGTTGTATCGAGACTAGTTACTTTAAACTTATTCACTACCCTGATTTCAAACCTCACAGCGTGGAAACATAAAAACGCCCCCATTTGTACCATCGGACGGAAAATCAAACAAGTCCGTAAACCTCAATTATTTTAAACTTTTTGCTTGATAACACCCCATCTCTGATTAGGGCTTCAAACTCAATACCCGGTAAATCCATGGCGTCAGTTCGAATGATAGGCACGTCTCTTCTACTTCGCTACGTTTTCTCTTTGTATAAACCCTAAATATTTAACCCATGCTGATTATGTCTTATTTCTTTTTTCTTTTCCGCTTCAAATCAAGCAGACATTGCCGTTAACTTCACAGGTCACTTCATTTCTCATCAAATCGTATCGCGCGATTCAAAATTTCACGAGATTTCAATCATTTCCCCAACTGATTGAATTCTGTAACATACTGATGCAGATAGCATGTTCAAGGGCGTATATAACGGAAAACAATGCCATTTAGCTGATATTGCAGCAGTTTTAAGTAGGGCTTGGACTGCCGGCGTTGACCGGATCATTGTAAGCTTACCATTTCATCGTTCTTCCATAGTTGCAGGGTTAGTATCAAAACCCTAGGTCAAAAACTCAAAGCAGTCAGACAGTAATTTGACTTGCTGATAGGGTTGTAAACGAGCTGAGCTTGAGCTACTTGAGATCGAGTGTTGGTAAAAAAACTCGAAACAATACGAGCCTTAACGAGTTCGAGCCGAGCTCAAGTTTAGAAATAGAGCTCTCGAGCCCCCGAGTTTTACGTAGTGAGCTCAAGCCGGTCCTCGAGTCTTTTATTTATATAATTTTTGTTTAATTTATAAAACATATTTCAAAAAATAATTATTGTTATACATAAATTATAATATGTATTATTTTCTATATAAAAAGAGTAATTTTAATAATATATAAAAAAGGAAATTTTATATATGAGCCTAGCCCGAGCTGAATTCGAGCTTAAATAATTCTTCACGAGCTGAGCTCGAGCTCTATTCGAGCTCTGTTAAGTTTAAACGGGCCGAGCTCGAGTCTAGACGAGCTCGGGCTCGGCTCGGCTCCGCTCGTTTACATCTCTACTTACCTGCCGATTAAGAATGTGTTTTTGTGTATAAAGTTATGAAAATAGGGGGATATCTTTGTTGCAGGTGACAGGAGGATCATTTGAGGAGTCAAAGGAAGCTTTAGCTATTGCACAAACTGATGGTCAGTTAATGTGTGTACTCTGTGCTGGTTTTAGTATAATTTTACGAAATTTCATCATATTTGATTGGATTTATTATTTTATTTTGAAAACAAAAATACTTGTTGTGCAATGTTTGTTGCAGCAAGACTATTTTGTACAGTTGGAGTGCACCCGACGAGATGCAAAGTTAGTATATGTTCTTAACATCTGTTGCTAATTTTGTATCTCGAACGTAAAAGTTATTGTTTATATGGTTCTTTTTGATTTCGTTCAGGAGTTTGATGAGAGTGGAGATCCAGAAAAGCATTTTCAGGCGTTATTGTCGTTGGCTAAAGAGGGAGTTGAGAAAGGGAAGGTAAGGTCAATATGAACTAGAAATTTTCCAAATTTTGATGCTGAATAGTTTTGTAATCCGTCTAAATCGACAAGACTGTTAATGAATTCTCCTGGTTTGCAATAGGTAGTGGCAATTGGTGAATGTGGACTGGACTATGACAGAACTCATTTTTGTCCACCTGATGTTCAAAAGAAGTGCGTGCTGCTTGAAGCATAGATGAATTCTATATATAATTGGCACATTTGGGTTATGATTTATTGGTTTTTGACTTTTTGTTTATACTGTTATCACTAGGTACTTTGAGAGGCAGTTTGAATTAGCACATATACTGAAGCTTCCAATGTTTCTTCATATGCGAGCAGCTGCTGGGGATTTCTGTGACATTCTTGAGCAAAACAAGCACAGGTATGAATGTATGATGCATACATATGCGTGTTCCTTTTCCTTCGTAAATAGGAAAGGTTACTATCTACTAGTACTAGTAAGATACTTTTAAAGTTATGAATGATAGTTAACGAATCTTCATACATCTCTTTGTATAAAAAGTAAACTCTTGGCATTCAATCAGCAAGCGTGTATATTTATGTACACACACACACACATATATATGTATATAAAAGTATGTATTCTAATTTTTACTAACAGCCAAAAAATTTATTAACTACATCAAGTGCCTGAAAGATATGTCCCTTTATAACACAAAACAAACCTTCTACCTCCTCTGAGAATAAAACATAGAACAGAACTATTAAATATACCCTCAGTTCCCTAAATGATCTTAAACTTTTGGCCTGGCTAGTGTGCTACATCACATAACCGAATTAATTAAAACATTTGGTGCAGATAGCAGATAAGACCTACTCGAAGCCTAGTTTCTAACTTAAAATTATCAACCAATTTTCCGAACTTGCACATGGAACCATCTTTGTAATGGCTAGAGCATATATTCATTTGCAGACTTCCATAACCAGTTAGTTAATACTTAATATTAATAGCACACTATTTTTTTATGGCAACTCACCTAACATCAGACCATCTGATTACTTTGGTTTGATGATCTGATTTCAACACATCGCATAAAATTTCTGATCTCACCATATCCTTTCCAGAAAAAATCCTTTTCCTTCAGCGAATTGCAGGGTATACACCTAGAATTGCCTTTCGAGACAACTTATCATTTCTTGAAGCCCTTAACTGGTTGTATTATTAAGTAATAGTTTTGAGAATGGATCCCCATGCCTTAGGCATCGATGCTTTCAAAACCGTCTTTATGATTAGCAAACTGCAACCATCTCCTTCCACCGCCTCTATCTCCTCATACAAAGTCTCCCTTCATTGATTCCAGAAAGATGGTAATGTGATTGACATTGATCTTCCTCCAGCCCCACGACAATCCTCCATATGTCGAGTTTCCTTCATTTTTGTAACTTACACCAACCAATATAATATATTAGTAGTTTATAATTATGACAAAGATATCCTGGAAGTACTTTCTCCACATTTCTGTTTTTTTATTCACATTCAAGTTCTAAAAGTGTGTTTGTGTTTTTGTTTAGTGTATAAGAGTTATGTTTTTAATAATTCATTTGATTTGTTTATTTTGACAAAGAAAACTAGAACAATTTGGGAAGATTGAAATTCATATAGAATTGTATGTGTAAGA
Source organism: Deinandra increscens subsp. villosa (assembly GCA_039602395.1). NCBI lineage: Eukaryota > Viridiplantae > Streptophyta > Magnoliopsida > Asterales > Asteraceae > Deinandra > Deinandra increscens. Next base: position 3,359,907 of record JBCNJP010000003.1, read on the forward strand.
ATGAAGGACTAGAGGTCTATGCCAATGGTTTGTTCCCTCTTAAACCAAGTAACAAGATGGAAAAATATTAAATATTTTGAATCTTGTTAATCTTTTTTATTTTGTTAACGTATTATATAAAAAAAAAGAATTTGGTTAAATATCATTTCATTATGCGACAGGTTCTGTGGTGGAGTTGCCCACTCATTTACTGGTTCTCCCGAAGACCGTGATAAGCTTCTGGCATTCAGTAATCTCTTTATAGGTCAATATCCTCCTATTGATCCCATTTTCATCTATAGTTGAAGTAAATACATGTTGTAAATCACTAAATTGTATTCTCATTTCCAATTATGCGCAAGTTCCTAATTTAAATATCTTATTATCTCTTCTAATAACAGGTATAAACGGGTGCTCTTTGAAAACTTCTGAAAACCTTGATGCTCTAAAGGGTATCCCAGTTGATAGAATGATGATTGAGACAGATTCTCCTTACTGTGAGATAAAAAACACTCATGCTGGAAAAAACTTCATAAAATCCACCTGGCCGTCTAAGAAGAAAGAGAAGTATGACCAGGATTGCCTAGTCAAAGGTCGGAATGAACCATGTTTGGTTCGGTAAGTCCACTTCCATAATGCTCAGCATCTTAATATATTGCATCCTTATTGTTAGAGGCAATGTTTTCAAACCGGTCCAGTTGAGTGTGGTTTGAGGTTTTGAACTGTCCCATTTTAAGCGGTTGGTCGGACCAGATTTCAATATTTTTTTCTTCTTCACACTCTCTCATGTATGGATCGGACTACTACTATAGGCTCCCTGTTTTTATACATTCAAGGCTTCATATTTTATTAAAACCACTAATCTACACCAAAATAAAAAAGTATTTTTGTTTTTAAATTAGTTTATATAATTTTAATTTTTGAAATATCTAAGACGTCAAGTTGTCAACCGGTTTTTTGTGTGTATTGGCTGATTTGTTTATATATTTATTTAACTTCAAACGGTAAAAAAAAATTAGTTAAAAAGGGGAACAAATTGAAAGCCCTCCAAATTCAATTTTTAGTGCATACAACCTTCTACAATCTAGATTATTATTCTAATAATATTGCATTTATGATTATAATTAACACATTATTTATCTATAACATATCAAAATCTCCAGGCAAGTTCTTGAGGTTGTCGGTGGGTGTAAAGGCGTTACTGATATTAACCAACTGAGCAGAACCCTGTATCACAATACATGCAGGTAGGTATTTTGTCCCTCATACTGCTAGAGTTAGTTAGATGCTACTAATCCTAATTGACCAAATCAAAATTCTCAATCGAAATTTACTCCGAAAAATTGTGCAGGGTTTTCTTTCCTCATGACTTGGATTCTGCAGCAGATGCTATTCTTTCTGGTTCTCAAGTTTCCAAGTAATGTGATTTATTAATTTGGTTCATGCTTCAACCATATATTGAATGACAAACATACATCTTTAAAATATGAAGTATTGGCTCTCTAGATTTCAAAGTGATACTATATTAAAATCAACAAAAATGAATTAAGAAATATATAAAATTCCCACAAACCCAATTGACCTTTTGGATGATATGAAATGCCAAAATCCAACAAAAATAAATTATAATTTCTTTTGGTGACTGTTAAATCTTCATGAATATATAAAATTATTATAAGGGGAGCCTTTTGTACCCATCTCACCACTTGGATGGACATCTTCTACATCTAAATATTTATTATTGTTATTGGAAGATGATGAAGAAAACTTTACATCCATTATTGTTTCTAAATTATTAATTATTAATAGTTAATTTATTATTATAGTTCCTATCTCTCTATAAAGCAGATATTGTCTAAAAGAAGTAAGAATAACAAGAGATTATATTCAAAATTCCTTTAGATATCCACACCCTAAAAATTGGTTACACATATGTTAGGGTCATGTAAATGAGATAAGTGCACCGTGTAAATCATATAACATAGTGCATTATACCTCTAAAAGTATCATTTTAAGAAAAATGACAATATTATATGAGAAAGTAAATGAAAATATGATTTTATGGTGTATTCTTTTAGAAAAGTAATACTTTGTAGAAAAATCATTTGAGTTTATAAATTGATTATGATCAAGACGTTGTAACTTATCTCTTGCTTTATGTCGATTATACTATTATTGGCTCCTTTAATGATGAGTTACATTATCACTTCTCTAAGTTGAGTTTGACTGGAGTGATTTGGAACATCTACACTATTTTTGGGGATTGATATTTGCTCGTAATAGCAACTTGATGTTTCTCTCTCAAACTTAGTACGCCTGAGATATTCTAGATCGTGCTAATATGGCTATACCAGTGCTCAATTGAGTCTTACTCCTTCCTCGGGTTGAAAGCCTCTCGTTATATTGAAGTCTTGTTGACGCTTTACAGTACATGATTATTGACACTTTAATGCTCTCAAGCGTATTCTCTAGTACATCAGTGTATCCACTTCTTGTCTAACTATATAGACACTAATTGAGGAGGTTGTTTGGATAGTGGTCAATTCACATTTTGGATATTGTATGTTCTTGGAAGATAACATGTTATCTTGGTCTTTTAAGCGTCAGACTATCCTCTCTCGTTCTAGTGTTATTGTGAACTTGCTAATGGCATAGTTGAAGCATGTTGGATAGGTAATCTTCGTCATAAGCTTCATTGTCCTTTACTTCATGCATCCATTGTCTATCTGTCTCCAAACTCGATACGAAATCAACACACCAAGTCTATTGAGATGGACTTTCACTTCGTTCAGAAAAAAGTGACGATTGGTCTGGTTTGTTGACAATTAGATTCGTCTGTAATAACCGATCAATCATCAAAGAAATCTATCAAAACCCTAAAAATAATTAAAATTTTGGATTTTGATTTATTCTATAGGTAACACTAAGCTAATCGTACACATTTATTTATCTGTTTTTATTAATTTTAAATTGGAATTATCCTATTAATATTTTACAACTTATAATGAATACTAGTAGCATGTAATTGGGCCATACGGCTCCGTTGAATAAATGTCACGTGTCATCGACTGGATATTTATTTATTTTTTGCTTCGCAGATTAACGTATCTAAGCACATTACAATTATCACGGGCGTTAGTGGTGTAATGGGTAGAGTCGTGTAACATAATTTTTAGGTTCTAGGTTCTTGGAGAACTTGGCTTCTAAGTTTAACGTTGTTACATGTTTTTTTTTATATTTTCGTTACTTTATACGTTACGTTTTAACAATACAACTGTTTTGTGTATCCCTCTATTTCTATGATAATATTGTAGTAAAATCTAGTTTGTAGATAAAGTTGATGATAGAAAGTAGAGGAAAGTTGGAAAGAGATACAAAGTAGAACTCATTTTTCCGATTCTAATGGGGACATCAATCTAGCTAGATTTCATTTTTAACTTTTGTATCATCAATTTTAATTTGAAGCAATGATATCTAGGCTTACCAACCAACTTCATGACATATGTAACCTACATCGTTAAGTAACAAAAAGATCTTCCTCTCAAAGTATGATTAGGTGAAAAGTAGGGTCATATAATTAGGAGTGTTAGGTATTTGATTAGGTTTTAAAAAAACTAAAACTTGAATCATTAAAACAACAAACATACAAAACACTATATAACAATTTTAGAATTGGAAATCAAACGCTAAAACTGTCTAGGTCGTAAAAGTTATGATACACGACCGTAAAAAATTGTTGAGTTTAGATAACAAGCAAAAAAGAAAAATTCTTCTAAAAGTAAAAAACCGAAGTGAAGAGTAAGATGAAATTATATATATAGGTAATTTATGTTATAATGTTGTAACTAGGGCCGAGTATCGGGCCGATCCAGACCGGAACCGTAAACACGTGGAACCGTTAACTCTTGAAAGTTAGAACTGAAACCGAAACTGTAATCCGTGAAATCGGTCCGTGTTGGTTCGATTTTCACGGGTCGAGTTAGCGGTTGTTGAAGTTGTGAACCACGAAAAAATTGGGCCATTAAACCCGCGGCTTACTCAGACCTGTTTGCTATTCGAATGAACTGATTGTGTCATTAAACCTGTAAAATCTGTATGGATTATTTATAAATTACAATAGTATGGATTATTTATATATGGCTACAAACATGAAACATGACTACATGATAAAATTATCAAAGAAATATGAAGACGGTTGATATAGAAAACTGAAATAAATGAAAGATGAACAGGGTCATTTATGAATTCCAAGATTGATTAATTGAAGGAGGCGGATACTAATTTGCATCAAAATTAACACTTTCTGTCTTTAGAACTTTATCTTTAGAAACTTCCCATTTATCGCTTGCATGATAGTACTACAAAATAAGAAAGAAAAATAATGTGTTTGGTTTCACGGGTCCTTCTTGGTTTTCACGGGTTGGAACCGGAACCGGAACCGAAAATTGAAAATACTAGAACCGAGAAGCGAACCGGGTAACTGATTTCACAAGTTTGACGAGTCGGTCCAGGTCAATTTCGCTGGTCGAACCAGATTTTGCTCACCCCTAGTTGTGACATCTTTATTGTTGATTTTTTTTTCTTATTCTAGAAGATTACAACCCTTACATTAAAAATAATTTTGGTAGGTATATGATTTTGCTCTAGAGAATAGAAATGACGAATTTTAGTGGATAGTTGGTATATATTATCATATTTTATAGATTGTAGGGATAATATGAATTTATGGTGGTATTCACCCATTTAACTACTATAAGAATAAACAAGAAGATCAATAAAGAAATAATTTTTTTTCTTTATCTATTTGTTGGTTTAAGGAGTAGACTAAAAGTAGTGTAGTATGCCGTTAACAAAATTATTGAAATTATAACAAATTTTGCTTAGTTTTAGAAATTACAAATTTTTTTTTTTTACAGATAAATTTTTTAATTTTATATTAGACAAATACAAGTGGACAATCACCCAGACGGACAAGGGAGGCGGGCAACAAGCTGCGCCGCCAAGCCTTTCTGAATAGCAAAACTGAGTCTCGTGAAAACAACATCTCTAGCACCAGATGTCACCACATTACCATGCATGACCCGTTGAATTCTACCAAGAGTTTCCACAGCCTCAGAGGCGAGGAACCCAAAGGTGTCAAAGGCAAAAGGAACAAACACATGTTGATTTTCAATCAAGGTTGCGAAAGTCGGAAGTCGGAGTCGCGGCGGCCGGCGACCTTGGAGGGATTCCTCGGATTCCTCGGGGATTCCTCGGGAGGAATCGGATCGGATTTTTTAATACAAAAATAAAAATATATGAAATTATATGTATAAAATTATATTGATAAACATAGATATTAAAGGTCTATTAAAACATGAAAATATTTTAGATGTTTTTAGAATTTATTAGAACATGAAGGGTGATGGTTGAATATTTTTTAAGTAAAAGGGGCTATATTTGTAACTATTATATTTTTAAAGGGGTATATTTATAACTCTTATTTTAATACATATAAAACTAGTAGGGTTTACAATAAATCAGCCGCCACTCCATATCTCCCGACTCCTTCCTTTGCTCCGGTGGCTTCCTCCGGCGACTTCCCCCGACAACATGCTCCGGCGACTTCCCCCGACAACATGCTCCGGCGACTTCCCCCGACAACATGCTCCGGCGATGCTCCAAATAGGGTTAAAACACTATAATTTACAGGCGTTGACTTGGTCAACGATTTATTAGACCGATTTTCAGAAGTCGCGGCGGAGGAGCACCGACTTCCGATTCTCCGGCGATTCCTCGGCCGACTCCGGCGACTTTTGCAACACTGTTTTCAATACACGCTTTCTCGTGCTTGTTCACTTTCCCCATCGCAGCCTTGGAAGCCGCCTGGCCCACTTTGAACTCCCCAGGCCCCAGGCCCACCAGAGGGGAGACCCCAGTTAGATCCAGACAAGCATGCTTCCCCCCATCCACCCAAAGACCAAGATGTCTGCCGGTCTAAGAGTCGACCGCCCATCAGACGGGTCTGTCAGGAAGTTGACCGGAGCTTCCTTCTTTGCTGAAATCCCTGCGCGCTTAAATATGTCATATAAAACATCCCTAACCAAATCGTGTCGATATTTGAACCCTGGGAGTTCTTTGCAATGGACAGCATGCTCCCCAAACGAATCCAAACACGCCTTGCGACAAACAGTGCATCTCTCATCTGACGGGAAAATGGGAATCATAAGGCGGTATTTAAGAATAGCGCGATATTCCACCGGTGACATGTGCTGGCCCAGCCCATCGATAGGGATAGCCCGGAGGAAATCTTGGGCATGTGGCGCTTGTAAACATCCGAACACGGCTTTTTGTCTTACGGTCATGTCAAACATTTTTTGTGACTTATAGCTATACTAAAATAAAAAACTATGTATAGCGACCATTTTTTGTTAACATATTTGTTCAATTAATTAAGTCACCGCTCAAAAGTATTTATGGAGTTCTTATTGCTTCTATTTCTCCATACCATATTCATTTTTCTTTCTATACACGTATAATTAAGTTCACGGGTCATAAAATAACATTTTGTTTTATGTGACTGTAAAAATATGTTAACCATCAATTTAAGACTTATGTTGTTAATCTAAGTCATATGTTACTCTGTATAAAATAGTTGTATCCGTTTACGTCATGAACGTAGAAACCTAATAATATAATGATTATATTTATACATATGCTTATCAATTATTACCAGTTATATTATTTTTGTTATTCAACTCCGTATAATACACGTGTTCACACCAAACTTCATATATATGAATATGAATGTGCTTAAGAATAATTCTTTACATGAAATTTGAGAATACCATTTTTTTAACGGCAAATTTGGAATACCATGACACACACTTCTTATATGTTTGAACATTTCCAACATATGTTTTCAGTATGTAATTTTTTTTTAAATTCAAAAATCAGGAAGTCAAACAATAAAAAGCTCCGTTAGCCGGAGAAGCAACATGAATCTTAATTCTCAACCGATAAAAATGATATGTTATTGCCGGCTATTAGGAATCATATATAGAGATGGCCATAATAGGTTAAAACAACGAGTGTCATTTTCAATGCTAATAGTGACGAATTGAACACAATATACACATAAATGATGAATAATAATGTATTTTCGGTTTTAAATTGGTGAAAGGAATAATTGCAAAGAATTCCCTAAGACTGACGATTTATGATATAGACATGTTAACATGCACAATACGATATGAAATTAAATATATTTATGTCATAAACACGATTAAACATGTTTATATTTTTAGTAATTTTAAAATAAATGTATTCTTTGATTTCTTTTCGGTTTTCATTCATAGGATATTAATTGTGTATAAACAGGCCGTGTTATGTAAAACGTTTATAAACAGTTTCGTGTACGTGTTTGGGAAAAAATGATTAGATAATCGTGTCGTGTTCGTGTTTAATACCCGTGTTAATCATGTTGTGTCGTATCTGTCTCGTTTAACACATTTAGACTTATTTTGCAAGCTTCGTTATCCTGGCCTATGCTATTTGAGGAGAGTTATACCCATTGATTTTGCTTGATGGGATATTAACATGTTTTTGATCAATTAATATTTATCAAGAGTGTTATGAGTAAATGTAGGTTATAAGAACTAACATGGAAATCATATTTAAAGTTAATATTTAAAGTTAATTTCTTTTTCTTATTTATGTAACACAATATAACCTAGTAGGTTAGAAAACAATATCTTATCATATTTATTATAAGAGAATTATACCTTTAACTAATTAAACAAAGACATCTTTTACATCCATCTTGATACCACTCACTAAAAGTACTTTGAGTATATAATTATAATAGTTAATATGTGCAAAGTGTAGCTTTCTTATTAACTATATATTGTTTTAGGTAGCTAATTAGTAGCTAGTAGCTATGTCTATTTGAAGAGACATATGTGGTAATATTTACCCAGATGGGAAGGAATCATATGATTGATTTAATGAACACACTGGCTTTCTCACTATGATTAGAAACCATATCCCATAGGCCACACCACCTTAATTTTTTTTAAAAAAAAATTGGAATTGTACGGACGCTTGATTTAGAGACAATTAAAAGGGTGTTGAAGTATTATAAAAATATGATGCTTAATAAACTCATGGTCAATAAAAAGTTAAGTTAGCAAACCAAAACAAAAAGAAGCTACATCTCCAATAAGTATATATCAATTATTTATTTAGAATTAGTTAAAAATTATATATTAACGAGAACCGAAAGAATCATTATTAACTATTTTTGTCTGTCGGCTAAGTTTTACGATCTAAAGTTAGATTTTAATAATTTCAACTATTGCATATTGGCTGATAATAATCCACATTTTGTTTTTCCCCTACAATGAACCCATTTTTTCGCATATTGGGAATAAACAAACTGCGATTAAAAAATGTTAACCTTCGTTAATTTTTTTAACGTTTTGATGACTGGGCATCACAGTGATGTCTTATGTGGTACGTTTTTGCATGTTATTAATGATTGTGAAGAAAAGTTCTTAGAAAACAAACATTTAAACATAACATCCTTCTACAACCGGATCAAACAACTTTTTTCACAGCACTAAAACATATAAAATTTCAAAAAAAAAAAACCTTTGTGTTTAATCCCAATCAGCAAAAACATGTCACATAAGATGTCGCCGTGATGTCTAATTATAAAAATTATCTTTTTAACGACAATCTGTTTATTATCAACTAATATACAATAATTAATATTATTAAAATCCAATTTACATAACATATATTATGAAGTAGGTAAAGAAAAACCCTTTAAGAATTAAATACATCATTTTTTAGTTATTAAAATAATAATATGATCATATTGTAAAAAGTAGGTAAAGAAAGAAAATAAAGTTAGTGTAGAGTGAATAGATAAAGGGCATATATGATTGGTCACACACACAAAATGTTAACCTTTCATCTTCACAATTGAATTGAAAACCATCTCTCTTTCTCTCTCTTGTTATTCTCTCCCATCAACCAACACAAGAATATTCCCCCTCTGTTTTCTTATCAAAGAATCTGCTACCTAAACTTGCAATTTCACCTGGGATTTGCTTCAATTCAATTGGGTTCTTTTTATCTCACAACAGGTTCTAAATCTATCTCTGTTTTCTGTAAATAAACAAAACAAATTGGCATCAATTGAGCTAATGTTTAATTTTTTATTTTTTTTTAAATTGGAAGGAAATCAGATTGTTTTCTGCTAAAAAAAAACTTAATCTTGAAGATGAATTATAAACACCATGATGATGGGATTGCTTCACAGTCACCTGGTTCGGGTCCTTGGTGGACCGGGCTCGTGACCCGATCGGGTTTTGAAGAATCCGAGGGTGGATTGAAGAATTCATCAATTGAGTCCGCAACTAGTGCCACAACTACAACCTGTTTTGGTACAATTGATTATCTGATTATGAGGTTTATTTGTAATCGGTTTACCGTACTTTTTCAACCCATAATTTTTTTTTACTTTCCAGTTATCTATCTTATCGTCAGATCATCATCTTTTACTTTTATATTTTACCGTCTTCATACATTCATCACATTACTTTTTACCCTTTTTAATAATATTAGATTGGGTAAAGGAAGAGAGAAAGTTTTGAAGAGATAGAGATGAGAAAAGACGAAATCCACCGCTATAGCACCCAACAAAAACTATGACGCTATCTAGACAATCCTGGTGTAGCCGCACAAAGACTGCGGCTATCTCAGCAACGCCGAACCCTCGGCCTAAACGATATTTTAGGACAATTTACAAATAAGTCATTTGAGAACCTAGGTTGACTTTGGCTGTAGACGTTCTAGCTACTTTTTAAGTGTATCTTTTACTTTTAGGTGTGTCTTTAATTCTAGATGTACATTTAAGCTAGGCTGCTCGAGATAGAGTCGTGATGTAGGTGTTATTCACTTCTTATGTTTGTGTTTAGTCTCGAGTGTGATTAGTCGTGCATTTATATTCGGCTGTTAATAATTAATTTTTGGAATAATACTTGTTCTACGACACTTAATACTTGTTTTTCTTTAAAAAAAAATTGAGGTTTTCACAAGCCAGACATCTCGTTGTGAGACGTCTCGTCTCTTTATCCCATGAAATACCTCCATCCCACCCTTCTAAGACCGTACGGTTTGAGTGGGATTTCAAGCATGTATTTTGAAATTTCGCAAAAAAGTTGTATTTTGATATTTGATGAAGTATGTTTAATATACTAAGCCAGAAATTTTGTGCACATATTGATCAAAACTTTCAGGTGGTTCAGGTGACTCCAAGAGTTCATCAAATGGTATAAAACCACTTCAATTACAAGCTACTTTCACTTTGCAATCTGCTCCTCAAGCCTTTGGAGGTCATATTGGTCTTGGAGTTGGTCAACCAGCTATGGTGATAGTTATGTTTATATATATGATTTTGATCATAATCTTTATAATTAGGGCTTACCCCTTTTCATGATTTTGATAGGTATGTCACACATATCCTTATGGGGATCAATATTATCGCGTGCTCTCAGCTGCTTATGGACCTCAAACCGCGGTATGTATTTTATGTAACACGTGTTTATTACCTTTGTTGCATTATTTGATTTGGCACTCTTTTGATGATTTAGGGTCGGGTTATGTTGCCTTTGAACTTAAGCACTGATGATGGACCTATATATGTGAATGCAAAGCAGTATCATGGAATAATTAGGCGTAGACGATGTCGTGCTAAAGCAGAAATGACGAAAGCTGTTACAAAAAGTCGCAAGGTGTGTTGATGATGATGTAAAATGACCTTTTTACCCTAAAAAAAGTATCCCTTTTCTTGAAGTTTGACATTCATTTGATCATTTCTTCTGACAGCCATATCAACACTTGTCGCGTCATCTCCATGCAAAACGCAGACCGAGAGGCTGTGGGGGTCGTTTCCTAAACGCTAAAGAAATGGACAAGGGTAAACATGGAGTATTGGATTCAAAACTGACCAATCATCCGACTGGCTCTCAGAGGTCCGAGGTTTTACAAAGTGATCAGGAAACTAATGGTAGTAGGTCCTACATGTCAGGATTGGAGGTCTCAAGCATGTTTTCCATGGGAGACCTCAATCGTTTCCCGATTGGGAATCTCTCGGTTGTTTCTCTTTCAGATATGATAATGTCTGGCAATGCTATTCGTGGTCTTGGCAGGCATAACAAATGGGTTGCGGTGGGTGATCGTGACAACATCCACTGACGGTATATGGGGTCTGATGTGTCTACACGTCGGACCTCGTTTTTAGATAGTCAAACTCGACTGGATCATTTTCGCTGTTTGACTATGGCAAATCATCCTTGGCTATTGTGTTAAGGTTGTCTCTCTAGCCTTAACTCCTTCTTACAAGTATTGCGGGAATGGAGGAATGGTTCTAGAGATGTTGATAACCTTCATACATATACTTATGATGTACACTCATTTCTTCTAGATGTGTTTGTATCATCCTATATCAATATTAATTATATGTTGTTCTTTGAATAAACTTAACAATGAAACTATGTTTTTAAGGTATGTAATATGTGCGTTTTTTACTTCCAAACATTTGGGAAATGCCATGCATTGTGTTTCTGTTTTTTAGGTATGGATGTGTTGGTAATTTGAAATTCCCCATGGGGTAGTTTCTTAATTTAAGATGGATGGATGATCATGTTTCCAAGACCATTTTGTTTGTTTGGATGATTTTTCCCCGCAAGTTATTATTGTTTCAAATTTGGGTAAATAGAATGAAAACTAACAAAACTCATGATTCCTTTTTGAAAAAAAAAAAACTCTCAAATTTAATTTTACTAGATCGAAGTTTCCAAATTCAACAACAAATTTGGATCACTGACATGCCACTGACACTATCCAATTATTTTTATTCATAGAGCACAGGACTCGAAGACCACCATTAGAAAATAACCTACCATAGGTGAGAAAACCTATGACCCAATTTGATACCCTAATTTTTTTTATCACACGTATGAGTTGAATCCAAAACCTCATATTTTAATGTCTTTGGCGTCGCATCTTAACCACTTGGACTAGTAATCATTAGTTGTAAAAAAACTAAACAGTCACTAAAATGATTTTTATATATAAAACTTTGAACTTGTCTAAAATTCACCTACTTATTAACAATACCAAGCCTACCGTAACAATGATAGATCTATTGGTTTGACAACCCACTTGAATTTGGCCGGTAATTGGCATTTGGGTGATTGAAACCTAAATCAACCTTATGAATGAACTTTTGAGTTAAGGACGCTCAAGACTTATCCTTCTGGTTAAGGACACTAGTCATCAAAGGTTTGATTATACAAAATCATTGATTTATTCATACATGCTTGAGTTTACATTTGACATTTGAATCGCTTTCAGTCAACTATATGTATTTCTAACCATATGTTTACTCACCAACTATTTTAGTTGACGATCTCTATTTTATACATACTACAGGAAATGCAGTTTGAGCCATACTTAATTGATGCTACATATAGGATGCTTTGGACCTAGATCAATCAATTAAAACATTGTGATCATATTAGGTTTCCAAGATCGTGCAAGATTTTTAATAACTTTTCATTTCTTCTTAAGCACCCGAACGCTCGTTCTACAACATTTCTCGTGTCCTCCTAGCTTTTACAAACTTTTTCGTTTGGTTGTTGTGGGCGCAACTAAAGTTTTTACAAACAAAAACCAATCGAGATATATGCCAGCGGCAAGATAATAACCGTGTTTGAATACGAGCCGTTCACTTCAAACGACGACTCATGTGCCTTTTCCCTAATAAGATCATTTGATAAATAAGTTTGGTTAAGTACGTTGATGTCGTTGTTAATTGGAGCCGGCTACTCCAAAGAACACATGCCAAAACCACAAATCCTCTGAGACTACCGCCTCTAGCATAATCATAAGGTGTGGATGATCGTCTCGCATTAACTTTCCACACCAATCGTACGTTTAGATAACTAGACAACTCTCAATACATCAGCCAAGACGTACTACAGAGCATACCGATAAAATCATATTTATTTTCATAGATAAAGAAACACATGTATCCCATTTAAAAAAAGGATGAATACATTAGGACGCCTACACTTGTTTGTAATAAACTTGTGCTATAAGCAATAACACTTGTAAGATACACATTAGAATTTGCACATAAAACATTCATTTTCAGCATTTAAAATCATTTTATCTTAATTTGATAACGTCTTTACAAAATGTTTGATAAGCATTTATACCCATAGTATCCGTCACAAAAGCAATTTAATCATATCAACTATTAATGAAGGAGTGTTTTAGCTATTATCCCATGTTCCGCCACCTTTTAACTCGTATATTGTTCTCACTTTTTCGCCTATTCTACCATATATAAGCAAAGTTGACGTTCATTCTATGTAATACTCATAATCTCGACTAATCATGTAAACGGTTTGAACCTATATAGACATGCATGGTGGTTTCTTTATATGATTAAATATTAGTCGAGATTATGAGTATCGCATATATAGACACACTTTAATTAATATTTTCATTATTATAGATGTTCATTAATGCTCGGCTCAAACAATTTGAAGTCTAAATTAGAGAAGATCTTCAATATTAATGTTGCATTCACATCTTCTCTCTTAATATGGGCATGGGAATGCAAGCTTGGATGGAGGTTAGACATGGCAGTTGGTTTAATTTGGAGGTTAGACATGGCAGTTGGTTTCGTCTTGCATTGGTCCAAACTTGTCCCGCTCAAAGTTAATCTTTTCGCGTGGCGTGCTCAACGCAACCGGATCGCCACTTCCGAAGCGCTCTCGAGACGGAACATCCACATCGCTTCCTCTTTATGTCCGCTATGTCCTGACGGGGAAGACTCGGTTTCCCATGTTTTTACGGGATGTTTTTTTGCCGCTGCGGTCTGGAACTGGTTTGCCGGTTGGTCCGATTCTGCCCCTATCTTTGCCTTTACGTTCGATGATCTTATGGTGTTGCATAAAGGCATGGAGGTGAGGAAAAAAGAAATCTTCCATGGTATTATTCTAACCTCGTGTTGGTGCTTGTGGAAAGTCAGGAATGAGGCCATCTTTCAAGGAAAGACCCCGTCCATTACCAAGGTTATTAAGGAGATAAAGTGTTGGTGTATGTTATGGTTTAACAATCGTTGTAAAAGTAGTATATACTGGGATACTTTCCGTATCATGTAATGTTCTTGGCGTTTGAGAAAAGCCCCCGAGCATGAAATTAATACGAAGCTAGACAATACACTCAAGAAGTTAGGAGACTGAGGAATCCCACCCCTTCAACTTGTATATAGGAGAGGGCGGAGACATCTAGAAAATTCTAATCTAGATTAGATAATGATAAAATAATGTAACCTAAACAAACTAGGATATCTAAAAATATTTGTGAAATAGTAGAACTAATTAAACAAAAATTAGTATGCATGAAATAAGTCGGTCCATGCACCTCTTCAGGCGGCCCATTCGATCCATGCTGGCCCATTTAATTAGATGACACTCTTTGATATAGGACAAAAGAAGAAGGAAGATTCTAGAAATTAGATGCCACCTCACCAAACCTCACCAATCGCCTTATACCTCTAGGATCGAGGACGCCATTCGTCGAGAAGAATTTTGTTCCTCCTATAAATAGGGTACCTTTTTTTCATTTCTTGCACCACAAATACCACTTTCCTTTTCAAAAAAGCAAACCGCCATGGCTGTAGCATCTCTCCTTGGTCTGAAAATGCGATTTCCATCCATCATGATACCTTCGATTAGAAGGTTCTCTGAAAATGGTGACAAGAAGACTATGATGGAGAAACTAAAAATAGTTGGGCGAGGTGTTATCAAAGGAGGAGGAGCCGAAACACTACGAGACAAAGATCGGCGGAGCTAACGTTACTACGGATCAAGATGAACATGGTGGATCCCGTGTAAAAGGTACAATTTTTTTTTTCTAATTTGATCGAAAAGCAGCAACTTTAGTGTATGTAATCTTTATTTTTCTTTTCTTTTTTGTGATGTTAAGGTGTAGCAGCTCCTTGCTGCTCTATGTTTCTGTTTAATAAATTGCTTAAAAAAAGCTAATCCCTCTTTCTGTCTGTCTACCAACACGTGATTTGGGACATGACATAAAGGTGGAAGCAAAGACACAAGTTGGCGCGGACGTCAACTGGATAGCAAATCTTCAGGGGAAGCTCGAAATTCTCGAAGCGGGAGGTATATATATATCATTCATGTCAAATTAATAATTAAATTTTAAATCTTTTTGCTTTTACAACAGTATTTACGAAGTATGGAGATCAGAAGAATCTTTCCAAGGATCTTGCTGCATATCTGGATGCAAGGAGCATATATATTAAGGTCATCAAGGTCAGCGTGAGCGAGACCAAAGAAGGCCTGGTGTACCGGATCCCCATCCCTGGTGTGGACTTTGCCATGGTTAACTTTGCAAGGCGCGGACTGACCATGTATGTGGAAGATTGTACTATCCAAGGCAAGTCGATCACCATAGCAGAATGTTTTCTGCCGGAGCACCAGGGCGAGGATTTCATAGCAGGTGATTTCCTTTTCAGCGAGGCTGAAAACGGTGAGGCGAAGATGGTGGTTATCAACTATTACGCGTCTTTAGCTTTTGAACAGAAAGGTACCGGGGTCAATGATGGAGAGGCATACATACTCCTTAATTTCCATCCGACTATGTTACATACACACTTTCTTACTTTCCATCTCCCTTTCCATCATTGACCCTGGTGCCCTTCTTTTCCAAAGCTAAAGGAGCTTAATAGTTGACAACCACCATTTTTTGTCTCACCATTTTCAGCCTCACTGAAAAGAAAATCACCTTCTTTGAAGTCCTTGCCATGGTGCTCCAGCAGGACACATTCTGTTATGGTGTTTGATTTGCCTTGGATAGTACAATCTTCTACATACATTGTCAGTCCGCGTCTTGCAAAGTTAACCATGGCAAAGTTCACACCAGGGATGGGGATCCGGTACACCAAACCTTCTTTGGTCTCGCTCATGCCGACCTTGATGACCTTAGTATATATGCTCCTCGCCTCCAGATATGCAGCGAGATCCTTGAGAAGACTCTTCTGATCTCCATACTTCGTAAACACCGTTGTAAAAGCAAAAAGATTTAAAATTTAATTATTAATTTGACATGAATGTTATATATATATACCTTCGGCTTCGAGAATTCCGAGCTTCCCTGAATGTTTGCTATCCAGTTGCCGCCAACGCCAACTTTTTTGCCATCACCCAAGTCACGTGTTCCTACACAAACAGAAAGAGGGATTAGTTTTTTTTTAACAGCAATTTATTAAACAAAAACATAGAGCAGCAGGGAGCTGCTACACCCCAACATCAAACATACCAAAAAACGAAAAGAAAAATGAAGATTACATACAGTAAAGTTGCTGCTTTTCGATCAAATTATGAAATATGATTATGATGGCTCAGATTGGGTTAACATATTTGATGGCTCTAACCCTAAAATTTCAGGACCTTCTCCAAAAGTCAATAATAAACTAAAAACATAGGCGGCCCAGATGTAGGGTTGGTGACCGTCCAAGTGTTAGTTTTTTGAAGGGTTCGAAACTTTTAAAGTTTTCTTATATGATTATCTGATATATATCATTTTGCTACATATTTTAACACAAAGAGCGTCTAGACTTATCTAGCAAAGTCTAAAATTCTTAAGGCGTAGTCGCACGTAGAATGGTAGAATCCAAGAGTCTAGGGTTCAACACTTGGCCTTGGCTATTTTTAGAACGTAATTTCATAACCGAATTTTAGTAAAATTAATGTAAATAATAAGTTTCAAACTTGTGACCTTAACATATTTAAAGAAATTAAGGAGTATGTATGCCAATTCAAGAGATGTTGTTGGATTAAAGTCTATAGATGATATGTAATAATATTCATTAGATACATTAAAAATTCAAAACCCAAAATTATATTGTATCTTTCTTCATCATTTTAATCTCAAAGATTAAATAATTTAAATAATAAATATTTGAGTAAAACTCATTTACTCATTTTTTTAATAACAAGAAAATATTAGTGTTCTAAATCAAAACGGTTTCATTTGACTGGTGAACACCCAAAGTCAAGTCTCTCAGGAGCCCAACATCTTATTCGCATTCAGGACCACAAACCGGATTTTTTTAATGTTCTCGGGGACTACCCGGGCTGAGTAAGAAGTTGAAGTACATAGATTAGTTACTAACTAAATAATTCATTGATCATCACAAGATGGCCAAGCTAGTCTCAGGTTCAAACCTTCGTTCCTAACTAGCTAAGTTGCGGTTAAAAGAAATGATCATGGTCAATTGGTCATTGATCAATGTATTTGCATGGACTTA
This sequence comes from Deinandra increscens subsp. villosa, assembly GCA_039602395.1. Classification (NCBI taxonomy): domain Eukaryota; kingdom Viridiplantae; phylum Streptophyta; class Magnoliopsida; order Asterales; family Asteraceae; genus Deinandra; species Deinandra increscens. The sequence goes on from JBCNJP010000003.1 coordinate 3,377,278, forward strand.
TAATATGAAATTGATACTCTCTATATATAATTGGTTTCAGCTGCATTTGAGGAATCCAATCCCATGAGCCTGAAGCCCATAGGTTCAAATTTCAACTCCATCTCTGAATATTTGCTAGCCTGGCTTCTGGTAGCACGTTACTCGTAATCATCATGCATATCTTCACTACTAAAAAATTTGAGCATAATGCAACTTATTTTCTTCACAAAAAGGTTATCATTAGATCTAATGCAACTCTTTTGTTACATAATGTAACCTTTAAAAGCTAATGCAACCTTTTTAGGATGTAACTTCAGCTAATTCTATATTTTTGTCAATAAAAATGTTGCATTAGGCTCATTTTTTTTGTAGTGCTTATATGTTAATAAAAAATATATATATTTTTTTAAAGATTCTGAATATTATCGTGTTCATAATTTCAATTAGGATGATGTTTGCTTGGAAATATATAATGAATAAATTGTCTACAGAGCCGTTTACCTCGTACTCAATGTAAAAGGAGGTGTCTGCTGAAAGGTTGTACACATGTAGAATGTATGGACTCGGGAAGACGGAGTCTAATAGTGCGGTCATATGTGTATCCTTAAACATGCCTCGTCTCAAGATAGAGGACGTGAAGTCGTATTTTAAACACGATGCTTTGTTCATTGAAGGAAAAACAAAAACGAAAACAGAGAAAATGCACTATTTCACGGGCATACGTTTACCGGAGAGTATCTCAAAAATCTAATATGATCAAAACTGAGATGAAAGATGGAATTTATAAGGCAACTCTTCCCTATAAGACCTTCGAGATTAAGTTCAGCTAAAACACCCCTAATTACTACCTCATTCATTCTTTCTTACGGTATGTTATTTCTAAATCCAAGAAAACTCGCCTCCCGATTATAATATATGTGACAATTCCCGTTTATTATTTAAAAAAATAATAATTTATCCACGAAATGATACAATTGAAGTTCAATATGTTTCTCTAGCTAGATTTTTTTAAAAAAAATATTTGAGTGAATTTCGAAGCGCCTGTTCACACATATATCTCATAGTTTTGACATTTTTTTTCCCAGTAAAATAGTCGGCATTATCGGATGATGAAGACGAGTCCAAGAAATCCGTGGTTCGGTATAAAGAATTATAGAGAAATGATGATTTTGGGATGAATTTTAGAGAAAAAAATGATTTTGATGTGTAATGTATGCATACGAGATGGTGGCCTGCCCCTGCGTTGCCCTGAGCAACCCTTTTATGAAGTATCCTTTTTGCGACTGAGAAAGTGATAATATCATTCACCATTTGATATTAGTTTAGGACATGTTCGCATAAAAAAAGAAAAAAAAAACCAAGTCTTCACTAAAATTCTAAAATCGTAAAATTTACAATGCCACTACTTTTAAAGCTTGTTTCACATATAGAGATGTAAAATGTCAAAAATGATTTTATACTCGAAAGAGTCATCTATAGGTCAATTTGTTGATTGAGTTGGCAAAGGTAAAATTTTTTATCCGAATATCCGGCCTATATACATCTTGTATTCGACCCGTATAGTATACGTTTTGTATCCGATACGTATACAGTATACAGAGTGTCAAAAATTCAAGCCCATTCTACTCAAACACCTTAAAATTCCAATTTAACACCCTAAACTGTCCCGGTTTGATCAAACAGTTCTGGTTTGAATAAAGACAAAAGTAAACATCTCCGGTTTGATCAAACAGCCCCAGTTTAGGTTTTTTTTCATGATTCTTTTAACTTCCAATACATTTATTTTTCATCAAAAAAAACTTTTTTTTTTTTAAAAATGAAGAACAAACCTGGGCGGTTTGAGCTATAAGCCCCGGTTTACTTTTTGATCAAACCTTGTTTTCCGGAAACTGTACTGATCTGACGGATTTGTTTTATTCAAACCACCCCGGTTTGATCAAACAGCCCCGGTTTAAAGTGTGAATTTTAAAAAGAGGTGTCTGAATAGTAGGTCCCATTCAATATATATATTCGGTCCATAAGTATAACTTATACGATCCGTATGAGGATACAAAGATAAATAAAATAGGTACAAATAACACAACCAAAAATCAAATATGTAGCCAGGTAGAGTCTAGTTTTCATCGGGATGCTTACGAAAAAGCAAGGGTGTGTTTTGCACACATGTTAGAAAATAAAGGTACCTTTTTGCATCTATAGTTCGGTCTGTATTTTCTTGGAGGGGCGCGGTTTCGAGCCCTACTTTCATTTTTTTTTCGCGTTATTTTTGTATGTATACGTGGGTGCTTTATGTCCTCATCCAAAAATCGTTCCTTCTTTCTTCCAGATAGGATTTCAGCAAACTTCTTCACTTTCTTGCCTCAACTGATTTCGGCAGGTTCGTTGTTCTTATTCCTCTTCTTCTTCTGCTTATTATCGCATATTCTGTTTCTCGAATTATGCAAACCTATCAATTGGACTTTCAAAATGTTTAAATTCTTTGAAATTCAGCAAAGTTCTTCACGGTTCTCAGCTCAACTGGTTTTTTCAACGATTGATTGTAGGTTTAATTTCGGTTGTTTCGCCTTAATTTGCTTTCTTCTTTAAGGTTTTTGTTATTGGTTTTTCATGATGCATATTAGGTGTTTGATAAAATGTCTTCTCTTTGTTGGGATTGATCTCTCTTTATTTGTTGTGTGTTTTCTTAATTGTTTACTTACATAATCTTTATCTATTTATTCTTATAATCTTCTTGCAGGAGATAATTTGTTGCTCCTTTCTTTTCATTTTCTGCTGTAATTTTTTTGTTTGTTCTTAGTGACTTTTTTTGACAAAGTGATAAATTGTGCCAGTTTTTATGTATTTCCGATCATCTATGTTACGATTTTCAGTTGGTTAGATGGATAGTTAAAGGGATTAAGTTATTGAAAATGGATAAATTGAAATTTCTAACTGCTATCACTCTAATTTGTAGTGTTCAGTTATAGTATTGTGTTTAGTGATTTAAGTAGTTGTATTGAACTTCTAAAGTTTAAGTGAGTCTACATTTGATTTATCTTGCAAGCTTGGTATAATAATTGATTTAAATTGCCAAACCTTTACACCTATATTCCCTTTTTTGTGTTTTGTAGAAGTGATTCTGATTTTACAGGTAAATCATAATGAGTGGTAAACTTCAGGTTGTAGAGGTTGATTTTCAATTTAAGCATAACAATTATGAATCCAAAACTAATTCAAAACATGATTTATTTCAGTTAAAACTTCAAATTTTAGGTGGAATGCTTAGGTTTGCTTATTATGGTATTGTTTTATAATTATAATTTCAGTTTTTGTAGTATTGTTTACTGTTATTCCTTTATTTTTTGTTATATTATTCTCTTAGAGGATGTTATTTTTTTTTTGTCATTATTTTTATGTAGAACTGTTGCTATTGCTACCCTTTCTTTTTCTACCGATATGTGTTCTTTGGTTTACATCGACTTTTTTATTAGCATGAAATTTTGATTAGTTTTAGATAGTATTTAGTTTGGAAATTCATTCAATGTGATCTTATAATGATAATAACAGGTAAGCTTCAGATTTTGGAGGTTGATCTTCAATTTAAGCATATAAATTATGAATCCAAAACTATATCCAAATATGATTTATTTCAGTTAAAACTTTAAATGTTAGGTAGAATGTTTAGGTTTGCTTATTAAATATTAAGGATTGTTTTAAATTGTAGTATTTGTAGTAGTGTTTACTGTTATGCTTTATTTTCCTTGTATCATTCTCTTAGAGGATGGTAATGTTTTTATTCTCATTGTTTTTATGCAGAAGTGTTGCTGTTGCTGCTCCCTTTTCTTTTCTACTGGTATCATGGTATGTGTTCTTTGGTTCATAGTGATTTTCTTATTAACGTTAGATTTCTTTAGTTTGAGAATTATTTCGTTGGGATATTTGTTCAATGTGATCTTAATATAAGCTACATGTTCAATTTTGTTATGTTTTGTAACTGTGAATTTATAATACCTATTCAAATTGAAGTTCTTTTATAGATGCTGAGCTTATTAGTTGTTAATAGAGATGTACAATGAAGACATGTTTTTAATAAGATCTTGGATCTGTTGTGGATTAGTTAAGGCAATTAGTTTTAGACTAATAAACTAAACTGATTTGTATGAGATATCTTGCATATGTTGTGAATTTTATTGTATCAATGTTAGGGTCACCAAATAGTACAATGAGATTTATTAATGTAGGATTTGCCAAAGGGTCTGCTTATTTTTGAATTTAACAGACATTCTTACTAAATAAGTTTGCAGCTAATTGAGTTTGTTATTAATAAGAATGGATGCATCTCTTTGGTATGAAGTTAGGTAAGCATGTGCCTTTGACGTCCAGCCACCATGCCATTTTTTAAGATTATATTGGTTCATAGATTGTAGCAATTAGGATTATAATCATAATAGGTTTGTATCTAGATTGTAACTAATATATATATCCGACTCCTAGCCAATGTTGTAAAAATCGCTAGGTGCTAGTCGGGCGGTCAGGTACAACCTAGGGATTAATCGGGAAAAATCACTAGGTGGCAGACTACAGATTAGCGTCTAGGCGCCAATTAATCGCCGACTAATTCGGATTTTTACAACACTGAGCTGCTTCTCTATGTGGTTTTGTTTGTGGGATTATTTTAGGATGTTTATGAGTACATTATAGAATATCAAAAAAATGAACTGTGTACTTATTTACTACATTTTAATTTAGTACTTTTGCTGGTTCATGTATACTCAGTCATCATGCTATTATTTTCCCCATAGTTTGTTCTCTTATAGTGATGACTAATCTACTTATTAACATTAGTGTTATTTATTTATTTATTTATTTTTTTCAGATTGTAATGGGTTGCTCTATGGCTGTTTCTGTAAGTTTTTCTTGCTTTACTAACCATGTGCAATCTGTTTTCATCTTACAGTTTATTGTTAGTTTTAAATTTCTGTTATAGTTGTCGTTGCTTTCGTCTATATAGCAGTTCGAAAACTGTAGATATGTATTTTGGTTCTGGGCGTAAATAACAGTTTTTTAACTGATGAAGTAACATCAGAATTAAATAACTAATAAGAAAACAATTCTGCCTGGTATATTTCTGTTCCCAAAAAGTTTAATTAGAACCTTATCTACCATGTTTCAGAGCAGCCACTGGAGGCATTTCATCCTCCTTTTACATCCTACAAATCAGCATCCAAAATGTCTGCTGCTGCTTCTTCTTCATCATTAATCTCCATTTCAACTCCTTCAAATTCATCTTCCCAATTACCCATCTCCAAAACTCTTAGCCTACAAACCCCCTTACTTTCAATCCCCAAATCCCACTTCAAAACCCCCAATTTTTCCTTCAATTTTAAACCCAATTACTTAAATTTCTCCCCTTTACTTCGTTCCTCTTCCTCATCCTATGAATCAATTCAAGTTGAAGAAATACCAGAATCAGAATTATCAGCAATTGAAGAAGAACTAGAAAGCGGAGATGACGATGAATACACGATGATGAAGAAGAGGAAGAAAGCGAACCCGAATCGCCGGAAGCCGGGAAGCTTTACGTCGGAAACCTACCGTATGCGATTACTTCTGCAGAACTGTCTCAAGTTTTTGGAGAAGCTGGTGATGTTGATTCTGTGGAGGTAACTATATTTCGTTGATTTGTTTTAGGGGCGCAAACGAGCCGAGTCGCTCATGAGTACTCGGGATCGAACCGATGAAAAACTCGAAACGAGCCAAGCCTTAACGATCTCGAGCCGAGCTCAAGCTTTGAGCTTGGGGTCGGTTACTAAACGAGCTCGAGCCCGAGCTGTGTACGTAGCAAGATCGAGCCGGCACGCGAGCCTTAACGGGCCTTATATTAATATAGTTTTTTATGTAATTTATTAACTATATTATAAAACATAATTATATATAAAAATATGATACAATAAGTAAATAATACGTATTATTTTCTATATAAAAAAGGTAATTCTAAATATATACAAATTTATTATTTATTATAATAATATATGAAAAAATAAGAATTAATTATAAACGAGTCTGTGACGAGCTCGAGCTTAACTAATTCTCAACGAGCCGAGCTCGAGCTTTGTTAAATTGAAACGCTCAGTTAAGTTTAAACGAGCTGAGCTCGAGGCATTACGAGCTTGAGCTCGGCTCGGCTCGTTTGCACCCGTAATTTGTTTGTTGGAAGTTTTGTGTAATTTTATGAATGATTCAGTTTCTGTTAACCCTAATTTTTGTGTTGGATCAGATTGTTTATGATAGAGTTACAGACAGGAGTAGGGGATTTGCTTTTATTACAATGGCCAGTGTGCAAGAAGCTACAGAAGCCATTAGAATGTTTAATGGATCTGTAAGTGGTTCCTTTTATATGTCATACGATTTGTAACATATGGCAGTCTTTATCTCAACCAATATTGTCCGCTTTAATCACGAGGAGGAGCTCTTTGATTCGTCGAAAACTTTGATCATGAGTTTTCATCTTCATGATTTGGTTTCATCAAGAAACATTTGGAGTTTAATATGATTGCTCCTTTGAATTTATAACTCCATGTAGAAATAGCTTAATATCAATGTTAAATTAGTAACAAGATCTTCAAGCCTTTGACTTTTGTTTCAAAAGTCAAAGCCAGTCCTTTTTTATACATTCAAAATTGAATTTTTATATGAAAAATCACAGTCTTGGCCTGATTCTGCTGTATCAAATGTAGAAAGCATGAATTCAATCAATTCTGCAAGTTCAAATTTTTAACAGAAGTTGAGTTAGTTGCTAATTTGGGTAACCAACTATTGTCTTTTTTTTTTTTTGTTTTAGTAGGTCACTGGATGCCATTTTGTTGTCAAGCAAATTCCATGTCAATGAATGACATGTTGGACTTATTTGACAACAAAATGATACTTCAGTGACCTACAAAGCTAGCAAAAACCGACAGTTTTGTAAGTTGTAACCTACAAGAAAGTAATAGTTGGTCATTCATTTTAGCCGTAAACGACTAATGATTGTGTGTTGCAGCAAATTGGTGGCAGAACTGTGAAGGTAAACTTCCCGGAGGTGCCTAGAGGGGGTGAGAGGGAAGTTATGGGGCCAAAAATTAGAAAAGGTAACAGAGAGTTTATTGAAAGCCCGTATAAGATCTATGCTGGTAATCTTAGCTGGATTATAACATCAGAGAGACTTAAAGACGCTTTTGCTGACCAGCCTGGTTTGTTGAGTGCAAAGGTCATCTATGAGAAACAGTCGGGCAGGTCTCGAGGTTTTGGATTCGTCACTTTTAGCTCCCCCGAGGCTGCAGAGTCTGCACTTTATGCCATGAATGAAGTGGTAAGTTTCAAAACTCGATTATCTGTGTTGAAGGTGACAGTTTCAACCTATATACTTATAAGGGAAAATTACATATATCTCCCTACTTAGGAAAAAAAATGCATATTTCCCCAAAATACAAGTTTTCAATGCATAATGTACAATAGTCTTTAAGCATGATTTGGGGATATATGTAATTTCTCAAGTTTAGAGGGGGATATATGCAAATGACCCCGTTAGAAGTCTTTAAAATGTATAGTTTTAATGATTCAACTTCTTAAACAGGCTATTGAAAAAGTCAGATGATTAGTGTAAATTGTAATAATATGGCCTACTATGGCCTGTGACATTGGGAATATGTTTCTTCATTTTTATAATTATTTTTTTTGTTTTTCTTTTTGGTGTGAATAGGAGGTGGAGGGCCGGCCTTTGCGACTGAATTTGGCTACAGGAAGTGCCGACACATCTCGTTCACCACAATCGGCAACAGGTTCTGAGATCAACGATGGCGGGAGTGAGATCTTTTCGAGCATTAGCTCGTCATTTGGCGAAAATCTGTAGTTGTGTAGATTTTTCTATCTTTGTTTGAAGGGGCATATACCCACCCAATTTTTGTGCAAGACTCAACATTTGTATGCATTTGGTCATGTAATTAGTTTATGAGATATGCTTTAAAAATGTCCCTACACATAGTAGTATGTGTAGCCTGTATTGTTCTTTAACTAAATTGTTATAATTTTAAATCCCACATGATGCATGTTACGATGATTTTATTATAAAAAATGTTTAGATATTGCTCTTTAAAGATATGCAGCTCGTTCTAAAATGAATAATGAAATTCAAATATGGATGTTGAGTTTAGTTTTTTTGTTCTTTTAGTTTACCTCTTTTATAATTTGCGATGCTATTTTGACTGCTTCGAGAATGAGTGGTATAATTTGTTTATCATTTATTTATCCCAAATAAAATGTGATGGTTAAAAATAGGCCTGTAAATAAATCGAACGAATACTGACATGAACATTAGCTAAACACATGTTTTATGTTCTTTTGTTCACTAAAAAATGAACATGTTCATGTTTGTTTATGTTCGTTCGTTTAAGAGTAAACGTACAATTTATGAACGTAAACGAACATAAACAAACACAAACATCAAAGAACACAAAAGGACAAAGATACATGTAAACAAAAGAAAACAACTGTAACACATGATGAGTTTGAAAGTGTAAAATGACTGCACAAAATAACTTCAACCCCTAAAATATGGTGATGTCATAGTGAATACAAAATGTAAACAACTCCACGATATGACTAGATAAAACTATGAAACCTTAAAAAAAAGAGCGAGACATTTACTAATAAAATCAATCATACATAAACAAAGAACATAAATAAACGTACACAAATAACAAACACAAATAAATGAACATAAACAAAAGTTCACGAACATAAATTAACAAACGAAACATGTGTCCGTGTTCGTTCATTTAATTAATTGAACATAAAATTATGTTCGTATCATTCATTTATTATAGGGTTATTGGCTTCAAATAATCCTAACTATCACTTTTTGGCCAATAACACTCCCAACTAACGAATTTCCCTCTGGCACTCTCAACTATCAACATATTTTCCTCCACCACTCCCTGCGTTAATTTTCTTTAACTTTGTTAGTCATCTGCTTACGTGGTTGTCCTACATGGCATAAAATTATTATGTGGCTGTCTACGTGGCTTATGACCACGTAGGCAGATGACTAACGGGGTTAAAGAAAACTAACGAAGGAGTTGTGGAGGAAAATATGTTGATAGTTGGGAGTGCCAGAGGGAAATTCGTTAGTTGGGAGTGTTATTGGCCAACAAGTGATAGTTAGGATTATTTGAAGCCAATAACCTTTTATTATATAAACGAATACAAACAAACTTTTCATCGAACGGTTTCGTTTTGTTTACGGGCCTAGTTAAAAAAAAGGCAAGGGTGTGGTTTGCACGTCTATTAGAAACTGAAGGTACCTTTTTGCAATTTTCAGAAAATTAGAAAACCAGTCAACATTATTCGAGTCGTGGATCCGTCTCTCCGACGATGGCGATTCCGGTTACTTCAATCCTACTGATCGCCGCCGTGATAACCATCTCTACGACGGCGTATCTGGCGGAATCAAGCAGCGATAACAATCACATATTCTCTCCGTGCGCCGACGCCACGGTGGAAAGGTCCGACGGTTTCACTTTCGGAATCGCTTTCGCGGAGAGGACTGCGTTTTTCTTCAACAAATCCGTCCAGTTATCACCCTGCGATTCGAGGCTCTCTCTATCGTCCTCGAACTCACAGCTTTCGGTCTTCCGGCCTAAGGTCGATGAGATCTCCCTCCTCACCGTCAATTCCAGTAGCTTTGCGCCGGTAATTTCTCAATTCTCATCGCTGCGACTATTTGTGCTTTTTTTAATTAGTTACTGTAGAAATGTTAGATCTGTATTCTGTATTTCGTATTCAATTGGTGAGATTCCGGTGGTGTAAAGCCGTAAAGGACACAGGAATCCTAACGAGGAAGGATGATTCGTTTTCTCTTGTCTAGATTCGTCAAATGGCTACCTGCTAAATTGAAGTAGTGTAATCGAGTAGAAAGAAAGTAATTCAATATGTCAGATCGGAGGTTATTGTACATAGATCACATGAAAAACGCAAATAACCCTGAGGAATCATCTGAGATTTTGTGTTTATCTTAATTAGAAATTCAACAGGAAACCTAACGAGGAAGGATGATTCGTCAGATGGCTACCTGGTAATTTAAGTAGTTTAACGAGTAGAAAGTAATACAATATGTTAGATCGGAGGTTGTTGGAATCATCTGAGATTTTGTGTTTATCTTAATTAGAAATTCAGCATTGCTGCATCAAGGAAGACAATTGATTGTGATGTCTTTGTTTTAAGGCTATTATTAGTTACCATTATTCACTGTTGATTAAGATGATAGAGATGACATATAGTCATATAAGAAGTTCATCTTTCGGTGCTTTCTTTAGAAATTAACTTGAAATGGGCAGTTTCTTCCAGAAGAACATGATAATATTCTTTCCTTAATCTCATTTCGAATGGTGAGGGGAATATAGATTTGGTTATTGGTTTGGCTAACTGATATATCCATTCCATCCAATGCCTATCTCTTACAAGAGCAGTGAATTCATATGGAATACATCAATGAAAGTTTTATGTTCGATCGGGGAGAAGAATACACATGCAAATTATCAGTATGCTTTAGGATTTGTACCGGAGCAGTAGGTTGAAAGAAATATGGAATATATATGAGATATGTAACTGTGTAAGTTATGATTTTTTTGGACACAATTACATAAGTATTTTGTAGATGTCCTTCATTGAGTTTGGTACCTTCACTAAGTTCTCAAATAATAATGCTTATTGGAAATAACTTTAACTTTTTTTTTTGTAAATTGTTGGTTCAAATGAGATTGGGGCATATTACAGCCCCTTTGATAATGTTATATTATGATCAGATTGCACATTTGACATGACAGGATTCTTACGGTGGGTACATGGTGGCATTTGCTGGTAGAAAATATGCTGCAAGGTCCATCCCTGCTTTTGTTGCAAACAGTACATATATCGTCACCAGCTATACACTGGTAAGATAATAAATAATCTTGCATTCAAATATATATTTAGTTTCCTTTTGGAGATGTCCAAAGATAAATGCAGCATTCTTGTTCACAAGGTATTCTAAATATTCTAATAATATTGATTTTTGTGGTAATTTAAGGGTATTCCAAGTATTTTACTAATTGCCTTGGGTGAACTATGTGAATATGTGATACTGATACATAGCACTTTTTTTGGGAGCTGAGGACATCTTTCACTTATAGTATTGACTTCATTAGCATATTACCTTCAGCTTTTGATACACCATTTTAAATTTTAATAGATGTGAAAATTAACCCATTTGGTTAAATGGGTCTATTTCACTATTTGGCTGTGTATTATACTATACTATTATCTCTACTACTTTATTTTTCATGAAAAAGTCTCTCAACCTAGTTTTGGTAATGAAAAATACAAGAAAGTCACTAAACTAAACTTTTGTATATCAATGTCCCTAAACTTGTCTAAAATGCACGTACGTGTGATTTTTAGTAAGGGCTTGTTAACCTTTAAATTGACCAAAATTTGATAAATTGACATTCAACTTTTTTGTAAAAGACAATTTATATGATATTATGATCTTATTTTGACCAATTTAAGATTCAACAAGTCATTACTATAAAAAAATCTAAGGTAGATACATTTTTAACAGGTTCAGGGACTTTAATATAACAAATTAGTTCAGTGACTTATTCTTGTAATTTTTAACAGCTGAGAGACTTTTTTCTTGAGAAACGAAATAGTATCTTGGTTTTATGGTATTAAGTTAATGTAGCACCGGAACGGGTACGGTGTATTATTGTTGATTTATTAAAATAATACAGAGTATTTTTTCAACCAACATCCGTTTCAACCTTTGACCCGTTACCCAACCTGCTGGTTTTGCCAATCAATTTTTTAATTACTAAGATTTTGTTTTGGTCACAGGTATTAGAATTCCAAAAGGGTAAGCTCCAAAATTTATACTGGAAGCGAGACGGGTGTTCTTCGTGTTCAGGCAAAAGCAACTTTGTGTGCCTTAACAATCAAGATTGTGCAATGAGAACCAGTTCATGCAAGACTAAAGGCGGGACTGTTGATTGCAGCCTGGGAATACAAGTTGCATTTTCTGGGACAGATAAACATGAATCTGTTTTCAATTCATGGTATGAAGTCAAAAACCTTCGACAATACTCACTTTTTGGTCTGTACAAAAATCTCAAGGGTTCTCTTACTAGCCAATACAACAGCTTCTTTTAACTAGAATTTGTTTAACGGTTTCTTTGTTTGTTTGTGTGTGTGTGTGTGAGTGTGAGTGAGTGTTTTTTGTGTCTATTTTTATTCATTTTTATTTTTATAAAAGTCTATTAATTTGTTGTTAATGAATAGACATGAAGATTTAATTGATATTGAAAGTTCCACGCATTTAAAAACATAATTATGGTGAGCAATTTATATTGAAGCATTAGAAAAGAATTTATGTTCTCAACTCAAAATGGGAGGAAAACGGAAATAGAGTAGAGACTAGGAGACTTTAGCAATCACATGTTATGTTTTCGTTTAAAGTGACATGTGATAGTTAACAAATCATATACTTAAATTTTGAGGCGTTAATTTTGACAAGATAGGAGAAAAATAAATTTTTAGGCGTTAAATAAATGGATTGATCTGTTAATTTATTTAAGGTTTTTTATAATGTTAGTATTTTATATCTTATTGATAAAAATGTTAATATTTAAAGATATAAATTTAGATTCAACTTTTTTCCTCTAATAATTAACTTTTAAAAATGAAATTAGCTTTAATCCTTTCATACTCTTTCATCTTTTTTTTTTTAAATTTCCTAACTACTCATGCTCTAATACTTTTCATTTGCTTTTAATATCACAAATCCACCAAGGGGTATTTGTCCCAATGGTATCTTGGTGTTGGATAAGGCATAGCCTTTCCATTTGGTAAGGGTTCAAAACCCATTGGTGACGAAAAATAAAAATTTAACCGTTCAAAAAAAATATCACAAATCCAAGTTTATTGATTGGGAGCTACTGAAAAAGAAAAAAAAACAACAAAAAAGACAAATTACAAAAATGCTTCACTTGAGTCGAGGTAATTAATTGTTTATATTAGGGTCCTATTATTTCTACCCATAGGACCCGTATAAAATCATGAAATTTCATAAAGCCTATCAAAATTATACGATCCATATTCCATATATGATAATATATGAGCCGTATATGTGGAAAAGGAGAAAGTTTAAATATATACTTAATTTTCGTTGTACGGATGATATAAATCTAAAAAGACAAAAGTTGTCAGATGACAACTCAATCACTAAATAACATATATGAGGCGTATATGTTACTACATGGGCCGTATAAATCCAAATTGACAAAAGTTGCCGGTTGTCGTCTCAATCACCGAATGACTATATGAGTCAAAAATATATGTATTTAGGTAGTATCAAAAACCTTTTGCTTTATATAAAAGTTGTGTAATGTCTAAATCACTCTGTTCCAAGCAAGAAACACATAAACTTTTAACGGGAAACTAACTCCGTTAAATATTTTTAACGGTAAACTGTTGGTAGAAAATAGTTATATAGTTAGGACCAATGGAAAAAATAATCTCAGTTGGAATTATTAGCGACAAATTATTAAAGTTTGGATTATTAAAATCCAATGTTCCAAATATAAATTACTCTATAACACAAATAACAACCCCATACGAATAGTAGTAACCTATGGGTGATGTGGCTAAATTGTAGTGTTGTCCTATGACACGAATAATTCTTTATTTCTTTTTTTGTTTCTTTATCCAAACGTAACACATTTTAATACATGATTTAGTTGTCCAAATCATTTTTAATTTTTCTTATTGATTTTAGTTTTAGTTTTAAATTGTTAGGTGTTTAATTTCTTTTAGTTCGCGTAATGGTCTTTATTATTGTTTTTATACCGTTTTTTATAGTTTTCAATCGGTTTTAAATCGTTTTTAAGTATTTAGTTAGTTTGTATATCGTTCGTTGCCTTGAAGTATCTAATTTTTTTTTGTTGAGATGGAGGGAAAACCTCAAATTGAGAGAGAAGTGTGGTAATGTATGGTAACACCGAACCACTTTCTGGAAAAGCCAGATGACACCCGCGAGCCGTACAATATATACAGTGTGGTAACACTGACCCACCTTTCTGACCCAATGAAGACCCTGAACATGTATGAGAGGTGCGATAAAACACGATCCATCATTTTAAAGGACTAATTTTTTAATTTTTTTTAGCTCTAAGACCCTCCGCATCGGAGGTATTTGGGGTGGTAAGTACGGCCACGTACGTACGTGAACCGTTGTGGCGTACGTACGTGCGCTCGTACGTACGTATATACATACATCGACGTACCACCCTTTTGTGGGCCCCTTGAGAATCCCTTTTCTTTTTCTTTTTTTTAACGGCTATTTTTTTAAAAACTCAATTTTTTTTTGTTTTATTTTAAACATTTATTAATTTAAATAGAATATAAATAAATTTCAAAAAAATCTGAAAAAAATTCTAAAATTCATAATTAATTAAAACCTTAATTTTAATATTTTTTTAAAAAAATAACGGCTATTTTTGTATTTGTCTTATTATAACGGCTAGTTTTTTAATATAAAATATTAATAACGGCTAGTTTTTTTGTATTTTTCCTAACGGCTAGTTTTTCATCACTACTATAAATACACTCAGTATTCTCATTTCATTTCATACATCTCTCACAAAACCCTCTCAATATCAAATCTCTCTCAAACTCAAAACTCTAAAAAATGAATCCTGGTTTCCCTGGTATCCCTGATCTCAACATTCCCGACCACCTTCCCGAGCACATCAAAATAGCACTAGACATGAGTGATATTGTCCAACTGGCGGAAGAGTACGAAGCGATGGAAGCTTCAATTGCTGCCAGCGAAGCTGGTCCATCCCAACCAAGGAAGAAGCGAAGAGAAATAAACAGAGAACGTGAAAAAGGTGATGTGGGTTTGTTCAATGACTATTTTGCTGAGAAACCTGTTTATCATGAAGGCCTTTTTAGAAGGCGATACAGAATGACCCGTCGCCTTTATAACCGCATTGCTGCCGATATTACTACAGAAGGTATGTCTGTTAACTGGCGATACTTTACACAACGTCGTGATGCTGCTGGCAGACTAGGCCTTTCAACAAACCAAAAAATCACATGTGCCCTTCGCCAGCTAGCATATGGTGCTTCAGCTGATCAATGCGATGAATACATACGCATTGGTGAGAGTACTGCCATCAAATGTCTACACAACTTTTGTAGATCTATTGTGGAGATCTATAGGGACAAGTACCTAAGAAGGCCAACCCAAGAAGATGTTGATCGATTAACAGCCTTCCATGAGGAGAAGCATGGCTTCTCAGGGATGCTTGGTAGCATTGATTGTATGCATTGGGGTTGGAGGAATTGTCCAACTGCTTGGAAGGGGCACTATACTCGTGGTGACCATGGTTATCCAACAATCATGCTTGAGGCTGTTGCTTCACAAGACTTGTGGATATGGCATGCTTTCTTTGGTGTTGTCGGATCAAACAATGACATCAATGTGATCAACCAATCTCCGTTGTTTAACGAGATTTTGCAGGGGCAAGCACCTAGATGTGACTTCCATGTGAATGGGAATGTCTATAAGAAAGGTTACTATCTTGCAGATGGTATCTATCCTGCATGGTCAACACTTGTGAAGAGTTTCACATATCCCCCTGAGAACAACTTGAAGATGAGGTACTTTAAGCGTCGACAAGAGTCTGCCAGGAAAGATGTTGAGAGGGCATTTGGTGTTCTCCAGTCTAGGTGGGGAATAATTAGATGACCATCAAGGTCAATGGATCTACCAAATATTGGTGATATTATGTTGGCTTGCATCATCCTACACAATATGATTGTGGAAGACGAAGGACGTGATGTGTTGAATTGGACTCCTGAGGATGGTACACCTCCTCCACCTCCATATAATCATGGGGCACCTCAAGCATTTGTCCATAACCTTGAGAGGTTCATAGACTTGCGTGCTAGGGATCAGCATACGGCTCTAAGAAACGATTTAGTCGAGCATCTTTGGACAAACAAGCCGGTGTGGGATGAAGATTAGTGCTCAAGGCCTTACTTTGAATCTGTTTGTGTTTCCTTTCAATTATTGAATAAGTTGTGTTTCCTTTCGGTAGTTGAATAAGTGGTATTTCCTTTTAGTAATCTTGTATTTCGTTTAGTGGTTTGAAATTTATGTACTTCAGTTTAATATGTTATTGAGTTCTCAATTAAAACATAATTAGATTAAACAGACAACCTAAGATACTTATTCAAACTGAAAAACAACCTAAGCTACTTATTCAAACTAAAAAACAACCTAAGCTACTTATTCAAACTGAAAAACAAACATTAAACAGACAACCTAACCATTACACACACACGTAGATTATTAACCATTAAACGAGTTATCAGACGAGTAGCCGTTGTATCCATCTGAGATGTAGTCCTCTGGATAGTGTACTTGTCCATAGTACCAAGTCTCAAAATCATCAACGTTGTGAACATCTTCAATGTTCATCCCAGCTTCTGCTTCCCGTTCCAACTCAAAGAGTGCTTCCCACTCTTCAGCATGGTCATCATCAACAAATGGTGGGGATGGTGTACGACCAACACGACGTTGTCGTACTCTTCTTGCAGCAGCATTGCTTGACTCGCCGCAGTGAAGGTTGTTCATTTGGGTGATTGGTGGAGGTGGTGGTGGTTGGTAAGGTGGAAGTGGTGGTGGTTGGTAAGGTGGAGGTGGTGGTGGTTGGTAAGGTGGAGGTGGTGGTGGTTGGTGATGATGGTGGTGGTGGTGGTGGTGGTGCTGGTGCTGGTGGAGGTGATTGTGGATGTGGTTGAACTGGTTGGGTACTTGAGCCTGAGGTGGTGGTGGTGGTGGTGGAAGTTGTTGTTCATAGCGGGTTAACCACAACATCCGGTAGTGCTCTGAGACCTTTTCAGGATGTGTGCTAGACATGGTGGTGGTAGAGGTTGGTTGATGGTGGTGAAATGAGACTAGATGTGTGAATCTGAGTTCTATTTATAATCTTTTGAAAACTAACCGTTGGCTAAAATATCTAAGTTTGAAAAACTAGCCGTTGGCTATTAAATATTATTATTTTAAATGGTGATGTGGAAATAAAAGGTGGTATGTGGGGAAGTACTTGATGTAGAAAAAAAGTGGGTTTTGTGGTATGTGGGAAGTACACATGACGTGACATGCTGACTGGACCAAAAAAGTGGTATTTAGTGGTATTTAGTGGTTTATTGATGTGGGTGGTCTAACAATATAAACAAAGACCACGTGTCTTGTGGTTAAACACACACCTACTAGATCCGCTATTTAAAGACTCTCTCGGAAACGTAATCTCTACACTTTTCACTCTCAGAATCATCAACTGAAGAATCCAATGGCAGGATTTCGAAGCAAGTTGTTCGTCGTCTTCCTTTCCTCGCTTCTTCTGATCATCGCCCCGTTCGCTGACGCCATAGACGTCAAATATTGCAGTAAGTTCGTTAACTCGTTAACTCTCGTTGAGTTTTTTGGTAGGATTCGAGCATCGCGAGTTAGGGTTTGTAAAATTAGTATTGATTTACGTATTACGATGCTTGATATTCGTTTTACACGATCAGATTTAACCTCTTTCTATTGCCTACGGTTTTAGATGTAAAATTTCCCCCAAATTGACTGTTAGTTCACTCAGGAAGTTTTGAATTTACATGCATAATAGGAGATTTATATCGAGTGCTGTTTGTTACTCTAAATCACTGTTTTCTAGAAATTAAACTATTCGGTATCGATATCTAGGTTTAGGATTTCTGATATTTCCTGCTAGAAATCAGTGACTTGTTTGCAAATTGGGAAAATATGAATTAGAGCCAATAGAAGTCATGAGTGACCTTAGTTGTACAAAAGCATGGATACGTGATCACTGTTTTCTAGAAATTAAACTATTCTGTATCAATATCTAGGTTTAGTTAGGTTTAGATTTCTGATATTGCCTGCTGGAAATCAATGATTTGTTTGCAAATTGGGAAACTATGAATTAGAGCCAATAGAAGTCATGAGTGACCTTAGTTGTACAAAAGCATGGATATGCGATCACTGTTTTATAGAAATTAAACTATTCAATATTGATATCTAGGTCTAGTTAGGTATACGATTTCTGATATTGCCTGCTAGAAATCAATGATTTGTTTGCAAATTTGGAAAATATGAATTAGAGCCAATAGAAGTCATGAGTGACCTTAGTTGTAAAAAAGCATGGATATGTGATCACTTTTTGCTGAATACGGGCCGATATAATGAACATGGAAGATCATCATGGTGTTTGAATTTTGATGAATTGGTCTTATATGAAAGAAATATAAATTTTGATAATCTTTAACATGGAAGATCATTATGTTTTGTGGTTACTGGATGAAGATCTTGTGTGTTTGTAATACATGTACAGATAAGAAGAACAATTATGATGTCAAGGTGAGTGGAGTTGAGATCACACCTTACCCGATAGAAAGAGGCACGGAGACCACCTTCACCATTTCGGCATCTACAGGTACAAGAACTGTATTCTAAATTTCTAATTCTAGGAAATGATTATTAACTGCGCTTAATATATCGATTTAACATGTAACATGTTACATTCTTTAGCTCGTATTTATAGTGAATGTTTTTGAAATGCAGAAAGTCTGTTATCTGGTGGGAACCTTGTGATTGATGTTTCGTACTACTGGTTTGGGGTCTATAGTGAAACTAGCGACCTCTGCACCAAGACAACTTGCCCTGTTACCACTGGTGACTTTGCAATTTCTCACTCCCAATCTTTGCCCTCAGTAACTCCACCTGTAAGTGGCTATGTATTCCGCTAGTTTTTTTTCCGTATTTGCATGTAGACTTGTAGTTGAAGCTTAATGTAAATTCACATGTGAACCATTATTTGCTTCTCATTTGAAACGACGAGTAAAGTATGAATTTATATATTCATTTAAAGCTAGTTTCGTATGTAAATTAGTGTTAGTTCATATGTGAAGACTGTTTTAGGCATTTCTAGAACACCTAGAGTGCAACAATATCTAGAGCTTTAGTAAGTGTTTTCTTTTCACTCCCAATCCTTGCCTTCTGTAGCCATAATTCTTCAAAAAGTTGGTGTCAAACTCCTGAAATTTTTTTGTTATTTAAACACTGAAATCAGCCAAAATGGTGCTTGTTAATGGGATCAGATTGTTTTTTCTTTTTTATTCTTTTATCGTGGGTTTCTGGGTTAACCGATTGAAAGAGACAATATTCAGGACAGCTTCACCTGCACAGTTGCATTTATTATTTACTTGTCGGCTTCGTTGTGTTCTCTATCCTGTTCCTGCCACATGTCTAATTTATCCCTATAGCTAACGGGTATAATTGTTTAACAAATCCAGGGTTCATATACACTCACAATGAAGCTACAAGATAGTAACAAGAAGGAGTTGACATGCATCACCTTTGATTTCAGCATCGGTTGGTATAGCGCCGAGGAGGCAGTTGCAGCCAGTTAATTGGTTGAACCCCTCTTTTTCAACCGACCCATTAATAAATAGATATCGTCCATCGTTTTGTGTAACTTATATATAATAACCGGTTTATGGTTACTTTGCCCGTCTGTGCTTTGTATGTATGTTCTAAAACGATGTTTACCCACGCTATTCTACCTCCTTATCGCCATGGTTATGTATGTTATGGTTAAATGTCCCCTTTTAACCTTTGTAAATGCATATGCATAATTATGCTTGTATACATTTCCATTTAGATAAACTCATGGACTACTATTTTTATGTCAACAATCGCATGTGCAGAATAATGTCTTAACTGAACTTGTGTAAAGGAGGTCCAATCCATGAGTATCCTGATCAAGAAATGGGCATCGTGGCCGGGCGGTAGTTATGAGAAGAAGACGGTATGAGAAGCCAATACAGGTTTAAACTTTAAACCTTTCTTTCTTGGTTATATCCAACAAACATACACTGCATCACTTTCTTTCTAACTTGTGTCGTAAGTGGCAAACAGTTGATGACATATGATGCTGTTGTTATTGCTTTGGCCCAAAATCTCCTGGGTACGTTTTTGTCGTGTGACATACTTCCACACACCTCAGTTAAGTGATGGTTCTTGCGTTCAAAAACACTGTTTTGCTGTAGTGTATTTGGACAAGTGAGTTGACGGCCGATTGTACATTCTTTTAGGTACTCGTTGAACTCACGTGACGTATACTCCCCTCTGTTATCCGGTCGAAGCAGTTTAATTCTTTTACCCGTAATCCTCTCGGTTTCTAACTTGAATTCTTTGAATTTGAAGGTGAAAACATAAGGACCATAGCCCTAATTTTCATAGTTCAGAGTTCAGGGACGGAATGCGAAATTTTAACAAATCACCAAGGCTATCGGCTTAATTTACTCTTTTTAAAAATTTGGTTACTACAATATTTAAGAGGTTAATGATATAAATCTTTTAAAGAAGGTATAAATGGTTGATAAAAGTAGATGAAAAAACTCTTCTAGAAAAACCCCTAAATTTTAGGCTTAAACATTAAAGAAAGGTGAAATTTGTGCTTTGTAGCTAGAACTAGAATGTGGTCCCTAGTCCAACTTGAATGTGGTCCAAGCATAGGTGAAATTTGTGCTTTGTAGCTAGAACTAGATCGTCTTTGTGGGTTAGGTGTGCAAAGCTAAGAATTCCTACTGAATAGCCAATGGCCACTAATCTAAATGATCGAGGTGGATTCCCAAAAATATTAAAATGGGAAGGTCATCGGTTCAAGTCATACATATGACAACAAATAGAGGTTTCAGACTGGGCCAGATGAGCTTTCTCATCTATAGTGGGTTTCCTCCTGAGATGGTCTTTGAGTCATGTACAACAAACGGGCTCGTTAGTGATCCAAATTTAACGTTAAAAAAGGTACAATGAATAGGTGTCAGTGAAATGTCTAGTTTGCCTCTAAACCATTACGACACAGATTTATAGTAGGATATATTGGTGGATGGGAACGTGACAACTGTTCATTTAATTTTAACGAAACAAATAAAGAATCATATGAATGAATTTTCTTTTTTTTTGTGTTCTTTCGCTAAGGAAATACATTGAATAGATAGAAATAAAGATACATGAAATAATTAAAAGGTGGTTTGGGTAAATACCCGAATGTAAGTTCTATACACATTAGATATTTAATTACTCAAAACATATTGGGTTCACAGGTAAGTTTTTTTAACGAGGACATCCTTTCGATAAGATGTTTTCTCTATATTCAAGAGGTTAATGATTCAAATCTTATAAAATTATAAGTATAAAGTATAATTGGGCGATAAAAGTAGATGAGAAGGTCTTTAATAAAACCCTAAATTTTAGGTTGGAATCGTACCTATTACCGATCGAGTAGCAACTCTTCCGACGTAATGACCAATTCCATTCCATATGAAGGAATCACATTCCTTATGTAGTGGTATATTTCATTCCAATGTGCTACCAACATGTTATTTTTCATTCCGACATAATGACCAATTTCATTCCATCCCCCATTCCTGCATACCAAACGCTACGTAAGAGATATACCTAAGGGACCTTCTCAAAACCTATTAGAATCAGTGGCTCAACTGATTGCAACAACAACCTTAAACAATCACTCCCAAATATCAGCTGTTAGAGTGGTTGTCGGAAAGTCTCATGTTGCAGTTCCTAGTCCTCTAGACTATTTAGGTGTGGAGATCATTAGATATAGAAGCAGTGATATGCCTCTTTGATTCATACACCATCCCTTGTGTCAAATTTTTCTACAACTTCATGACCACTTGCGGATCCAGAAACTCTCTTTTACCAATACCACTATGTTTTAATCTTCACCTAAATAGTGAATTTAAGTTAATAAGTTTTATTAGGTTTGTGTAAATATGTGGTGCGCATCATAGATTCCGCGTTGTTAAAACATCGCTTTTTAAAAGCGGACCAGACGTGGAACCAATGAGAGTGCACGGTATCCATGGTACAAATCCTGATCAAAGATCGTGTTTATATATACACAGAGGAACAAACGTAACAAATCGTCGCAAAGGGATTCGATGGGGGTTTCAGTTGGCAGTTTCAACTATTAATGGTTAGCAGTTACTTCACTAGTAACTCATCAACATCAACTTAACCCATCAGTAGTAACAAGGTTACCGGTGTTGTACAAGTCACAGGTTTGCTACCGTTTTACAAAGTTGTTACTAATGCCTCGGTCGACGCAAACGAACAAAGTTACCATCAATAAACGAAGTTTCTACATAAGACCAACTTTGCTTTTGAATACAATTACTGTCGATTAAGAGATTTGCTTCTGAAGAGTAGAGTTACTATAGGAGATTAAAGTTTCTACGAAAGCTTATTTCAAGTAACTTTCTAGGCATCAAACAAATCTCATCAATCTTTCAATGTAGTAACAACTTGTAAAAAAAAACATAATAACTAGCTACCATACAAAGTCTCGAAGATCCTACAACGTCGGTTCTCGAAACTTTAAGGTCTAGTAAATAAAATAAACATAATTTTGTATAAGTTTACAATTCATGTCACTAATTATATATATTAACTTAAAAGTTGGTTTTTAAAGAATTTCACATATTCAGAAAATCACACATTATTAAATACATATAAAAACCATGGGGATATTGTTCTCTCTTTTTATTTTGACAGCTAATATTGTTCCTTATAACAACTCATATTATTATACTCTACCAATACATCACGAAACGAATAATTCTATTTGCTAAAGTTTTTCTATATCTTATTATTAATTATTATTTGTTTGTTTCAAAATGTCTTTCGACTTGCGAGAGGTTATACAAATATTTCTACTTGTAATCCATATTATTTTGACTTACATATTTTAGCTACTAAGCTAGTTTGTATACAAGGTACTGTGATACCGTGGAGACAGGATCATGATCTAAATTTGTCGGTATTTTATATATAAAAAGTTTATTTTTTTAAGATCATGGATTTATAAGTAGATAATGACACTATTTAAGATCATGGATTTATAAGTAGAGAATGACACTATTTAAGATCATGGATTTATAAGTAGAGAATGACACTATTTAAGATCATGGATTTATAAGTAGAGAATGCCGGTCGTCGACGGCTGAATCACCGGTTGCTTGTGCAATCGCCAGACAAATGTGATCGTCACTCCGAGTTTCGTATCAGTCGTATTGTATATGTTTGAATTTGAGAGTTTTGGTATTTTAATTATAATTAGATATTAGATTTAGTTATTTTTCAATTAAGTGGGTAATGAGTATTGACTATTGAGTTTGAGACTTTGGGTAATTGGGTTAAAAATTTAAGTGTTTGGCTTAATGACCTAAGTTTTGTTGGATCATTGATCAATTATTCACAAGTTATAAATTGGTTTTTTATAAACTAGTTTTGTGACAAAAATTTATTTATAATACGTTTAAATTTTTAATATTTAATTTTTTAAAACTAGTAATTATTTTTTAAAGTTCAGGACCGGTCTAAAAATTTAATGTGGTTCGGTTTAAGAAAAATCAGATATACATATTTCGCCTTGAATTCGTCATGTGTGTCGGACAACCCCTAAAGTTTGGCCTTGGATTCGTCAATGTTTAAATCCTATAAAATATAGGTGTCAAGAATACCTGTTAAAAGATTTTTTTTAAAAATAAAAATTAAATAAATACTCGAAGTTGTGCAACTTCAAAACCATAGCAGTCCCACATAATAATTCCAGTTGTGATCGTTAACTGCTACCAGACTGCCACAATTAACTCAAAAGTCTAAAAGACCACAACCACAAAATCGCTAAAGCTGACAACAAGCATACGGCTTTCAAACACTCACTTATTTGATCTCCGAAACATTAAAGAACATAGAACAAAAACCCATGTCATCCATGATCCCAATATTTATCTGAAGAAATCCAACCTGTAAGTTCAATTTCATGATCACAACTTGATTCTTTATCGGAGTATAAATTTATAATCAAAGGTTTTGATTTTGATTTTCAAATGCTGTTCTAGGGTGGATGATTCGAATTCCCTAACAGTTTTGCTAATTCTTGATTTCTTGAATTTTTCTAATAAGTAGATTGAGTTCATCTACCATTTTGACTTTTGAGGATTGCCCTTCTGCAGATTGAATGAAAGTTTAAGTCTTTTCCAAATGGGTGTTACTAAAAACATCAAATTTGGTCATTCTTGTTTATTCCAGGTCAAATTTCATGAAAGTTGTGGAATTTTACTGAAGGCCAGATTATACTGGAAGATCATAGTCATATTTTACTTCACAAATGGAGGGAAATCAACACATATCTCGGTACCGAGATAAACTAGATGAAACACTCATGTCTCATGATCTTTCTAATATGGAATCCATAAGAACCCTAGTTGAAAATCAAATGTCAAAGTCAACACAAACTGAAGATCAAGGTTGTACAGTTTCTTTGTTTTATGATTTTAGCATTTCTTGATAACCTGTCTCACGAATTGTTGATTCCGGTTACAAATAGGCATGTTAATTATAAAGATTTTGTATTTTGCAGTAAATAATGATAATTTAGTTCAGAAAAGAACCAAGGAAGTGGCTAATTTTCTCAGCATGCTTAGAAGTGCTTCTGGGAATGCTGATGAAGGCTCAAAAGCTAATGAAATACCACATAGTGGTTGGAAAGTATGTGATATTATTATTTATACATTTTCTTGATTTTTTTCATCTTCTGTGTCCATTATGCTATGTAAGATTTCAGTTCTGTAATTATCTCTTTGTGGTGCTTAATCTTGCTAATCTTGTTTAACAGATAAAACAGGATAATGAAGATTGTCGTGTAATGTATAAGGAGGGGCCGATTGGCACTCCCTTTCATACATTACTCGTGGAAGGATATGTAGACGGGCCTCTAGATGTTTGTAAGTTATATTAAAGGCATTTCATGTATTTCAGCGTTTGGCGAGATGGATTTCTGTTTAAATAATATGTTTGGAAACAGGCATGTGCATAACATGGGAGGCAGGACTTTATCAAAAATGGTAAGGGAGTTCTTGAGTTATAGACTTTGA
Source organism: Deinandra increscens subsp. villosa (assembly GCA_039602395.1). NCBI lineage: Eukaryota > Viridiplantae > Streptophyta > Magnoliopsida > Asterales > Asteraceae > Deinandra > Deinandra increscens. Next base: position 3,402,340 of record JBCNJP010000003.1, read on the forward strand.
GAAATATTGTATTTTTTTGCAAGCAAGTAATCCTTTTCCAATTAAATGTTGAAAAAATACTACATTTTGCAAGAATGAACGATTTCAGACCAAAGATACGATGGCTGTTTTTCCGTTTATGTTTTCACAAGCTGTCAAGAATCTCGTGATAATGCGAATTGTAGTGTCTTTTTGGGTATATTTCACAAGAATGATGGTTAGTTTGCTACGAAAAGCCAAAATACATATACAATTGTATACTGAATCTAACCTATTTGACCACAACTACTGTTTACTAATGAATTGGTCGTTTTGGGTTTTATCTAAAAGCGGGTCAAATAAAAAATTTGAGTTGAAGGGGAAATTGGCCAATGGGTCGAATGGGTCAAATTGGTTAAAAGTTGCTGTTTATCTTTATAAGAAAGATTCAAAATGAAGAAAAATATGTTTGCGGGTCACCAAACCCGCCCTGTGTTAAACCATACAAAAAATGATATGTTTCTAATTCGAACCCATTTTGACCCACACTATGATCATTGTTTGTTGTCACAAAATGAACTCATTTTCTGATTTTATATATGATTAGATTGAATTTTGTTTTTGTTTTTTTTTTGTTTTTTTTTTTTTTTTTTTTTTTGCATTCATTTACTATGATCTTTGTTTGTTGTCAGGTGGCCTCAGTTTACTATCCCGGCATTTAAGGTTATTTATTCGGAATGTGTGAAAAAGGTCAGGATGGGTGAACAAATATCTCTAGTAAGGTTTGTTAAACTATGCTAACGATTAAACTCAATGATTAAAACCTCGTATTCTGTTACTATTTTGGATATTGAATTATTGATATCTAAATCTACATATGTGGAAGAAAGGATGAAGCTTTCATGGCCACTATCAACAAGAGAGGCACTAGTGCATTATGTTAATCTTGACTACTTCCAAGATGATCTCATCATACTCCTTTTGAACTCGGTAATAACTTACATATATAATATATTAGTTTTTTTTTTTCTTTTTTTTTTTCAAGATTTATCAGAGTAAGAGTAGTTTGGTACACCCTTTTTTAACATGAAACTGCAACGCTTTACTAGACATTTCGTTTGATTGGCGATTTGTTAAATGTCTAAAATACCCTTCAGATTCCCGAGACAGAGGACATTGACAAAAGCACTCACGGATTCACGGGAGATGGCATACCCGGTGTAGAAAATGTGACAAGGATAGATGTTGTTGGAGGCGTTGCTTTACAGAAAGTGAGTGCCAATCGAAGCTACTTCCGGTATAAGATTTGGTTTATGATTCTTGATTCTACCTTTTTCTCTTTGTGGTAAATGTTTTCTTATTTAACTAAAAACTTTTAGACAAGTTAAAAAAAATCAATATTTGCAGGGCCATTGCAAACATGGATATAAAGCTTGATTTTGTTCCACCGGCGATTATCAACTTTGTTGCCAGGCAGATTATAGGTAGCGGCTTCAAGCTTTATAAAAAGGTGTAGTTCCAAATCATTTCAAATCAGAAAGCAAGCACACACATCATATATTTGACTTTTTCGGTCAAATGTACCATTTTGAATCTCAAACTTGATACTATATTCAGAACTTTTTTTGTAGTGATTTGGTACCATAATAAAATATATAATAAGTACTACAACCTAAGAAATGCTAATGTTATATTTAAAAAAAAACTTGCATAGTTTTTATAGTTATAAACAACCTGCTTTGACCTTAAAGGTCAAACTATTTCTTACATGCTAATTGTACCATTTACAACAGAAAGTGGCCTCTGTGACCAAAGGTGATGTAGATTTCAGCAAGGTTTTAACGGATCCGTTTTATGGTCGAATTCGTGAAGCGCTTTACTCTGATAACAACTTATCAAACGGGGTTTTGAAACAAAAAGAAACCAAGATTGTTGATGGCGTTTTGGAACATAAAAAAATCAAGATTGTTGATGGGGTTTCGGAACATAAAGAAATCAAGATTGTTGATGGGGTTTCGGAACATAAAGAAATCAAGATTGTGGATGGAGTTTTGGAACAAGAAACGGTCAAGGTTGGTCAACCTGAAGAGCAATGTACCACAATGAAAAAAGCGAAAGATCAGTGGAAAGTTAGTGAAATACAGGAAGTTGAAGAGACGAGGAGATCACACGAAGATGATAATAATAATAATAATATTAGTAACAGATTATTGGTGGATGGTAAAAAGGAAGTAATTATAAGTCCTGAAGTGATTCAAGCTCTAGGAACACTTGAAAAGGTCATTTCTGCCTTTAGGGAATTTGGATTAAATCCTCGATCCTTATCGCTCCCTCGACTCATCAACAACGTGTTTACTGATCTTGAAGACGCTAATCCAAACGACCCTAAACATCTGGTAAACGAGTTAACGAATAGGAACTCTCAGGAATCAAGGAGCAGTTTTTCAAGTCATAGCTCCAGGTACATATGCTAAATCTCAAAAAAGGTTTTAACTTTTTCATTTTGGGATTGTGGGTATGATTTTAAAACGCATTCAGACAGGTCCGACAACGTTTTAACGTGTATTTTCTCAGGCACAAAGTTCATGAAGTGGGTTTAGTAGAAAACAATGATACTAATGGAGAGCTTAAGATTGGGGATGAAGGTAGTCTGACCCAGAAAAAGATCAAAAAACAAAGATTTTGCTGTCTCAGCTTCACCTCTTGACAGCAAAGTTGATGAAAGATTGTTGTTTATAAAATACACAGGCTGACAGGCATATTTATACGGTTCAGTTACCGATTTGATGTAAAGTTATGAAAGATTATGAGGAGGTTTATGGATAAATTATGTGAAGTGTAAAAAAGATAAACTTTTGTATGTTTCCAAAATTGGTTCCTTTTTATAGCCTGTTAGAAAGGTTTGTGAGTCGAGTTCAAACACGATATCTTGATATCTTTTAGGGTGCAAACGAGTCGAGTTGTTCATGAGCTACTTGAGATCGAATCGATAAAAAGTTCGAAACGAGCCGAGCCTTCACGAGCTCGAGCCGAGCTCAAGCTTTGAAATAGGACTCGTTTACTAAATGAACTCGAGCCCGAGCTTTACGTAGCGAACTCGAGCCAACTCTCGAGCCTTAACGAGCTTTCTTATTTATATAATTTTTATTTAATTTATTAATTATATTTTTAAAAAAATTATTATTATTATATATAAAATTATGATAAAATAAGTAAATAATATGTATTATTTTCTATATAAAACAAATATTCTTAAATATATACAAATTTAATTATAATAATAATAAAAAATTAATTATAAATAAGTCGAGCCCAAGCCCGATCTCGAGCTTCAGAAATAAAGCTTAAATCGAGTTGAGCTCAAGCTTGAGCTCTGTTCGGTTTAAATGAGTCGAGCTCGGACTCGGATGTACTAAGTTTGACTGCTTGAGACTTTGAGGTTGCTTCCTAAACCAAAAAAAAAAGAAAAAAAAAAAAGAAAAAAGAATTTGAAGGTTTGTAACTCAAAAGTCAAAACTGAAAACCTTAAGGACCTATCTACAACTTTCCAAAAACAAGTCCCTTGATCAGAAAGTAACCGCCCTCGATAAAACAAACCGACGTTTCTAGATTGCGCGAGAAGCAAAAGAGACGAAACCATGGGGTGGTTGTGGAACGACGACGATGATGATGATCGGAACTCCGGTGAAATCAACGAATTTCAAGGTTTAAACCCTAGATCTGACGCTCGATGCTCGACGAGGAAGATGATCTCTTCCAAGTGCAGAACTGAGGAGGTGGAGCCTGGGAAATTCATCAAAAAGTGCGAAAAAACCGAGCAACTTCTCAAGGACTGCGTTGGAAGGTGATAGTCGTACTTCTGTTTTCTATTCCGTTTTCTGATTTCGTTTCCATTCGCGAATATGATGCTTGGTTTGATATTTATAGATTGGTGAATAGGAAATGTTAGCGTTTATGCGCAGGATTCGTGATTTTGGTTGCTAGGGTTTATGTTCGTCCACATTCTGCCATTAATCCAGGTGTTTTAAACTGAGCTGAAACAATGGAAAAAATGAAGTGCTGTGCAAATGATTGAATTAGAGCCATGAAATTAGCCAATTAGGTCTGGTCGATGATGATAATTTAGCACATGAAATGGTTTTTTGCAACAAATAAATAACGGAAAAGTTGTAAATAGGAGAATCACAAATCAATTAATTAGTAAATCAAAGCGACTAACTGTTATGATGTTATCCATTCATCAATTCATTATGATTGTGATGTTAGTGGATCTGTTCTAGGTTTTTGTAATAGCTAACACTTGATAAGGACATAGATGGTGAATTTGAACACTTGAATACAGAATATATAAGACGAGTCATGGGTCGATGAAAATAAAGCTCGGATTGATTGAAGAACATAGTAGATACACAAACCTATGAATATAAGTTTGGAGATTAGTTCGTTAGAGATTTGGGACCGGGGCTTGTCTGATTTCGATTTCTTCCTGACGGCTTGAAGGTGCTCGAGAAACAGAAGTTCCCTAGCAAGTAGCAACTACAGACATTTTCTACAGTGTCTGATCTGCTATGGCCAGCGGGCTTCCATTTCCAGTACTAAGGATTGCTAAAAAAAAAGTAGAAGGGGTGTAATCTGAATTATTTAGGGGGCCTGTAAAAAAGTTAGACATTTTCTATATATCTAGGCTAGATGCGAGTCCCCCACCTCCCCACACACACGCACAGAAATAATAGATATCTTAACTAGCTATATGGCGGTTATGCGTGATCTAACTCAAGCATAGAAGTAAGTATTCACATGTATGTAGTAAATGAGAGCTACATCATTGAAGTGAATAAATTTTGAGAGTAATGAGCATTGAATGTCGGTACTTTTTACACTGCTCTTCGTATATATGGTGTGGTTCATAATGGCAAGTATTGTAGCAAGTATAGTTTGTACCCTTGCCTCCTTCTAAAGCTTATCCGGGTAGGAAGTTGAGGTTCATCTGGACGCTGGTCTAGGTTATGCGTCATTAGTATCGTTTTCAAGATTCCCCCTCTAAGGGTTTGTTTTATCATATCAGATTGATATGATCTTATAGTTTTATAGTATTAGTCTAAGAACAAGAAGTCATAATGCTACGAATTTCATAGCAGCTTAACACCAACAATTTTCATAGTTTTTGCCATGAAATCCAACTGAAGCTATCAAGATTCTCTAGGCATTCATTATCATTTTCCGAGTTTTAGACTAGTTTACTTGACCTTATATCCAAATGGTGGATTTTCCTTTAAATGTCTCTGTTTTCATCTGTTCAGGCCATCTGAGGTGGTGCAATCTAACAAGGAATACACGGAAGAAGATGTGACAGAGCAGATAACAAAAGGTTCTCTCCCGATGCAATCATCAGAAAGGACACCATTCGATTTCCCTGGACTACGAAGCGACATAGAATCAATCGAACGCGATTTCTTCGGCAACATGGACCGTTTCTTTGAGGCTGCCGAAGATATGACGAAAGGGCTTTTTGGTATTTTCGGGTCTCCTCATTTATATGATGGTGATTCCAAATCCACTTTCAGGCCTCCTCGTTTTTACGATGGAGAATCAAAATCAAAATCTTCTCAAAGGAGTGTGCCCATTGAGCCTTCTTCACCTTCAGAGGTGGTCAAACCAGAGATTCCTGACGGTCATTTTGACCTTTCAGGCTTGGCTAGAGACGTTTGAAGTCGTTAACCATGTTCTTATTAGCCAGATTTTGGAATAAACTCGTCGTTATACGTATATTAGAAGGTTTTTAGTGGAGAAATGCTGTGTGGGTCGAAGTCATAATTCATATGCCTAGCAACAAATGATTAAATCTATCCACTTTTTTGCCTGGTTTGTGTATGATTATTAAATCTTTCTAGTTGTTATGTGTTGTTTCTATCATGGTTTACGACCGGTCGGGTCTGCCAAACACCAGGCAAATTGGAGCTATTGTGTTCACTGGTTCGGTTATCATGGACCGAACCGCTTGAGATCGGACAGGGTTAAACCGGTGAATCAAGTAGTTTAGTTTCAAAACATTAGAGAAACATACATTAAGGAAGAATCATGTTTAAGAATTAAGATCCAATCCATTGGTGCAAACTGCAAACAAGAAATACTTTGGCTGTCTCCGGCAACGGCCGGCCGGCCTCTGACTTGGCCACATGAATATTTGTTATTTATTTGTGGAGATTAGTTGGTGTTTAAAACTTCAATTATTAGGAGTTTTTAGATATATAAAATGTGGATAATATCTAGGAGGTGTTTGAGTGGTTGTCTTGATGATTCTTATTTGTTTGTAATCCGGTGATTCACTATACTGCCGTTTGTCAAATACGCACGTTGTTGTGCGACTGCTCTTCCACTATGTAAGTCAACCATCTTATCTGTTTATTTATTTGTTAATTTATTTGTTTGTTAATACAAGATAATGACATTATCCAAGTTTATCAACCCAAAAGTTTCCTTTTAAAAGTTTTGCCCCACATTTTACCTTTTTGTTACAACTTACAAATTATTATTACCTCTCCACACCGTAACAATATAATACTTGAACTCTTAACATTAACATCCAGATACTATTAGGTTAGAAACATTTTGATTGGATAAAGTAAATAGACGTTTGACTTATGTGTCCTTTTTATTTTCTGTCGTTAATAAAGATGTATAAGGTTATAAGAAGACCGTCTGATGGTAAGTGATGTATTTTTAACTAAAAAATATGTGTTTAAATCCTACCAAATGCGAGTGTAAAGAATTTATTTTAGAAAATCTAAGTGCTACCCTTAAAAGAAATAGAGTTGTATAAAAGTCATACCGTCAATATACTTATAATTGTAACAAAGGTAAAGAAACAAACATACCGTCAATATACTTATAATATATGGTCTAACAATATATAGATGAAGAGACGATTTAGGGTAACAAATATATGATCAATAAGAACTTTTAAGAAACAATAGTCGGAAATCTGCGTGATACTGTGGTAATGACAATTTATAACGTGATACTCGTTTCTGTATATAAAAAATAATTTATCTTATTTGACTTATTATTTATTTTACTTATATTACAATATTTAATGTCAATTATCGTTAAATAGATTGTTTAATTTTATAGTTTTCATTATAAAGATTACTTTTAATTTCTTGTTTAAAAAACTATTTTGCCCCTTAAAACTTTAAATTTATAGTTAATTGATATCTTTTTTCTCCTGGTAATTATAATATAGTATAGATATAGTTAGAAGTTACGTTTTCCTAATAAAAGCGTGTGAAGCTATAAGTTTTACATTTTTTTTCAGGAATTGATGTTTTTCTATAAATCAAAAATTAAATTCAATAGATAAAGACTACTTTGCTTCAAGAGGAACTTTTAACATATTATTGGTTGTAACTCGTAAGCTCCACATCGATCATTACTATATATAGAATATTTACGATCAAAATAGTCAACTTTAAAATCAAAAACAGGTTTTTGAAGATATGTGTTGTGTGCCTAACGCGTAATGAAAACTTCCCAACTTTACAAACCGTCACTTTCCCTCGTCAATTTCAGCGTCTCCGCGCTTCTCACAATCTCACCCAACATCTATTCTTTCTGTATATATAAACATGCAAATGGAGAAACATTCAAACACAGAAAAAGTCCCATTTTTTCCCAAGGGTTTTCTAAAAAGACCTGGTAAACCCATAGTAACTTACAATTCTTCGATAATCCCCACCAATCCTAATCTTTTTTCCTTTAAATTCACATCTGTTCATCACCAGTCATCAGAATTGGTTTTTGCGTACTGGGTCAAGTTCCTTTTCTTGTTACATTGAGAAGTTACTCTGTTTTTGTGGTGTGCACACCAACTGTTTGTTTAAATGTCCACAAGAACTGATTCCTGTTTTTACTTATAAATTTGAAATTTTCTTTTGTAAAATCAGTTTGGAATTAGATGGGAAATGGATGTGTAGGATCATGTTACTCAAAAGATGGATTCTTCCAATTGGTGTCTTATCCAAATTGGTGGTCTCGGTCACCGGATTTGATCTATTACAAGGACGAAGAATTAAACAAACAATCGCCATCAACAGACAACGATCCTAGATCAGCCGACCATGTTCAAAAAGCACCTCCACAGTTGGTGATCATAACGAAAAACGACACTAAACCACCTCAGCCGATGGTCCCTGATCAAGAAACGAAGCAAGAAGTCAAACAACAACCAAAGGTGGCATCTAATGTTAAAAAGCCGTATAATGTGAAGAGAATGTTGAGTGCAGGGTTACAAGCTGATTCGGTATTGAAAACCAAAACCGGGCATTTAAAAGAGTACTACAACTTGGGTCCAAAGTTGGGTCACGGTCAATTTGGTACGACTTTTATTTGCATAGAGAAGACTACAGGGAAAGAATTTGCATGCAAATCGATCGCTAAAAGGAAACTGCTCACTGAAGAAGATGTAGAGGATGTAAGGAGGGAAATCGAGATCATGCATCATTTATCTGGACACCCTAATGTGGTTTCGATTCAAGGGGCTTATGAAGATTCTGTTGCAGTTCATTTGGTCATGGAACTTTGTGCTGGAGGTGAACTGTTTGATAGAATCACCAAAAAGGGTCATTATTCAGAAAGAAAAGCAGCTGATCTTGTTAGAACAATTGCTGGTGTGATTGAAGCTTGTCATTCTTTGGGAGTTATGCATCGGGATCTTAAGCCTGAGAATTTTCTCTTTGTTGATGAAGATGAAGATTCACCTCTCAAAACTATAGATTTTGGGCTATCAGTTTTCTTTAAACCAGGTACTTTTTAAATCATGTATATATGTAAACACACACATATACACATATGTGTTGATAAATATTGGTATAAATTTCAGGGGAGACTTTTGTTGATGTGGTTGGAAGTCCTTACTATGTGGCACCTGAAGTTTTGTTAAAATGTTACGGTCCAGAAGCAGATATATGGAGTGCTGGTGTCATTCTTTACATTCTTCTTTGTGGGGTGCCTCCATTTTGGGGAGGTACGTCTAAAAAATTACGATAATTAGTTATTAGGTAAAGATTGTATTTTCATTTTCTTTTGGGTCATCAAGATTTGCAATCTTTATTTTGATTACAGAATCAGAGAATGAAATATTTGAAGAAGTTTTGAGGGGTAAACTTGACTTTTCCTCTGATCCATGGCCTAGTATCTCTGAAAGTGCTAAAGATTTGGTTAGGAAAATGCTTATTAGAAACCCAAGAAAGCGGATAACGGCTCATGAAGTTCTTTGTAAGTCCAGTTTTTCCATTTTTCATTAACTCTTTACTCAATTTGGGGGGTTTTCTGAAAGTGGTTATCTCATTGTTGGGTTTTCAACGAGCATATAATCGTTTATGATGTTTGGGTAGGGTGAAACTGTACATGTAAATGTTAATAACTAAAATTTTCCAAACACCTTAAACAACTAATTATGATGATCACAATCTCATCCAAACACGATATCTTGACACCCTTTTTGTTATAGTTGATTATCTGATTGAATATTCTATATAGTCGCTCTCAAAGCTCTTTGCCTAACGCCCCCCTTATTTTTTAACTGATTCTATTTAGCACTATAATTATATTTCTGATTCTTGTTTTCATCACCATAGGCCACCCTTGGATTAACGAAGATGGTGTTGCTCCAGACAAACCTCTTGATTCTGCAGTCTTGAGTCGGCTAACTCAGTTTTCCGCCATGAACAAGCTCAAGAAAATGGCTCTCAGGGTAAATTTTCAAGAAAATAAACCAATAATCTCATAAAAAATGTCAACTTTACCCTTACCCATCTCATGTTCTTCACAGCTCATCGCATCAAAACTCTCGGAAGAAGAAATCGCTGGATTAAAACAGATGTTCAAGATTATAGATACAGACAACAGTGGTTATATAACTTTTGAAGAACTCAAGGCTGGACTTAAGCGTTTTGGTTCTAATCTTAATGAATCCGAGATTTATGATCTAATGAAATCTGTAAGTAAATCTTTTGCTGTTTTTTTTTTTTTTGTAGCCTGTTATCGTTTTTTATTGTTTTAATATGAAAATGTAGGCGGATATTGATAGTAATGGTACCATTGACTACGGAGAATTTATAGCAGCAACTTTACATATGAATCAAATCGATAGGGAAGATTATCTATTTGCTGCCTTTTCACACTTTGATAAAGATGGCAGTGGTTATATCACCCTTGATGAACTCCAACAAGCCTGCAAAGAATTTGGAGTAAATGAGTTTCATTTAGAAGAGGTTATAAAAGAAGCTGATCAGAATAATGTATGTTTTCACTACCAATACATTTTTTACAAGATCCAATATTAAAAGGATCTAGATGTTTTGACTCTTTTTGTAATGTTGACTTGCAGGATGGTCGTATAGATTACAATGAGTTTGTAGCAATGATGCATGATGGAAGTGCGACGTGGACAAAGAAGCAATCGAAAGATGATTTTGGTGTCGGGTTAAGGGAGTCGGTGCCGGTTTGTTGATATTATTCTTTTTCATTGTTTTTCCACCTAAATGTAAAACATTGCATTGCATTGCTCCTTAACAAGTAGATGCCAAGTTTTTGTTAATGTATATATCTAAATGTCAAAAACTATATAAACCTTTCTTGTGGGAGAGCCAAGCATTAGAGCGCTTAACATTAACTACAGGAAGAAATATCATCACTATATCATACTACATTCACATATTTATGGTCTTTTCCCTTATATATTGAGATTGTATCAAAATTCCATCAGGAGTTTTGTTTGACACCCCACTTTCATTTATATCTAGATCGATTCATTGATGATATTCTAATCTATTCATGAACTAAGTTTGACCAAAAAGGTCATTTGAGGGCGGTACTAGAACTGTTTAGGGAGTTTTGTGTCGTTCTCGATTTTACAGAGAAAGTCTTTAAGTTAAATTACACCCATTGAAGTTCAAAGACTACATTTTTTTACAACGAGACTTGAACTCTCACCACTTAAGGACACCACTTAACAACTATGTACCATTGGGAATCACCTCTTGATTGAAATTTTGATGTAATTAAGATAGTCCACATTTGGCTAGGACTTGTTATTTATAGCCAACGATGCAAAATTTTCTTAAAGATTTCATGCAAGATGACGGTTCGCATGTGGTGTCTGGCTAGAGATGAAAAGTTTCCCGATTTGGAAAATAAGACCCGTTGTGTCGGGATTTAATCAGTTAGGTAAGGTTTATTTGAAATAAGGTTCGTTGGGGCTCAACGACGTTGTCTCTTTATATACACATCTTCAATTCCAGGAATATCACTGTCTCCACCCCAGTGAATATTTTGCTCTGGTTTAAACCTAAGACCTTAGGCGCGTTTAGTTGTGAAAAGTGTTTTATAGTTTCCATTTCTAATTTTTTAGTATAAAGGAATGAGTTTTCTATCTCCAAAAAACACATGATTTTTTTAAACACGTTCAAAATTAAAAGTTGGAACTTCCATTTTTTATATTAAAACTAGAAAACAATAAAATTTAATTTTTTAATTTCAATTTAAAATGTGAAAAAAACAGGCGTTTTTCATTTTCTTGAAAAACTTTCCGGAAAAATTATATTTACGTACTCTTAGAGTTTTAATTCTTCCAAATACCATTGAGCTACGAGCTCGTTGGTGGTTGGTGATGTGGTTTACGAATATTTAAAAAACGAATTATTTAAAAAAAATAGTTAATGATTGCACGAATACGGCAGAGCGGCCATGAAATGATATTATTTTTTAACATATATTCCATCATAACCGTCAATTGTCAGCCGTTGATCGCCATACGGCCCATCTCACGACAGCTCAATCCCACGGTGCTGCTGGGGCCAGACGTGGGACCAATCACATCGCTCCGTTTTGCCACGTTGGCACCACCAAAATACCCCCCTGTTTTCCCGGCCACCAACTCTCCCACGTTCCTGTTTTATAACATTTGAATTTCGAACATTCTTCTTCATCATCTTCAGATCATCCTCACGACTTCCATTAAACCTGTAAATAAACGAGGTACATATTTACGTTACAATTCACCATAGATAAATTTCATTGAAACTTCTTCGATTTGTTCACTCTGTTTACGGTTTCTGACTCTCAATTTCTCTGTATTTTTCTCTGTATTCGTAGTAGTTTGCTCGATTTCTGATCATCATCATCATTTTCTCTGTATTCGTAGTTTGCTCGATTTCTGATCGTCACCGTGTTTAGATCTTATATGTAAATGATCAGATTTTTGTATGTTTATCTACTTGTTTTAATCACGTTTATTGATACTTCGATTTAGGATTGTCCACTTGTATTTCAAATTACTGGTTTAATCGAACAAACAAAAAAAAAAAAAAAAAAGGATTTGTTTAATCTTCTTCGTTACTTGTAGATTTGGTAAAACCGCAAAAGTAAACAGTTAATTCGACAAAATTTCGTCTTCGTGTTTCTTCAATTGCTACTGAAAACTGAACTTTTTTTTTTGGATAGGAATATATGGAGTCCGGAGATGGAGTTCCGTTTGTTACCGAAACCGAAACCGAAACCGAAGTTCTTCATGTTAATGTTTTTATCAATGATGTCATGGAGGATGTGAATTCCGTTGTGGCGGATTCAGAAAGCCTGCAAAAACTGGAAGATATTGAATCATTAACAACAGAAGTAACAGAACTGACTCAATCATCGAAGAACGATGGTGGCCCGAAAACGCGTAGTTATTCTAAGTCAGGTAAATCGGGTAAAAACAGTAGTAACACGGGCACATTCAGTCGAGCCCCGAGGCTAAGTTTGTCTCCAAGTTTATCGCTCCCTGTGAAAATCCGGACCGCTGATCCCATCAGACCACGGGTTGTGGAGCATACATCATCCACGTCAGCATCTTCGACTTCATACTCTGCGAATAGGAGTTCGGTTCGGTTGAAAGCTGTTAAAACCGCTTTGTCGGATAAAGACGATGATGCTGCCAGTTCGACTGCTTCACCGTACTGTTCTTGATTTAGGGCTGATCATACTATGATCCATTTTTTGACTTGTGAATTTGTGATTGAATTTTGGTTTTCGTTGTTTGACTCGAACAGAAGTGCATCCAACACCCCTGGAGGGCGGCGGAGGAGCAGCACTTCTGGTTTTTCGCTCAGGTCGGATGAACGAGCCGAAAGGCGAAAACAGGTAAAAAGCTTGTTACTTTCATTACTTTCATGAAATGAAAATGAGTAACTAACTAACTAACTATAACTTATATGTTTATCATATCTCTATTCACTAGTTTAATTCAAAGATAGAGGAGAAGGTGCAGGCAAAGGAAGTGGAAAAGACTAATTTGCAAGCAAGGTCAAAGGTAACAAAAGAATATAAATATAGCCATTGGTAACAAAAGGTGTGGTTTTTGAACACTTTTTAGTTTTTAATTCTTATGATGATTTAAATTTTTCTGAAAATGCAGGAGAGCCAGGAAGAGGAGATAAAGAAACTGAGGAAAAGTTTGACATTTAAAGCTACACCACTTCCAAACTTCTACAAAGAGCCCCATCCACAACCTCAAATCAAGAAGGTACCTTTAATGTTTGCTAAATTTATCAGAAAACATCCAAACACTATTTTTGCTCATAAAGTTGTGTGATTTTGCTGCATGCAAGTATAGACACCAACCACAAGGCCTGTATCACCTAAGCTGGGAAGAAACAAGAGCTCGGTGGGTGCCGTGAGGAAGTCTTTGGAACATATAGAGATTGCCGACAGCCCACGGGCCGTTAGAGTCCAAACCATGTCGCCTAGGCTCAACCCCATGAGCCATGACAAACATACTGCTGTTTTCAAGCGGCCCGGCAGGAAGTCTTCGACCAAAACCTCAGGAGTCGGTACCAGCAAGTCGAAAGAGAAGGTCTTGACCGAAGAAGCAGAAGATGAGAAAGGTTGTAAGGAAGAGGTGCACGGAAGCCAAGAAAGTGAAGGTAGCGTAGGGGACGATTCGGTGGAGGAAAGTGGTAACGGGTCGGGTTCAGCCAATCAGGATACGACATCTGTGGACATTGTTGTTGGGGGTTAAAAGGTTAAAATCTGTGATAAATTGTAAGTTTTACAAATGTATGTAATTGGGTTTTGTTGGGGTGGTAGTGGTTCTTTGTTCTGAAGTTTGAAAGCATTCTCTGCACTATCAAAACATGGATCTTTTTGTTTATTGAATCTAAAGATGTCATCTGCATAAAAACTATTCAAGATTTCTATACAACCATGTGTAATTCAACCAAACAACAATAGTTAAAACATTTATTGTATCTTGATAAAGTTGAAACAAGACATAGAATCCAACCAAACAACAAAAGTTGTGTTTTTTGGGATGTTATATGAAGAAAGTCAAATTCTGATATATAATATGATAAAAGTCAAAGTCTGATAATCTAAAGATGATGGATGATAGATACCAAATCTAGTTAAATCGCCAACACATTAACAATCAGACTGTAAAGTTTCCGTCTTTCTCGATATGAGTTTCCAGCAATCTGCAGAAAGAAAATAAAGGTACGAAAAAGATCAATAAAACAGACGCCTTGACCATGTGACAGATAGTCAAAGACATAACAGAAAACATAACTAACCTTGAAGGCAAGTGCCAGCAGAAGATCTTATTGCTCAAACATCAGTATAACACACTAGTTTGAACCACTCACGCCAGCTGTCCCGACACGATTATGACTACTTTCTCTTGCATCTGAAGCCCGTTCGGTTAAATTACTAGATGAAGAATCATGATGATGATTTTGTCTACTGTTTTCTCTCACATCAAGGCGTTCTATCATGCTATCGATTCCATTATCAGCTTCTGTCCTTGATTCCGAACCAATATTTAACATGGAAGGACTTTTGTTAAAAAGTTTATCTTTCCACCCTCTTGTACTCTTTGAGAGTGATTCTTTATATCTTCAAACAAAAAATAAAACAAATAAATTTATTTAAGATTTTAGACTTTAGAGACAGATTGAGATAGAATGTGTTCAAGAAATACCTTGTTGAAAAAGCACTGAATCTTGATTTCCATGTATCTGAAGCTGCTTGAACTTCTGATGGCCCTGCTCTATCTTGATCAGGCACGGAAGATAGCGCCCTCGAGCTTCTGTAGTAGAAGACATAAATATAATAATTCTTTTAAAATGTTTAATAACCAAACATAAATCATACACAAGGTTAAAATTGTCATTTCTCTTATATGTTTTTAACAATGAGAACCCGTTACCAGAAAACTCACCCCGTTTCACTATTCATAAACAAATACAGACAGAGCATTTTGTAACACTGATTTTTTAACCTGACCTTTACTAGGGGTGTAAAAGAGTCTAAATGAGTCGAGTATAAATTGGAGCCCATTCAATAAATGAACTTAAGTCTAAGCTTCACATAAAGAGCTTGAGTAGGCTCGTGAGCCTCAGCCTAATATTTATATAAATATGATATCTTTATATAATAAATATATGATTACATGATAAGTATTTTCTATATAAAAATTATGATAAAAGCAACTATACAATATGATTATCATTATACATATATAACAATTAAATATTTAACAAATAACAAAACGAGGCAGGCTTAAACTTGAAAAATTATTAACGAGCAGAGCTCCATCTCGAGCTACCCGACCCCTAGCCTATTTGTACTAAAAAACTTAATGCTTGTAATGGTGTTATTTTGCTCATTTATTGGCTAGATTGACTGACATTAAAGAACTACCTAAACTGTTATCCTTTAATACCGTTTGAAATATATGTCCTGTGTGACAATTAATAAACAACTAGCACACAAATACTGACAAAGAACAATTTAACAAATCGTTAATACCTATCAATAACTGCGGTCCCATGTTGACTGTTTGACCCGTCCACCATTCCAGATGTGGTCACATGTTGGACCGAACCACTCCCAACAGCAGCCGGTTCTGCAACTGGGTCAACTGGCTCTTGAACTAGACCATCAGAAACCGACATGGTGGCCCGACTCATTGACACACGGTTCCTTGAACCCTCCCTCCGGCTCACATGGTAGGCCCTCCCCATGGCAGCTGCAGCAGCCAAATGTTGAATGATTCGGTCCTCAAGCTCACTACCATTAAAGCCAACCGGCAACTGAAACAAAAAATCAAAGTCAAAGCCAAAGTCAAAGCCAAAGTCAAAGTTTTGTTATGGAATAGATGACAACATTTCATAGTTTACCGAATTGACATACATTTTGAATTTCAAAATCACCAAGGGTCGGGTGATGAAATATTGCAGAACTTCTTGTCGGGTTACTTCTTACACGTCTCTCTTGTACTACAGCTTCCAGTAACTCTTGACTGCAAATGGTACACACATTAGCACACAAATATGCACACACACACAATCTGAAACCCTAACTAATGACAAAAATAGGTCACCTGGATGGATCCTTTAAGCTAACTGCTTGCCAACACATAGGGCAATTAGAGCTTCTTTGGCACCTATTATAAAAGAAACGTATTAAAAAGAGTTGCATTTTCATATAATTACTGATTGTATCTTACTATTTTCTATAAAATTTTGTATATACCATTCAAGAATGCACTGAATATGGAACTCATGTTTGCAGCTAGTGACCTAAAATGGATTAAGTTACATCAATAACCACGTAATAAACATTAATAAGTTAATAACAGCAATTGGTTCAAGAAGAAACATGACATATACACAAAAAAGAGTATGAATTACAACCGTTTTCGGATCATTATCAGAAAAATCTTCAAGGCAAATGCTACAAGAATCCTCACAAGCTTCTTGTATCCCTCCTTCCACAAAAGCTGCAGGTGAAGTCAAATGACTCTTGTTCGTTCCATCTTCCATTTTCGCAACCTAAATAACCACAAAATCCATAACTTGGACACTAAATAGATGAAGAACCAACACCAAAATTAACCTTATATGAACAAACAAACATGAATGTGTACTAAAAAAAAGAAAACTAACTACAATTTCAGAACAAATTGATCCCAAAACCACAATTTTAACCTAATTAATCACCAGTCAACCAGTAGAATTCTTGATAACTGATAACAATCATATACAACAAATATAGCACACACTCATATGAAAAGAAACAGTAAAAACAAGAAACCCTTGAAGAGAAAGAGCTAAAGGTTAAAGATTTTCAACCATGGTGAAACAGAATTGTATAACAAACTCTGTGAAAAAGAAAAAGAAAAAAAAACCCAGATGGCAGATGGATCCAGAAGGGGTTTTCTTTGGAATTGTGAATTTACCTCCATGGGAATGGGGAGAATGATGCAAAGATTGTGTGATCAAGAACCCTAAAAACTTTGGCTTTTGAAATAAAGATCAGAATTTATGATTACCCAATTGGAGTTGTTCGATCAAGAGTTGATAAGAGTTGCGGAAAACATCAAAAGGTTTGATGAAAGAAACGGAGGGAAGGAAGATAGCGTTAGGAGAGGGTTTGATGAGTGGAGGGATGGAAACCGAGTATAACTTTACCTTTTTATTTTTCCAATACCATTCATCCACTTTCTTTTTAAGGCATATATAAATAATAAACAAAGTTTATTCCATCTTTATAATATAATTGAAATATTACCGATGTTATTTACTTATTTGTATCAAGATAGACACTTTAGGTGGTGGTAATACCTCCACCCACCTTACTATTTCAATCTCACATATTTTATTTTATTTTTGTCATCTTAACATCACATCATTGTATCATACTTTTACACTTTATCATATGTAATACCCACTTCATATCACCGTACATTTTTTTATTATTAAAAAAGAAAGAAAGTAAGATAGAGTAATTGGATTAGAAAGATAATAAAAAAAATGTGAAGCTCGGTGGCTGAACACCGAAGTAGAGATGGATAGCTCGACGCTACGAGGGATCATTATGGTGATCTCACACAACACCGAGCTCCACATCATCACCACCCAGATGCTTGACGCCTGTATTACTACCATTCTTAGCTGATTGTTTTATCGATTTATTATTGGTAGGGATGGTTGGATTGGATTTAAGATGGATGATAATATATAAATATTTTAAATTTTTTAAAATATAGAAACTTTAGTCTAATTGATTATCATTTTGTGAAAACATATCAATAAAAGTAAATATTACAAGTTTTTAAACTTTAACAATCTTATTTTTTAATCTTTTAATGTTGTTCGTTACATTCTTTAGACCAACTTACACTTATATGGTTTTTCTAAATCTTATAATGTTGTTCGTTATATTGTAAAATTCAATCCTCGATTAGTAATGGTTAACACGGAGATATCATTAGATTAAATGTCATTTGATAGTTTTTTCTGTTATAAATAGTTATATATATATTGTTATATGGACTAATTAGATTGTATCAAAGAAAATTTTGCATATTTAAAAATAAATTGGATTAATTTGGATTATAAAATCATAATTCGATAGGATGGTATTAATGTGATTATATAGTGAATTTGTTTTTTAACCGGCGTTTGAAACTATCTTCACATCTTCAATATCTGAGTGAGTTTTTCTGAAACGGATTGCAACCGTCTATATTGGAATTGACACTCAAGGTCTGACTCACCAAAATTAAGATATCATCAAGAAAGAAATCCACCATTTAAAAAAACTTTTTTAAATTAAGTTTAAACTTGACACCTCTAAAATCTCAAACTCTAAGAGTTTAACCATAATTATATAGTGAATTAGTGATTCAAAAATGAAAAGTCATTAAAGCATCATATGTATATGTGGCGGTGCTTATTTTATGAAAGCAAAAGATGGATCAAGTTTCTTTCTTCAATGTGATTGTGACATTACATTCATTCCTTTCTATCGTTTCTTTTTACTTCGTTATCAATTGTTTCTTTATTCACGTATAAATAAATTTATATGATAAATAATGTTTGTGAAAGTTTTTATATGGGAAATCTTAGGGACACCATGGTGTACCTAACTTGGGTACACCATGGTGTACCTAACAATGATTAGTATTTAATAGTGTACCTAATAATGATTAGAATGGAGTGGTGTGTCTAACAATGATTACTACATGCATAATATTTAATTGTTATATTATTATAATTACCTAACAATTATTATTATTATTATTATTAATATTATTATTATTGTTATTATTATTGTTATTATAACCATAAATTAGATATTTATTTTATTATAGTTTGAAACGGCGACCGTATCGTACTACGTCACATATATTATAAGATTGTATTTTATACCGGTATGTAGGCGTACGTACGTATACGTGAATGAACAAAATAAAAGTCATACTCATAACATATGTCGTATCTTTTTGTATGGTTTCTAAATAATAATAATATAAAAATGATAATAATAATAACAATAATAATAATAATAATAATAATAATAACAATAACAACAATAATAATAATAATAATAAATTTTAAATAATTTACGTTAATGTGGAACAACAACAAGATTTATGTTAATTCCATCGGGTCTAAATCAACCGGGGAGGTAGGGTTGGAGCCTCTACGTTCATATTGGATTGCGTCGTATTTTTAATGTTTTAATTGTTTAGTATTTTTGAATTATTTAAATCGTTTTCTTTAACATACTTTTATTTTGGAAAATGTGTTTTTTATTCTTCGTAAAAGACAAAAAAAAGGTTTATATATAAAAGAAAAGTTGAAGAAGTGATTATAAAAACATTTTTTTAAACAGAACATGTTTATAGAACTTTTATGGTAAACGGAACATCTTTATAGAACAATTTCAATTTAAAAAAAAAATCTTAATTCTTTAAAAATGCTAGAGCATAAAAGTTTTAGTCATGTTCCTTTTTAAATAAAAAAAAGTTTTTATATACATTTCTTCAACTTTTCTTTCATATATAAACCTTTTTTTGTCTTTTACAAAGAATTAAAAACAAATTTACAAAAATAAACATATGTTAAAGAAATCGATTCAAATAATTCAAAAATATTAAACAATTAAAACGTTTTAAAAAAACATTAAAAAAACTTAGAAAACGTTTTTATAAACTGTTTAAAAGAGTTATTTAAAAAAAATATTTTTTTTCTAAAACAGATTTTTAATAAAATTACAATTTTCTTTTTATAAAAATTTATGAATAAACTAGTATGGGAATAAAGTCAAATGATTTGACAAATTATAAAACACAATTCTCAAAGTACATAAGATACTACACTTATTATTAGTATACCTTAATTATACCATGGTGTACCTAACCTTGGGTACATCATGGTGTACCTAACATGACCCTTTTATATTTTATTAAGAACTCAATTCCAAACGTTCATAGACCGCTTATCTGTTTGCTGCGGAAATCCATATTACATTAATGTTTTGTCGACTCATAAATTAGTCAAACTATCTATTTTGTGACACCTATCCGAAAATGTTAGAAATTCACAAATTTATTATCGTTAATGTAAGAATAAAAACGCGAAGTATACATTATCTCCAATTAAGGGTTGAAGGGTTGCTCTATTGTTTTATCAAATAAAGCTATAGGGTGTAAAAAAAAGTATTTGATGAAATAGGTAGATTTATCACGGATACCGGTTAAAAAGAAGGTTACAACACCTAGGAGACATATGAAGTGTAAACTTGTCTTAATAATGCAACGATTAACTTTACAAAAATATAAAGCAAAGTCTCTGAAAAGAAGCGTTCAAACTTGTCTTATAAAATTGATTAAGAAAGAAGAAGAATTATAAAATCTACCGAAAAGTTACACCACATCAATTTAGTCTTTACTCTAAGTGTTATTAATTTAAAGAATACTGGAAATATATTTGGTTTCCCGTAATAAAAATAAACAAAGATTAATTTCATTAAGCATACAATTTTATTAAAACCTAATAATAGATTAGCTGACGTGACTGTCAACCCAATATCACATAGGAATTGAATATAGAAGCCCATTAGTAACTTTAATGGATCTCATAGTAAATGGGCCTTAGGGCGTGTTTGAAACTTTCCCACAGACCGACCATGACCATCCCCGAGTCCCCGACTGAGTCAAGGGTAATTTCACAACGGATCAAGTCAGAGTTGTTTTTCACAAAATCAAACAAGCCAACCACTTATCGGTTAGTGGTCAACTTTTATCGAACCCGATAAAAGCTTATCAAACGATTAATTTGCTCCAACTTTCAAATTAGAAAAGAGTCTTTCAGTTTGCTAGCAAAAGCATTTTATTTGTACTTCAAAATAATCTTCCACTCGAAATCAAATAAGTTCAAAGGTCATGGATTTTCCATTTGACGAGGAATCCGCTAGAGTGTCGGTATTTATACACACGCTCATGCCCCCTACATCCATTGCTCTAACCTAAGAAAACCGAAGCCGTTTCATAGATATCGTGAAGTAGGTCAAGATCGTTGATTTTTATTACTTTACCGATGATCCAGTATATGATGATAACATGTTCACGAGACAATAATATGTTCGAGCAAACAACTATTCATAAGAATAGCTAATGATTTAGAAGCCGATAATCGATTATAATCATCTTATAATCATCTTATATTATATTTTTATTATTTAAAGAGAAAGAATCAAATGAGCCATTTTTTAAAACAAGATACTATTATTCATTAATATTTTTTTTAAATCTCTACCAACCTCCATGCAATAACAACTTGTACAGTACATGTCTTATAAAAGTAGGTAGTTAAGTTAGTTACTTTTCCCATTTCCCGCCATACGACGACGTTTCGCATCATTTAAACTTCTGAAGAACCTCTCCAAAACCCTCTATTGGAAAACTTCTCCCACATTTCATCCTCCAACTCCACCATATCTTTATCCACCTCCGGGACCATAAACCGCTCCGCCGCCGCCACCACCGCCGGATGCATCGACAGCTCATCCTCGTCGAATTTGCACTCTTTCCCGCCACCACCGTTTTCGTGCATCATCAACCGTCTCCGGCGCCTCCGGTAAAGGCCTGCGGGGACCTTATACATGGTCAAAACCGAGAACTTGACCGCCGAAATCGGGAGGCAACAGCCGACCGCGGCCACCTCGGCCGTGGTCCCGCCGACGAACTCCGCCATGGTTTTGGATCGCCCCGAGGAGTGTTGTTGTAGGAACTGGCGGCGTTCTTCCAGCGAACGGCGGAGGGCGAACGGGGTTTTCGTCATGGTCGTTTTCGATTAGCGATTGAAAGGGCGGGGAATTGAAGGGGTGAAAGGGGAGTGTTTTCGGGAATGCGATCCCGAAAAGTGGAATTGGATGAATGAATAGACGAACAATTGGATTGAGGAAAAGTTGGGGGAGTTATTATAAAGAAAGGGTTGAGAAATGAGAAATGAGAATTGAGATGGATGCTATGCATTATTTCACGGCGGTTTCTCCGGAGAATTGAGATGGATGCTATGCATTATTTCAGATTTGTATATTCCGGTTATATTTATGAATTATGATGAGTAACGTATTTGATAGATATATTTTTTAACGGGTTTTAAAACTATCAAAATCTTTAATATTTGAGTGAGCTTTTTTATAATATTTGAGTAAGTCTTTTTACAAAGGTGAACATGGTTTCGTTTGGTTCGGTTCGTTTTTTTGCTTTAACTGAACCGAAATCGAAGTTTTTGATTTTTTCGGTTTTTTTTAGTTTCGGTTTTTTAAAGTTTTTTTGTTCTTTTGTAATATGTTGTTAATGTATATACCATAAACTATGGTCAAAATGGGTAAAAAAAACATCCCAAACCGGTAAAAAACGGCTATAAATCCGGTGCCAACAGTCCTACAACAGCTATATTGTGGACTCAAAACTAATGTGTACACACCGGTTAGTAACTAGTCTGTACACAAATATTAAAAACCGGTTCCAAACCGGCCAGTTAGAATCGGTTGGGAAAATTAACAGGTTGAGGTGAAACCGGTTAGTGCCGGTTAGGTTTCCAATTCGAACCAGTTTGTAATTTGCACCTCTAGTGTAGTGTTCTAGTAACCACGTTTTGTTTGGCCATTGGGCTATATAAAAAGGTCTTTTGCTGAGAAACCATCAGGCTCCGTCCTAGCGTCCTATGTCTTTTGTTAGTCCATTGGGCTATAAATAGGAAGCCCGTTAGCAATGCATCATCATTGGGCTTCTGGACCATATGAGCCAGGTCCATAATGGAAGGATGAATTTTCATTACTCGTGTGTTTCTTGGAGCCATCATCCGCCAGGTCATCATTAGTGTGACTTAGGAGTTAGGACATACCTAGGATTTTTTTTATGAGGTTACTTTTCGAGTTTAAATCATTTTAAATCAAGAAAATAGGTACTTTTTGACGAAAAAACCGGAGCTTCCCCCCCCCCCCCCCGGCGTCCCTTCCTTTAGCTATAGACTATAGTACATCATAAAGGTACGCACTTGCCGGTCACTTATAGTTTGGTTTAGGGTTTTTAACTCGTTGTGTCTATGTTAGGTTTTCCTAGTATTTTTATATATCTTTTAGCGCATCATTTAGTATATCATGTATGGAGTCACAATAATATAATGGTTTTTCACGGTTATGAAGCAACATATGTACAAGTTTTATAGCACGACACCGTTATTTTCTAATTGTGAATCCATTAATTAACAAAAACTCAACCGACCCTATGGTTCTTCAAATATGAGTAAATGCGACTAGTATCCAACAACCTAGGCTCAAATTTGTGTTCCGCTAACTACCCAATACCCAATTATTACTAAATATCCAATACCCACATTAATAGAATTAATATCACCTTCAAAAAAATATATATATATATCACCTTCAAAATCACCTTAATACAATTGAAATCAGACAAATCACCTTCCAAATCAATAAAAAAAAAATTGAAACATCTGAAGCGAGTTTTACCGATGACCCGATCAACCAAACATAAACAGAGTTCAATTACCGACTAGTTAAAAAGCACCTCCTATATAAACAAACAACATATACGAAAAATTACGACTCCAATGAAAAAACTGTCTGGATCTACCACTAGATGTCAACAATATAGATAGAATATATGTAAATTATGTAAATTATGTAAATTACGTTATAAGAAAATATTATGATGAGAATACATTCGAACGTAAAATTTAAAAAAATAAACAATGAAGCGTAACACATATAAAAGACTTATTTCTTATTTCACTATACTGACCAACAATCAGAAGCTTAAACATTTGGGTATTAACCTCGTTACTTTAAATAAGGTTGGTGTAAAGTTGGAAAGCATCTGAATTTCACGTGACCTTCTATGCTTCTAGGCTTTTACTACAAAGGTTTCAGTCACGTCTATATCAACATTATAATATACAGCTCTTATAATTATATTTAAATAAATTGAATGAATTCAGAAAGTTATATATAATACGACAAAAAGAAGCTTTAAAGAAACTTAACTTTACTACGTGTCACATATATAGCATTTATAAAATGTTTGTGGTGTGTATTTGTTTCTAAAATTCTTTTATTACAGTTTATGGTTTAGAACTTCAATTTGTTTCGGTTATGGTCTCTGATCTTAACGATCGTTAAAACTTTCATTAAGTAGCTATGAATTTATCATTATTCACTTTTAAAGAAAATTAAAATTAAAAATATAAAAGAGTAAGTGGACCCCCTCCATCACAATTTCTTGTTTGCGACTCTTTTACCGGAGCGGCCTTCACACAACTACGCCAGAACTCCAAACGGTCATGACGGTTACCGTCAGATTTCGCCACCCCACCATCACTGTCGGTGCTAAAGCTCGTCATTTAGGGTTTATCGTGAAATCGACCTCCGTTCAATATTAGGGGTTTGAAGCGGATCGATTTTAAGAAAAATGAGAGAGATTTCACACAGTTAGGTGTAGTTAGGTGCAGTAGGTATTGTAACCGCGTAATTCTCGTTCTATGTGCAATCAAATCAGTTAATTCGATCATTCCTGTTGTTGATTAACTATTTAATTTGTGTTCTTCATCTCTTCGACACATTCTAGCTCAATTATAGCTTCTGTGCGTTCAGAATCATGTCCAATTGAATCAATAAAGATCAGAAAGCAGACCTACACAACACATCCACAAACCGGTCAAATGATCACCACTCGTCTTTCTTCCCCTAATTTGAAGAAAGACAACCCAAATCAACTGTAAGAGGAATATGGTTTATGATGGTTTACTTATTGTTCCTTTATGGTTTCATCGATTTTTCAAATCTGATGGTGGTTTGTGTTTCAGTTAAAAAGACCAAAATACCTATAAACTTTTTAGAAATTCTTTAACAATGTTAACATTCTGGGGAAAATCTAATGATGGTTTGTGTTTCGGTTAAAAAGACCAAAATACCTATAAACTTAATAAAAATTCTCTAACGATGTTAATGTTCTGGCCGAATTTGGAATAAGTGTAACTGCATTTATAACCGAACCACATGGACGGCACATGAAATTCCACACGTTTTGAGTAATTTGCCTGATAAAAAACACTCGCTATATGATATGATGCATAGCTTATATCATGCTTACGTAGAGTTGTCCCCATATGACATACATGGCGCTACCTCGATCGGGTCGGGTCAAAGCCTCCATTTTTAATTACCTTAATTAACCTTTAACATATGTGAGTTTTTCAATGAAAGATTCTTTAGATTACTAAGACCATGTTTATTTACCTTAGGACTTGTCCTAGTGGTAGCTTACGGTGAGCGGAAGACTCGGGACTGAAAGGTCAGGAGTTTGATACTTGAGCCTAACAGGTTTTACCACCCGGTCTCTCACGGATGCGGGTTTTCTCTAAAATGGGCTGAGGACCGGTCATGAGGATTTAGGGGCCCTGTTCGAGCTGAGCCCTATTCGAAAATAAATTGCAAATAGAAAAAGATTTAAATACGACAAAAAGTAAGTTATAGCAATAAACATAAGAACATTTTAGTTTTAAAATGAGTAACTAACTATTTAACCGACAAATCGTGCAGACCTAGCATTCATAGTAGAATCCTCATCCACATCCCTATAATTTATACTTTTATTATTATTTTTTCTCTATCTTTCACTCACAACCACAATTAAATAATACTTTTTTATACCCTTATCATTACCTTTTCTCTCTCTTTCATTCACATCAAACATCAAATTTTACAAAATCACCAGCTTTTTCATCAAATATAGGGATGAACAGTATTTTTTTCTCTTTTTTCTACTCACAACCACTAACAACCAAACCCCAAATATTAGGGTTTCCATTCCCATAATTATGGGGGCTCTACTGTGAATGATATTTTTAATAGAAAATTAATTTATCAAGTCTTCATAATTTATAATATATATAAAAATAATTTAGAAAAACAAGAGCCCCATAAAATGATGGACCATGTCCCGTCACACCTCTCGCATATGCTCAGTGCCTCCACTAAATAGGCTCAACAACTGCTGCTACTCAGGTTCCGGTATTAAGCTCCATTTGCACAATAGACTTACTACGAAAATCAGGACTTTGTTTATTGGTCTTTTAAAAGATTACCGTAATTCCATATGAAATTACTAGCTAGTTGAATATGTGTGAAAGAATGTGTGTGCGCCAGTAATATGAAGAAAACACCAAAAACATGATGCCCTAAGAAAAGGGTAACATAAGGATGAACCAAGGCCTCACAATATCGAAGACATCCAAATTTGTGGCTTGTGGTTTGCTAAGCGTCACAACAAAACTCTCCATTAATGTTAAAAGTTAAAAAGCGACGACTCTTCGATCGACCGATCAATGCCCATCACAAAAAAACGTATCGACCGCTCTAGAAAATCGAAGCGTTTTTCGTACCCTTACACGTATAGACACTTGCGATCGAATGGTACTGAAATGGACGGGTTCGGTTTTATAATAAATGTACAATTTATGAGAATATGTATGTTTGATTTTGTTAAAAGGTGATTTTCACAATAATATGAAATAACTTTTTTTTCTATGGATTAGGGGTATTTTTGTCTTTTCACATTAGTATGATTATATATAAATAGAACAACTTCCTATCAAGATTAGTTCATCACTTCTTGTTCCTTTGGTTCTTGCTTTAAGCTAAGGTGTGTGTACTATGCATTGTGTTTCATTTCTTGAACATCATGATATATATCAAACTTTTGGCTAATTTGTCACAACCATATATCAATTCTCTCTAGTCGGGTCGAGATCGACAACACGTTTCTCGAAAAAAGTAACACCCAAACGCTTCTTTACTATCAAACTTGAATGTACTAGTCTAATAAGTGAACAGGTAAGAAATTTATGACACAATAGTAAGTGATTAAGCCCGTCTAGCAGATATCAGTTTCCACTGATTTTTTGCCTTTAGCCCCTTGAATGTCACATGCTTAGCGTAAACTGTGTTTTATCAGATCCAGTTTCTTACACTGAAAATTTTTCCCCAAATCTTGTTAATAAAAGGGTCTAGAATTAGAACATTTTCATGTTTTTTTTCTTTTTTTTGGTTCTTACAATACTTATAAAGTTATGATCCATTTCATAAAGATGTGTTAGTTTTGTGGGTGCATCTAGCAAACAATGGAGCAAACAATGGAGAAAATGAGTTCGAGTTCACGGTTAAGCGAAGCCCAATCCGATCAACTAACCAAGATATCGGAAGGAGACAAGATGAAATCCTCGAGTGGTGGATCAAACGAGGTGACGAAAGAGGTGGATTGCCAAATGACACTTTCAAGAAAGTCTAGCAGAAATCAAGTGCTTGTATCGCCTGGCCGAAGCGGAAACAGTGGAAGAAACATACACATTAAGAAAGGAAAGAGTGCTCAAATGAAGTTTGAATTCGATGACGTTGGAAGCGGGCCCGGGGCCACCCTGAGTCGGGCCTCGAGCGCGAGCCTAGGGTTCTCGTTCTCGCTCGCCGGATTCACCATGCCGCCCGATGAAATCGCAGATTTTAGCCCTTTCAGTGATGATGATGATGATATCCGTAAGTTTTTCATGAACCTTTTGAAGCTTTACATAGAAAAGCAGATTGTCAAATTAAAGATTTGTGTGTTTTCAGAACTAAGAAAACAAAGAGTACTTATGGGGTAAAATGGTCATTATATTTCACGTGAAAGTGATCTCATAAGGTGCCATGATAAAACTTTTATGTAACAAAAAGCCAAATGAGGCCATAAAGGTCGATAACGGAAGTCTGGAAACAGCTGAAAAGTATGTCTTACTTTTTGAATTCAAATAAAGACACAAATGCCTTTCAAAAAAGAAAACAAATAGAAAAAATATAAAGATACAAATAACTATATGTCTATATCTACTTTTACTTAAAAAGAAAAAGCTAGGACTTTACTCAAAATTACATCAATCAGCATAGTTAGGGATTAAACCGATAACCTTTATTTTAAGAGTTTTACATCTCTATCAATTGGACTAATCTGACATTTGACAACTATATCTACTTTCTCTAGAAGAGTCGGAGGTGTTACACACAATGAATTAATAAACTTGTGTTAAAAGACGTTAACACTAACACAAACATACATAAAATTGTATGATCGGGACATGGCTCGTGTAAGTTATTTATCTAAACACATGGCTCTTGTGGGTTATTTATCAACCAAAGTTGTAAACGAATTGTTAATAACCTATTAAATTGGTCGTAAATGGTTTAATAGACACCAAAAAATAGGGAACGGAGGAACTAATCTAAAAAAACATTATCTTTTAAGAAAACAAAAAATTTATATTGTTTGGTTTTAGAGATGATTAATTAATAGTATTTTACATGTAAACTACCACTTCTCACATATGAAACATAATTTTTATATATGGAAAACTAACATTTTTCATGTGAAAAAATATATTTCAATTGTGAACTTTTTTATTAAGTATGATATAAATTTCACCAATAGCTAGCTACTATAAAATACTCAGTCATTTCATATCTGAAATAAAATTTTAACTGTAATCGAAAAAATTAAAATAAAAACATATCAAGTAGGGTGTTTATTTAAAGAGAAAAACTTTTATTTTCTTGATGTAATTTTTTCTTTCTAATTATTATCCACCACTAAATATTTTATTTGGGAAATCAAAACTACGTAAACAGAGACAATTCGGTGGAAACATTGAGGGTGCGTTTAGTTGTGAAAAATGTTTTCTAGTTTTTCATTTTTTTTAGTTTTTTTAGAAAATGAAATGAGTTTTCCATCTCTAGAAAACACATGAAAATTTTTGAAAACGCGTTCAAATTTGAAAGATGGAATTTTCATTTTCAAAATTAGAAAACAAGAAAACATGTTGAATTTTTGAAAGATGCGGTGGAGCAGACGGCGACGGAGGTAACGGGGGAGAGGTCATGCGGTGGAGCAGATGGCGACGATGCGTATAAACCCTAGAAAATGAACGCCCCCTTTTTTTTGTATATATTTGGAAAACGAAAATAGAAATCGGAAAACAGTAAAAAAAGTGTTTTCCATTTTTAGTTAAAATTTAGAAAACACTATTTTCTGTTTTCCTGGAAAACGTTTTCTAAAAAATACAATTTGAACGCGTTTTCTGTTTTCCTTGTTTTCTTGAAAAACGGAAATGGAAAACACTCCCTGTTTTCCACAACTAAACGCGCCCTGATATTCCCAAATTTAAGTTTGGGTTCTTGTGCGCCGTTTGTTTTTTGTCTAGCTGATACACGTAAGAGTGTGTTAACTCTTGGACCAACTCCTGATCATCACAAACACAACTTGTTTATTAAACGAGCTAGACATAACAACCTAAAATCCGACGGTATTCATATTGATTTAGGTAACTTGTTCTTTGCAAACATTGAAGCTTGTAGTCAATCTAGACCAAGACAACTTTAGTTGGCTGCTGCATTGTGTAAAAAATGGGTCAATGACCAGGACCACCAGGGGTGCACCCTGGTCCACTCCCTATCTAGTCAAATCCTATAAAACTCAAGTCCAAGGGTCTTCCTCTTATCTTAACATTTTGTGGATCCCATTTGCTTGGTCCCCTCATGGTCACAATTACTTTAGATTAAGAGAGTAATCAGAACTATATCACATTGTTTTCCCATATCCTGATTGTTTATATGTCATGTCATATCGTATCATAAATATATATCATACCAGAATCTTTAATATGAAAATGAAATTAAGTCGATGAATACGTTTGATATAAACTACACATATAGTGGATAATCTTGGCGCGCTCAACCTTAATCAATCAATCAAGATCAACGAAATAATAGAAAGATAATCACAACTAAAATATAAAGATAGCCCCTAATTGTGATAAAATTAAAACAACAAGATACCCAGTAAAGTGTCACTAAAAGCATGTAAACGGAGGTTACAGCTGGATATTTTAAAACAATTGTAAGAATTTTTTTAACTAATCTAAACATTCTTTTATAGTATATTTTTTTTATATAAAACATGTTTTGTTACAGCTGAAGATGTCGAAGCAGGCACACGTAGTAAGTTTCAGATGGAACCTACCTTGCAAATCTATCTGAAGGTATGCAAGCTTCAAAACTTTTACCCTTTTTTTATATATAAATATTTTTATATAATACTTTCTCTTCTTTTTTTTATTCTTTTATAGAAACAAGTAGATGGTAACACTTCTTTATACCAAAAATGCAAATACATTGATCATTTCCTCGATGTCTATTTGGACAGGCAAAAATGGAGGTTTTTCTATGAGATCAATGCCAGATATATGTCAGGTTCAGTCTTGTACAGAATCTCATGTTCTATGGTATTTATGTACAAGACTAATTGATTTGCATTTTTTAAATTTTTAAAAAAACTAAAAAAAAAAGCCTCTAGCATATCGTCAACTAAAATAGCCATAGATTAGTAAAAAAAAAATTGGTTTGTTGGTGGTGTAGCAAAATCATAAGCGTTTGTAGAAGAATTTAAAAAATGTTTTGGTAAAAAATAGCCACATATGTTTATTGGGTTATTGAAGAAATTGAACTCAATTTATTTTAAAAATTGATCTTTTTAATAGTTCTTTTAACTTGTAATTAATTTGATTTCACGTTATTACTTGTGATACTTAATAAAAAATCTAAATACATAATGTTTTCAAAACAAAGTATTTTTATATTTACAAGACAACAGTACTTTATTTTGAAATAACTTGATTTTTAATCACATTTATATAGAAATATAAAAAAAAAATAAAGCTATGCATTTAGACTTTTTTAGAAAAAAAAAGAATTTAAAAAATTACAAGTTATTAGAAACATATCAAATTATATAGTACATAAATTATAAGAGATAAAAAAAAGGAAAAAAAAATCAACTTTATGATGTTGAGTTTGCTTATATTTTTGCTAGACCACTTACAAATCAGAAAAAACTAACAAGTGTTAGTGTTTCGATAACTTTTGATGGTTTTTTTTTTCTTTTAACATTTTGTCCTGTGAGTTTTCTGATAACGAGTTTTATATTAATCATTTGAATAACAAAGTGCCAAAAATTTGCAGTTTACAGAAGTGACATACAAGATAATAACCAAAGGGGTGGCATCTACCGGCGAAAAGGGCATTTTGAAAGGAATAAATGGTGCGGTGAACCCGGGAGAAGTTTTAGCCCTCATGGGTCCATCAGGGAGCGGAAAAACTACTCTCTTAAGTTTGCTCGGAGGGCGACTCACTGATCATATGATAAGTGGATCGATCGCCTATAATGACCAACCATACTCGAAGTCACTAAAGAGCCGGTATTTATATCGTTGTTTTATTCGAGTTTAATTTTATATTGGTGTTTGCGATAGGGATGTTCATAGTGTGTTTTAGATAACTTTAAGGTTAAATTGTAAGTAAAACTTTTTTATTATCGTAAATCAAAACCAAACCGTTGATAAAGTAAAACAAAATCAAACCAAATGTTAGGAACGGTTTTGTTTTATTTAGTTTTACAATTTGAGCTTATTAGATAAAGAAATTGACAAACTTTTATAAGAGTTTAAGTATCTCAAATTATACCAAAAAAGAAAAAAAAATACTAATACACACCTGAAAAAAAAATACATAAAATTAACTTCACAAGTTAGATCATGCAACTTGATATGAAAACTTAAAGATAATTTTCATCGACATTATTAACTATATGTGTTTCTTTGCTATAGAGAAAGATGTGAAATTACTCACCCACTTATTCATCTTAGAATCTATGAAGTCCCTATTTTGAAGATGACATGGCCATGCTTGGTTGGGTCTATAAACACAAATAATTCTGCAGTTTCGCTTCAATTTCTAGCTATAAATGTCATTTTTTTTTTCCTCCTAAATCATCCTAAAACAATTTAATAATTTTTACAAATAAAAGTTCCGGAAACGGTCCAAAAATGAAAAGTATTTTATATAAAAACATGTATAATTTGATGGATTGGTTTTTAATAGTTAGTAATAAATGCAGGATCGGGTTTGTGACTCAAGATGATGTTTTGTTTCCGCATCTAACGGTGAAAGAAACTATAACGTATGCGGCTCTTCTGAAGCTACCAAAGACGTTATCAAAACAAGCGAAAGAAAAACAAGCAGAAGACGTTATTCGTGAACTCGGTTTAGAGAGGTAAAATAAAACCCAACATCTTCGTATTACGTTTTCGATCTATAAACAACAATAGATACTAATTGAATGAAGTAACATACATGCATGAATGTTAAAGGTGCCAAGATACTATGATAGGGAACTCGTTTGTTAGGGGAGTTTCAGGAGGAGAAAGAAAACGAGTTTCAATCGGAAATGAAATCATAATCAACCCGTCTCTCTTGTTCCTCGATGAGCCTACCTCCGGTTTGGATTCTACGACTGCTCTGAGAATCATTCACTTATTACAGGACATAGCAGAGGTATATATGACTATATCGTTTTTGGTAGTTATTGTTGCTATTTTAGTTTAATTGGATTGATTTTTACCAATGTGAATTGTGATATGCATTAAACTAGTCAGGACTCAGGAGGTGCAGGGTGCACGATTGTGTCGATGATTTTGTAACTCTGGGAACCTCATTAGGGGTTCCAAAGGACGGAGCTCCTAGTCGGGTCGAAAAATGCACCAAATTTATTTTGGTTTAAAAATTAATCTTTTGATTTTGAAAAGGACTAAAGCTGTAAATTGAACAATTCTAATTTCAAAATAAAAGACCAGTTTTTTATAGTTTATTGTATAGTGTATACGTGTAAATACACAACACAAATCAAAAAATGGGCGATTATGCTATTTTCATCATACAATGATTTTTTTTCTTGTTAGGATCATAATTCATTTAACTAAGGTTATTCTAAAGTGTAACTTGATCCAAATAAGAATAGTTTCTTTCGTTAGTAGATTATTCCAACCTATAGCTAGGTGGTTTTCGATATACGCTTAATCTTTCCCAATTGTTTTTTTTTTCACACTTCTAGTTCACGAAAATCACATAAAATCGCATCTCTCTTCTTAATCAGTAACTTTGCGTTGTATATATTTGATTGAAAGTTCGAGTGAACCATCGAATTGTTCAATCCGAAAGTGACAACAAACCTTTCAGATTAATCCAAGTTCGATTATGATTTTCTAACAACTATATTCGCAACAATATCCGATGTCATTTGCGACTTCTATCTTCATGGAAGATCGTTTCTCACCTTACTTTGTTTACGTATCTATAACAGGCGCAGAAGACGGTGATCACGACGATTCATCAACCATCCAGCAGGCTATTTCACAAGTTTGACAAACTGATTCTGCTTAGCAAAGGAAGCTTGTTATACTCTGGAAAAGCTTCAGAAGCTATGGAGTACTTTTCATCAATTGGATGTTCTCCCTTGATTTCCATGAATCCCGCCGAGTTCTTGCTAGATCTCGCAAACGGGAACATCAACGATGTTTCCGTTCCATCTGAACTAGAGGACATAGTGCATTTAGGAAAATCTGGAACACATACAATGAATACAAAACCTTCTCCAACAGCTGTTCATGAGGTAGTTTTATATTTTAGAAATAACGCTACTAGAAAAATGGGCTAATGCAATATTTTTCTTCACAAAAAAGTTGCATTAGCTATTAACTGAAGTTGCATTAGACCTAATGCAAACTTTTTTATTACCTAATGTAACTTTTTCCCAGAGAGTTGCATCATGAAAATGTTACATTAGATTTAAAACGTTGCATTATGTAAGAAAAGTTTTGCATTAGGTCTAATGGAACTTGAGCTAATGCAACCTTTTTGTGAAGAAATTTGTTGCATTAGGCCCATTTTTCTATATTAACAGACTTTATTCATTAGTGACAACTTTTTTTTTATTACAGTATTTAGTGGAGGCTTGTGCAACAAATGTAGCTGAAGAAACGAAACGAAAGCTCGCGATTCGCACATCGTGGGATCGAGAAACTGAGTCGTCGGATATACGTTATGCGAAACGAGAATGGGGAGCGAGCTGGACCGAGCAGTTTACTATACTGTTCTGTAGAGGGATTAAAGAAAGAAGGCATGATTATTTCAGTTGGTTAAGAATCATACAAATCATCGCGACTTCGGTCATCCTGGGACTTCTATGGTGGCGATCGGATGTTCATAACACGAAAGATCTTAAAAACCAGGCGGGATTGTTGTTCTTCATCGCTGTGTTTTGGGCGTTTTTTCCTGTTTTTACCGCGATTTTCACGTTTCCTCAAGAAAGAGCAATGCTAAAGAAAGAGAGAGGTGCAGACATGTACAAACTTAGCGCGTATTTCGTCGCGAGGACAATGAGCGATATCCCGCTAGATCTCCTTCTCCCTTTGATCTTCCTCTTGATCGTTTATTTCATGGCGGGCCTCCGGTTAACGGCTCAAGCGTTCTTCCTAACCATGGTTATAATCTTTTTGTGCATTCTTGCAGCTCAGGTATGATGCTTTTCCTTATGAGTTTGCTTCTTTCTCAATTCTTTAACTAGTTATACAATAAGTAGTTGATTAAGTATGCATATGATATAGGGGCTTGGACTTGCTATCGGTGCCGCAGTAATGGATCTGAACCGCGCAACCACTTTGGCTTCGGTGATTGTAATGGCTTTCATGTTGGCCGGTGGTTTTTTCGTGAAGGTAAACACTAGCGGATCTTGAATCTTTTATTAGTTAGGGGTGCTAAACTAGTCGTGTTTCTTGAGAGACGGACCGAAAGTTATTGGAAATAATTGGATCTAGAACACAAAATGACAAGTAGCTTTGTGTTTTCTATTACTATTGATCCAAATTACATTTTATTTACACTAAATATAACCTGATTTTATCATTGTTTGCATATCAACACTCTAGAGTTACATATTTGCATAAAAAAAATAAAAAAAATACAAATGTGTATAAAACATATACATTTAAATTGTAGAAGTTTGATATCAAATTCTTTTAATGTTTAAGATTTTGGCATTAAATAGATAACCATTTTAAGTTATGACATAAAAACACATTTTAGAAAAATTAAAAATAAATGGGTTAAACGAGTCAACTTTTGAACCCACCAGGGCAACTCAACATAACCCATTTACCTAAACGTGTTTGCTGGTTCGATCCAAACTGACCTGACCCGTCTAAACTAAACTCAAACCCATGAATCAAGTGTAATAGTCAACATACTTTATTTATGTGTTTTGCAGGATGTTCCAATTTTCATATCTTGGTTAAGTTACCTGTCATTCAACTATCACACATACAGACTAGTTCTAAAGGTTCAATATGGACACATAACTTCGGTAGTTGACGGGATAGAATTAGACGGCGGGTTGAAGGAAGTTGGTGCATTGGCCGCCATGGCTATCGGCTACCGTATCTTGGCATACATGTCTTTGCGACGAGTCGCATAATCAAGATGAATGTTCTCTTGGCATACGTGTTTTTGCGACGAGTCGGGTAATCAAGATGAATGTTTTGACAATCAACAACTGCTAATGAAGTAGAGATGGATGTATGTATGTATGTATAAGAAACTATTCACTTCTATAAAAAGTTGTAGAGGTTTACTTGCTAGTTGCTATTGTATGCAATATTGCAATGAGAATTATAACTAAACTAAATACCAAGAAACTATTATGGTTCTAGAGGTTTACTTGTTAAAGACTGTCCACAAAGAGTCCTAGTCACCAGCCACATCAGCTTTTTAACCGTCCTTCCCATAAACATGTTTTTAGCTCATCTGTTTGAACAAGAAATCCTTGATTATATTAAAAACCGAATCTGAGACATCTGAATATGGCTCAGTAGTCAAGAACCCGTGTTGTTTGCCTTCAATTTCGACATAATGTAGCGTCTTTTCGAGTTCTTTTAACCTTTCTCCATATAATTTGACCCTATCTTTCATAATTTCATCCCCTGCTACAATTAAGAGTATTGGGTCAAGCTTAACTAGCTCAAGACTTGGGCTCTTAGGCCCAAATGGATTAGCAAATGGGTGATCCATTGTCTTTCCAACCGGTAATGACATTCTCCAAAACCTGTTAATAATATAAGTTAGTCATACAATTGAATATCTAATCCAGAAATGAGACATGGGATTGGCCCAACTTGATCAAGCGGTGTTAAACGGATCGTGTTTACGGGTTAAATATCACATTTGAACACGATACAAACCAAAAATCATGTTACACAGGTTGACCAAAACATAACTTGTGATTGTAGATTTTGATACATGTGTGTGAACCCTTGCAATATCTTTGTTCCACCTTTAAACAATCATATATAATAATAGAAAAAGTAGGTGTAATTATATTATAAATATATATATTTAGCAAAGATGTTACATGAGTATGAGTAGTAAATTTTTAACTTTTAACAAATTAGGGTTGGGTTCTATAGAAAACCAATATTTTATAAAAAACCAAAAAACCAAGGAAAAAAATTATTTTTTTAAAACTTTTTTTATATGTTTCTTTCATGATTTTAAGAATATTGGAAAAAGAAAAAACTTTAAAAACGTTTTCGAGTTTTTTTTAAAAATAAAATAAAATTCGAATTTTAGCTTGAAATTAATATTGCACTATGCAACAATAATATAAAATTGGTTTATGAATGTCAATTCTTTGTTTTTTACATTATTCGCATAAACCACATTCATATTTAAGTTAAGTCTCTTATTTTTAAGTAGTTTTAATTATAATGCATTATGCAATACTATTGGTACTATTGCATGATGCAATAATAAAAAATCACTAAACTTTTTATTTTTTAAATTTTTTTTTCCCATAAATAAAGCTAATAAAATTATAGAATTTTTGGTGAAATTATTTTTAAAAAATATTAATATATGAAGAAGTTATAGAGAAAAAAAGGTTGGTTTTTTGGTTTTCTGGATAATTATTGGTTTTCTATAGATCTTTCCCCTAACAAATTATATAACTTTTTTAGCCGCTGAATTTTATCATAATAATTTTTGCTTTTTTACTTTCTCCGATTTATAAACCTTGATCAACTTTTTTTTCTTTCCAATTATATATATTATGACATATGGCACCCTTATATTATTTTTATTTTCTCATATTATTTTTAAAATATGATGTTTTATAAGATTCTAAACATACCAATGCTATGCGATTATTTTGATGTGTTTCAATAATGTAAGTTTTGTTTATGCATGATAATAAACAAGTTACTGAAACATACAAGTTATGAAAGGTTTGTTTAATGATCCATATATGTGTTTAGGTTTGTTTGTTTAATGATCCATGTCTGAATATAACTGTCCTTTGGTTCGTAGGATTTCAATGAATTTCAATAGAATTGAAATTTGAATAACATTTCATATATAATATGTTTTGGTTAATGGAATCAGTTAGAATTGTAATTTGAAATTTATTTTTAGTGTATTTGGTTTATATTTTATTGGGAAAAAGACTAAAATGATCATTTTGACTAAGATGTACCCCAAAATAGCCAATCAATTACGGTCGTGGCGATTATAGTTACGGTCTTCACGACCGTAGGTCCACTGAACCAATCACAGTTTGTTACGTCATCACGGATGATCTTAACGACCATGCATAAAGTCTAGACGACCACATTGATTTTCGAGACGACCGTTGACTTTTTCTTTTTTAAAATCAAAATTTAAAGAGCATAGAGAAAATGTAGATTCAATGTATCATCTTTCTCTCTTCACTTTAAATAAACATTTTTTCTCTCCTCTTTAAATTTTGAATTTAAAAAAGGAAAAACAGTCAAAGGTCATACTGAAAATCCATGTGGTCGTCTAGACTGTATACACGGTCGTCAAGACCGTCCGTGGTGATGTGACAAGCTGTGATTGACTCAGTGGACCTAAGGTCGTCAAGACCTCGACTGTAGTTGACGACCGTAGTTGAGTGGCTATTTTAAAGAAAAAAATAGACCAAAAAATATCAAAGGGCTATTTTAGTAAAATTTGGTCACGATGATCATTTTGGTCTTTTTAACTATTTTATTCCACGGGAAATGGAACAAAAAGCTGCTGAATTAGCCTATTTCTTGCGTGTACCAATTGAAGTATTTTAAAAAATAAGCCGATAAATGAATGCTTTCTCAGGAGGGCAAAAAAGCAAGTAACATACACGGCTCAATGGTTAAATTTTGATTAATTCCATCAAATTTCCTTCATTATGTAATTGTCACGTAATATATAACAAAAAAACTTTTCTATATGCAGCTTACTTACGTGTCAAGAATCTCAACGCTTAACACCTTCTCCTTCCCTTCCACCTCCGACTCCGTCCTCTCCGTCCCCCCAAAAAACGGCGACAACATCACATACCCCCGCACCCTAACTGGTCTCACCTCCGGCGAACCCGGCCCGAGCCGCACCGCCAAGTGGTGCGCCACGTTCCCACCGGACGAGTCCCCAATCACACAAACCCGCTCGAAGTCAACCCCTTCACCAACCCACACACCACCATCACTTCCGTTACAATTATTCTCCGCAATATCCCGGACCCACTCGAGCGCGACAAAAGCGTCGTTGATGGCGGCCGGGAGCCGGTGTTCGGGTGCGAGACGGAGGTTAGGAGCCACCACGATGGCATGGAGGGTTTCGGAGACTCGGAGGCAGAAGTTGTGGTACCTGAGCAGTGACGGATCCAGAATTTTTTTTTCAGTGGGTGAAAAAAAAATCAGTAAAGATTACATAAGTTAATAAAAACAACATTAAAATTGGTTATTTTTATTCAAGAAATTTGATAACTTTGGGCGTCTTGGATAGAAAAAACAGCTAAAAGGAAGTTATTTTCACAAACTTTGGGTACCTTAGGTGCCAAAAATCAATATTTTAAAAACCGGTTCAAACCGGCCGGTTCAACCTCGAACCGCCCTCCTCACCGGTTTTTTATATCCCGGTTTTTTGGCAATAACCGGACCGGGTTAGACCGGCCGGTTTTCTGGCTTTTTCCGGTTCAACCGGTCCGGTTCAACCAGTTTTCTGATTTTTTTTATTTTTTTTTAATTTTTTTAAACTTTTTATTTTTATTTTTTATTATTTTTTAAAGTTTAAAACTTATATTTTCTTATGAAATACATATTTGATATTATTTTTTAGTGGATTGTAATTGTATTTTAAGTACTTTTGTTGGGGTGTACAAGTTTATTAGCATTTTTATAAAAAAATATATATAAATCCCCTAACCGGTTCAACCAGCCGGTCTAACCGGTCCGACCGGTCGAACCGGTCCCGGAAGGTTTTCCGGTTCAACTAAAAAACCGGTTTTTAAAACATTGCCAAAAATAGCTAAAAAGAAACCATTTTCAACAACCTTGGGTGCCTCGGAAAAAAAGACCTTGGGAGCCTAGTCGTTCGGTTTAAAGAATTAGCACAAAAATTTTAAATTTGAGTGGATGCCAGGGACCGTGTACCTAAGGCGGGAGAATGACCCGACGCAGAATCCGCCGCCGTGGAGGTAGTAGATCACCGGTAGTTTGGCGGCGGAGGTGGCGGCGGGTTTGTAGATGCGGAGATGGAGGTTGTGTGAGTTGTTATAACAAAAGTCTTTCCATACGACGGAAGTTTTTTGGTCGTTGATTTGGAAAACAACGGGGTCGTCGATGATTTGGTGACGGTTGATGGAACCGTCGCTAAAGATTTGGATAACGCCTTTCAAGTCTTCCACAACATAAGGGAGAGAAGCCATTGGTGTTTTAACTATTGAAGAATGGATAGAAGAAGAAAATGAGGGTGTGAAGTTGAAGAGAAAGAGAAAGCAACAGAAAATAGAAGATGTGAAGGGTATTTTGGTCATTAATAAAATTTAATATTTAAAGATTGCGTTAGAATCCTTAAAAACCAGAATACATTATGATTAGTGAAAATATTGTTAACTTTTTTAAAAGAATATTTGGATCCATTCGATCAATTTCAAAGGATATTGATCAATTAATGTGGAGTTCATGTTCATGAAAGTTGTTAATCGTTTTAATTTTCTACTGATGCGTCATTTTCACGAAGAGTTATCTAGATAAAGAGTGAAATAATAATCTTATGGACCTTTTTGATAATCCATCAATAAACATATTACTCATAAGCGTTTTGTCATAGGTATTATTTGAACTGAAGACCTCATATTAATGTTTTTAGGTACATCATTTCAGATACCCCTCTCTTTCTACTAATACGAATCCGGCCAAATGTATAAATTTAATGTTAGATTCACGCAATCTAAAAAAATATTAACCAAGTAGCACGAATAGTTGGACTATTAAACATAGACACTTAATAAAAATATTTAAACTCTAATTAATTAGTAGTACTAATCACCTACTCCACTATAAATAAACAAAGTTATTAGTCTTAGATTATTGAAATTAATAATGTAATGTTCTGTTATTAAACATCAATATTTCATTCTCAATTTGTTTATGTTTTTCTTCTGTAAGTTTACAAATAATTATCCATCATTTGAATTTATAATACTACTTAACCTATTCTGGATTTCTGGGGCTTCGATGCGGAGTCTATTTTTGGCCGCGATGATTCTAACTCGACGGGAACAATAAACCATGTAAAGCTTTAATTATTGTTATGTCTTTTCTGTATGAAAAATACTAAACATGTTGTTCCTTAAACGGGATGGTGCCGCAACGTCACACCAGTCAAACTAGACGACATCAGATTTGAACGAGGCGAGTCATCTGATAATTTTTATTAGTTATGTAGTTATTATTAAAAACGTAATCATTGTCTTGTTTTTAAGTACCGGGGGCCTATCATGTCTATAGTGGTGAACCCTATAATGAACGTGAAGATTATGACTTCTTTCACGATCCATTTGTATGGCGTGAACAAAGTTCCGACTTTCAAGCCCGTTCCAACCAGGAGTACGTGTATGACGACAGAGCATGCTTGTCATGGCCCTCTCAGGTCAGTTATGATTATGACGGTCAGTCTCACGGGTTTGGTGTTGAACCTTCAACGGTTCCTCTTGGTGAACCATCATCACCCCTGCAAAGAAATCAGGAACCGGTGTTCGATAATGAATATTCACCTGACCTGCCCGACTCTGGTCACTGAGTTCGGGTCACCGGACGTGGGTTATAGTACCGACCAGGTAATAAAAATATAATCAAATTATCAAAGCATAAGTAAACGACCCTTACTTTTTTGACCATATAAGTCTGAGTGTCGCGTTTTTACAGGTGTTTATATTTCATGATGAAGTGTTTGACTGGGTTGACAAACGAACACGCGAAAACGGCTAGTGCCTCATCAAGGAGTGGATGAAGAGTAGGGAGGGCTCAGATTTTGTGAAGAAAATGTGGCTCAAATGTGATCGTAGTAGGAAAGCCAAGTACATCGTCAAGCCATATGCCATTCAGGTACTTTGCCGTACTTCTTCCGTTCTTCGTTTGTTTTCCGTTTGTTTATCTTTACTTTTATAACTTTACTACCAATTATTATTATAACTTGGTTTTATATTTAACTTTGCATTATAAGTTCTGGTTTATAAATTTTTTATTATGTTAAAATATTAGTTTTTTTTTCTTATAACAATTTGTGTTAAAAGTAAAAGAAAAAGGTAAACGAGACGGCTCGAGCTTTTGACACATTCGGCTCATTAAAGAAAACGAGTCGAGTCCCCACCCACCCTAACTCGACTCGGCTCGAGCCATGTCGTCTATTGCTAATCATGACTATTAAATGG
This sequence comes from Deinandra increscens subsp. villosa, assembly GCA_039602395.1. NCBI lineage: Eukaryota > Viridiplantae > Streptophyta > Magnoliopsida > Asterales > Asteraceae > Deinandra > Deinandra increscens. The sequence continues at coordinate 3,444,383 of JBCNJP010000003.1, forward strand.
TCCATGACTATGAAATGGTCATTTGTAGAAACAGCCCTTTGGTTGACTAAAACAAACCATGAAGTCATCATAATATTATACCACTTGCGCATGCAGTACCAATCGTGAAAAATCACTTGTACCTACGATGACAACGAACAGACGAACAGTTGATAGTTGACATGTCTATTATTTATGAAATACTTGTTGTACTCGGAAATTAATAAACAAACATTTTTGTTAACAGGATATATAAAACAGACAGCTATTGATAAAAAAACTGATTCGTTGACTAAACCTGTTTGTTTACTAATTAACCGGTTTCTTAAACTTAATATCCCTAACCTATATAACCCGTTAGGTTACTAACCAAACTGGTTAACCGAAATAACTGGTCCAGAAACCGGTTTTTTTTATTTTTAATTTTGTAGATTATATAAAATTAACTTAATGGATAGATAGTTATTTGTAATCATTTTGCTTCCTACTTTGCAATTAAAAGAAAAAAGAATGGTATGTAGCAAAAACTATTCGAATTTCGATATATAAAAACGTAAAATAATATTACTTTGGTGATAACTTAATTTACAATCCGCTAAAAAAACGAAAATATAAAAAATTAGACTTAATGGTAGATAGCCATCTAAGATTTATTCAAATGTTGAAATGACGAAATCTAAGTCTGATAAGGTTTATAAATTTGTTAAAAATGAAAGAATTTGGGAGAAACAAAGTTTTAGGTTGTTAGGGTATTATCTTCGACTAAAATTTAAACACAACATTGTCTTGTGCATCTTTAGTGAACAAAACAATCTTGTATTCAAATTTTATTTAAAGAGAGTATCTTGAAAAACAAATAATTGGTTCTCAATTGTTACAATTTAGACAAATTTGTAAGTATTAATAGATTAGATTTCGTTCTTCCAACATTGGACAAATTTACTTTAATTTTTTTATATAAAAAAAAACATAATCACGTTTTTTTCTTTTCACCAACTCATATTCATAAGTCATAACCTATTCTTCTAGAATGACGAATTAGCACATATGGGTGAACTAACTAAGTAACCTAGCCGGCATTTTATCATGCAAACTATTATAACATAAATCAAGACTTTGTCAAAGCTGACCAAGTGAACTCTGGCTTCTTCAATCTCTTATCTCTGTGATAATTTTCATAAATTCCTCTCTACATTTATAAACATCTATAAACATCAAACATGACCACCACCTCCACCACCGCCGCCACAACCGTTACTGCTATGCCGCCCTTAAAGGGTTTGCATGGGGATAAACCTTCACCTATGGTGATAAACAAGAACTCCTCCAAGATCTTCAAGAAACATAACATCAATAATCAAAGTCATAAGCATGTAAATGGAGGTCGTGGGCACAAATCTCCGGTGATAATTTACCTCAAGCCGCCAGAGGTCGTTCATGTGCCGCCCCAAGAGTTCATGACCACGGTTCAACGACTCACTGGAAAATCGTTTTCTTCTTCTTCATCTTCCCATCAAGATATGTGAATCTTTGATGTGCTTAGCTTGTTGTTTATAGTTTATAACTTTATATTCTATTTGAGTTGTATCATCAACCCTAATTTCTTTATTTAGAAAGTTCAAGCATGAAGCTTTGTTTTAGGGTTAGAAATTAGATAGTATAGATTATTTGACCTTTGCAAGGTCCAGATATATTTTAAGAAATAATGTTTTGCTTGAGGCTCTTAAAGTGAGATTATGATCATACTTAAAAGTGTGTGTATATAAAGTGTGTGTATATACACACACGTTAGACGTATAACTAGGGCTCTATGTTAGTACGAGTCCATAACGATCAAAGTCGAATCTTGAGCCTATAAGTGAACTAGTGAAGCAAAGTTAATGATGCAACAACTGGCATCATAGAGAAAACGTTATAAATTATGGAGTCTTGACTAATTTAAAAGATCATTTAATGTAGTTGAAAAAACTGAATTTCAGGTTGCTTGATGAAATATAAATTATTTTTTCGAATTTTCTTTTGATTGTGACCAATGCTCCAATTTTTTCATGCATAGACTAAACTAACAATTAAGATAAACACAAAATGTTAAAGCTTTTACAAATACGGATATATCTAATACATGGAAATTCATTGTCTACGGAAAAGGAAAAACATTTTCCACAACATAAACAACCAAAACTAGAGCAAACATATAATAACAGATTTAAAAAGGTATTTTAAATTGTAGCTAAGCATCACATAGTTCTACATATACCTTATTCATATACCGTACTAGAAAGTTTCCCTAAGGAGGGGGGGGGGGGGAGGGTATCGTTGGATTGGAGTAGTGTGGCTTCAAAAACCACTACCCAATCACTTTTTGACAACTCAAATAACAAAAATGAAGCTTTGTGAGGTGGGTATGGTGGAAAGCTTCAAAAAATTAAGCCTCAAGGCTTCGCGAATTTCAATGCACACACAAAACTACATGTTTGGCGCTGCTTAACCAAGTCGTGACGGCTCAAAATCGAAGCAACAAATCGGAGCAACAAAATGGCGGTATGAGAAGCCATGGAAGCCATGGAGCAGCGGCCTCGAGCCGCACCAAGATACCGTCCATCCTAAGTACGTAGTAAATCGTGATAACCACACAAGTAGTTGTATTTTTTTCATGTCATATATAGTGGAAAAGAGAATTAAGAGACTTTATGTGGTTACATAACCACATTTATGTCACACTTAAAAACAATATATGTAGATATATAGATGGTTCTTACGGTTTTACAACATTCATTATGTACTCAAAATACTCATTTTGCCTCAAGATAACTGTTCACACATATATGAAATTTTGAAAAATGACAAAACTTTAAATATAAAGGTTTACTTTAATTTTTTATATAATTTGTGATGTGAGATATAAGAATGGGTAGCTAAAAATGTAAGAGTAAAAATAAATAAAATCTCATGTTTTCCAGTAATTTGAATTTGAATACGATGATGTTAACTTGTTACTTTTTTGTTACCATAAATTAAATAAAACAATAATTGAGTGGTTGGATATTGATTTTATGTAAAACTCGGCTAGCAACTTGCAACAACTTATTTTGAAAATTCTTCAAAATCAACGTGGAATATCCAATTTCAATCGGGTCAAACAGTGAATTTGGGGCGGGAGATCTGTTTAAAAATGATTGACAATATCGATCAAGACTATATATATGTCTATATCACTGGATTTGGACGTCATAGTTTACTAGAGCATTCAATATATAGTTGATATTAGGGCGTTTATGAACGCTTAGAATCAATATTAAATTGTCCAAATCAAAGGAAGTCGTGGTTGAAAATTTAAACAGTACCGTCGGTTTTGATGGTTTAACAGGTTGGTCTAGACGTCTGGTTTGAAACTTAAGAACACTCTTATAAAATTAAACTACGTATATAACTTGTATGTGAAACCATATAAAAATGTCTGTTTTGTTAAAAATTCAAAAAAAGTTGATTTGATCTAATTCAATTTCAAATTAGTCTTTGTTAAAAAAATAATCTGATATCAAAACTACACTCTAATTTACAAGCTTGAGTGTGGAATTGTGTTAAGGCAAACCAAATTTCACGGTTTGTCAATTTTCTCTCTTTTCTAATATATTTTTCTTGTGATCTGAACAAGTTTTATGAATAATATATATATATATATATATATATATATATATATATATATAGATATATATATATTGATTGGTTCAACATATAGAGTATGTTTTTATTTGAAATCTAAGTTAGAGGATAGTTTAGAATTGAATTAGAGAAAATCAAAATTTTAATAAAAGAATATAGTTTTGTATGGTTTGTATATAAGTCACATACATTACATTTTGAACGAATAACAAACAAAGCCCCGATTCTCGCAAAGAGCCTAGTAGGTAAATGGAGCTCTCTACGGGAGCCCGAGCCGGCACTAGTTGTTGAGCCTATTCTAACGAAAACTCACATTCATGAGCAGCCAAATGGTTAAACCTGTTGGGCTAAGAGATCGAAACTCGTGATCTTCCAGTCTCGAGTATTTCTCTCATCCACAACTATCACTAAAACTAGTCTAGTTGTTATACAAGTCAAACACATAAACCCAAACATTTATTCTCCCTATGTATATAAAGATTATGGATTAAAAAGATGTTCTTTTTATCCCTAAAGTGTGTAGGAAGTAATTTTCATACTATTAAGATTATAAATATTAAACCGTTAGAAAAGAATAAAAAAGATCACTATCATTTTGTGAATTACTCTTTCTTTAAATCTACTTCCACTTAAAAATCAAAATAAAATCATAAAATCAACAATTTAAAGTTAATTCAAATATAATATTGGCATTGCCACATAATTTTTATAAAAAATTTATATATTTTAAAACATCAGTGTACTATATATATAACTTATATATATAACTGAATGTGATTATGTGATATACTTGTGCGTTTTTATAGACATATAGACATATAGCTTGATGCATGATTATGTCGAGTAATTACATGGATGCATACCTAAAGATTTTGAGTAAAAAAAAATAAATAAAAAAAACCGGTTTAAACCATAAAAACGACCGATCAGTAAACCACTCCACCCACTTAAAGCGACCAATATGTCTTGTCTTATTTTTTCGTTCCTGGAAACCATCGTTAGTCGAGCGGTCTCGAATATTGCGCAACAAAAATGTAGGATGTGACTCGCGGGGAATCGGGGATTTGATATCTATGTCATGATTGTAACGAATCTAAAATAAATTCACAACTTGGAACTAATTCCAAACACGAGGGGCCATTTGTGCAACTTTACCATAAAAAAATCTAACGGAAGTTGGTAACGGCGTCAGTAGGAGCAGGCCGATGGAGGGAAACCAAAATTTGTTCAAAACCAAATCCCCAACGCTCCCAAATCCCGCTTTTACAAATTGTCAAACTCCAACCTTTTTACCGCTTCAATTCTCTCAAAACTCAGATTTTTGCCCTTAGAACACCTCATTCTCCGGGCAGAATCCGATCAGCGAACGATCGAGATTAGATCGGCGACTTAGGGTTTTGACTTTGATTGTAATTCGGATCGGTGAAATGGCGAAAGTAGCAACTCGCGGGCCAATGATACCGGCGGCGAATCCGCTTCTGTTTTCCGGTGGAGTCGAAGGTGGATCGAGTGGTGGTTGTTCGAAGGGCGGCGCCGGCGGAATCAAAAGGAAGACGCTATCGGAGTTGAGAGTGAGTACCTGTAACATTTTCCAGATCCGTTAACAGTTTATCTTACTGTGCATTTTCAGTTGTGATTGTTCTTGATTTGATTAAATAGAATGATGATTGTATTTGATTAAGTGATTCTGTTAGGTGATACTATATAATGATGCTGATTTTGATTTCGTCTTGTCTAGTTGTGTAATTTGAGAGCCGTGGAGTGGATGTGGACTAGAGATGGAAAATTAGGTCAATATTACAAATGGAAGATTAGTGTAATTTAACAATATATGTGAACTATGATTGTTTATTAGTATAAATTTGACAATCTACAATCACCTGTTATAATTTCTTAACAAAACAATATCCACTTGAATGAAAATTGGTCGATTTTACAAATGAACGATTAGTGTAATTTAACAATATGTACGAACTACGATTGCTCATTAGTGTAAATTTGACATAATTGCTCATTAGTGTAATTTTGACAGTCTGCAATCACCTGTTATAATTTCTTAAGAAAACAATATCCACTTGGATGAAAATTAGGTCAATTTTACAAATGGACGATTAGTGAAATTTAGCAATATATATGAACTATGCTTGCTCATTAGTGTAATTTTGACAATCTACAACCACCTTTTATAATTTCTTAACAAAACAATATCCACTTGAATACTGTTATAAGCATGTTTGAATCATACAGATAACAAGCACAAAGTATAATATAAGACTATGATTAAAATTGCAGGGTGAACAGTTGAAGCGCAAGAACATGGTTGAGATAATGGATGAATCTCCCGCGACTGAGATTGGTTCCATAGGGTATCAAGTTCACCACCCGCATCCCTTGAACTGTTTGATAGTTTTATCTTTTTTTTTCTTCATTTTACTAACAATTACTCTCTTTTGACAGAAATGCTAATGTAGTAACATCTGAACTACTACAGCCAATTTCATCAAAAAATCCCAGATACATTGACACTCGTGTGGATGAGCTGTTTCCTAGTCGGAAAAACAGTCTGAGGCTTAAAATGCAATCTGGAAAAGAAAATGTGAAGGTACACATTATAAATACTCATCTGCTAAAACATGGTTTGGTAAATTCAGCTTATAGTTCTCAATCTGCTCTTCTTGTATAATTATTTCAGGAAAACATTATTGTGGATCACACTGATTGCTTAAAGAATTCTTCTTTTTCTGCAAAGCTTGCTGCTGATAGGAAACCACCACAGTGTTCAGGGTACATTTTTTTTTCACATGTATAGCTTCGTCTGCATGTTTCATCTACTTATTTCCCATCATCTTGTTTATACAGTCAAAAAGATACACATGCTTCAACTTCAACTTCACAACCTCACATTACAAACAAAAAGTGTAGCGTAAGCACATTTCGTAGTGTTATGGAATTATCAACAGGGGGTGAAAAGTCATCTGGTCTTTCTCTTGATATGGTATTTTCCTTTTATTCTTTTGTTGTCTATATATATATATATAGTGTGTGTATCAGTGCATGTTAAAATCAAGAATACACTTTAATAGGATGAAGCCTTTAAAGGGCTTGCAGCTCGCCCACCTTCCAACGTCTCCATTTCACCCAATGAATCTTTTGACGGAAAAGCAAATTCCACTTCAGCAAATTTTTGCTCAGAGTTTAATGTATCTGGCCATAAAATTCCACTGGATTTTACTTTGAAAACTAGCATGCGTGTGGTTGCTTCATCCTCGGTTAGCTGGTAAGTTTTTGGATTTTGTTACAAAGTAAAATGATTGAAGATCCATTATAAGTTTGTAAACTAGCATGTATGTGATTATACTTTATTTTATTATCATTTAGGTTTCACCGGTTGATAAATGAACACACATTCAATGGCTCTACAGCCCAAATTTCCAATACAAAAGCTTTGTATTCTTGGGTGTACCCACAGAGTTCTTTACCTCCTTCAGTCATATCTGCATTAATTATATCTTCAAAAGGGGAAGGTATATTATTGTCAAATAGAAAAAGTTGGTTTTATCCTTAACTTATGCAGTTTTTCCCATTTCGTTTTTTTCCATAATTGTTTTATAAACTTGTAGGTCAGACGAATTTCTTGACCAAACGTCAGTTGGCATGGGAGACCTCATTCCGTAGCCTTTATGTCATGTTTAGGAAAAACATTTGTAACCTGTTTTATGGTAGTTATTTGTTAATCAAATAACATTTTATCATTATTTATTTGTTCTACATATCTCTAACAAATGCATTTTTATGCAAGTTTACAGTCTGCACAGGGCAGTTTGTCGCCATGTTTGCTAACAGCAACACTTCAACTGAAAGTAAAACCGGCTACAAAGCATTTGTATCCCAATCAACAAGAACCTTAAGGTCACTGTTAAAAGAACAAGTAAGTCTCATCATTACATCAAGGGTATATTAGTCTTCTCACCTTTCTGTTCTTGTGCTAAATTGTTTCTATGCATTTCAGGACATCTCTTTTACTATGCCTCTGTGCTATTCTAAAGTGGAGCAAGTAAGTACAGAAGATCTCTTTGAGCTCTCAGAGATTGAAAAGCACAACCTTGGAAAGGTATTAACTGATTCACCCATGGCTATACTAATCTATGTAGATGGATCCTGATTCCTGACCCAGATCAATCCATTATTCCATTTACATGTTTATGCAGACCAGGCGCACTGTTTCTCTATCTGATGTGGATAATACCCCGGAATCTTTACTTGTGTTCAGCGATAATAATGTACAGGGGTTATATGACTTTCTGCTTAATTATAGGTGAGCACATATTCTCAATCAAGAAATATAACATCCTGCATATTATAATTATTTCTTACTTGTTGAAATTGTTACAAGCCTTTGTTTTCTTTTTGCAGGTTTCTTTTACCATCTCTGAATATTTTAGACGTTCCTTCACTCTATTCGCCAGTACCATTTGAAAATGCTGCTGTTTCTGCTCCAGAGGTTTGTTTATAAGTCTAGCATTTAATGTTTTCCAATCTTTGGTTTTAAAAGCAGCTCTTAGGCGTGAGGCGATTGAGAAAAAAAACGTAGGGCCTTTAGGGGGTTCTTCATGCACATAAACAAACAAACAAGCATACTTAGTAAAATCCTACTCATAGTGTAGGATTTGTGGAGGGCGCTTCATCCACATTTATAGGTCGAAATTGGTCAAAGTTAGGTTGTTTAGGAGGTTGATATGTAAAAACAACACAGGAATGAAGAGATTATGAATGGAAGAGATGCGACTTTTGGTCGTATGAATCTCTTTCACCTCACGCATTGGCTTATGGGACTTTAACACCTCAGAGCTCTTTGCACTTTTTAAATCCAAGATCCAAACTATGTTTTTAACTGTTCTGGTTATGGATTATGGGCAGGTTAAATGCAGGGAGGTGAGGAGAATTGATCATTTCTCTGCTTTAACTACAAATCAACCTAACCATGGTTCAACTTCTACTTCCCATTACACTATTGAAATCAAGGATGCATATCTACCTCCATGGTTAACCAGTAGTGTATGTGATACACTAAGGTCCAATGGTGATAATAATTTTGAGACAAGGTGAGTTGTTTTTTTTAATACATTATCATAGTAATATATTTTAGTTTCACTAAATGATATGTAACTGTTCTAAAATGCAGTTTTGTGACTGAACCCATGTCAATTGGTTTGAACGTTGGTGTTGACACGGTTAGCCACAAGTTCGAGCCCAAAGACACACCGGTTGAAGGGTTGCATGATCCAAGTTGCCCGTTTGGTGTTAGAAACACCGTTGTTTCTCATCACCTGAGCCGTGCTTTTTTGAAAGGCTTAAAATTCTCTGATGATTCTTACACAGCTTCCCTCTCACCAGTTTGATGTTATTTTGTTGCAAAAATGTTAGTATTCATGTTTTCTTTCCTTAAACTTTCATCCAACATTGCAGTTGGATCAACATTTCTTAATTTAATGTTACTTGGTTTATATAGTTTTTGGTATTAGATTGTGTATCAATTTCTCTAAATAGTATGTAGATTTGATCTTTATGCTTAAAATTACAAAACTGAAAAAAAACTAGAAAAATGTTAAACCGGTTTTAAGTTCTAAATATATAGCAAAGTTGGAACTTATGACAACAAATTTACCGTTGCTTTAAGTTCTGCTACTTAAACTATCAAAACTGAATCATATAAATCTTTGCATGGACAAACAAATCAACTTGCTTCAGTTTTAAGCAGATGGGTCATTTTAACTCTTTTTATGAATGTAAGACAATACATTATCGTAATATCATCAAAACCAGATAAATCTAACAGAATCTTTCTATCAAAATTTCAATAATGTTACATAAACAAGGATGGTACTCAAGTCAGGATTACAGAGAAATCGATAAAAAAACGCAGTTGGATGCAGGGAGAGTAGAAATGAAAATGGCAACTTTGTGTATGTTTTGAGGGTATGAAACCAACTTTGTGTTAGTTTTTGGTACAAACCAAACATTTATTAAAAATATTGCTAAAAAGAGAACTTAAAACCACCAGAATTGGAATCTTTTACCGAATCCCAGAAGGACGGTTTCTCTAGCTCAGCCTTTCTCTCCCCAGCTTTCTTCGTCAGCTCATCAATGGTCCCGGGGAAAGATGCTTCAATGGCTTGCTTGAACTTGTCATGTAGATTCACTCGGTCTCTTGTTCCTGACACAAGCGTGCTTGCATTTGGCCTCTTCAGAAAATCCAACACATTTAACAAATTCCTCCTGCAAAGATCACAATAAACATATAAAAATCCTTACCAAATAATAACAACAAATCAACTCATCTTGGTTTTATAAAGCAATTAATATGATCAAAGAACCTGCTAACAAAATTCTGCGTAATGGCGATAGAATCTTCAAGGTTTATAACCAAATGCCACCACCCATTAGGCACAAAAATCACTTCACCAGCTTTACAGACACATTCAACAGGTTTCTTTTTCCATGTTTTAGTAGACTCATAGAAGTTCATGAACCACTCGGTTATTGAAACCGGACACGCCACCTCAGCACCGTCTGAGCTCGGGTACACCCCAGGTGGAACCACATCAGGAGGAAACAACACCCATTTCTTTGAACCTTTCACCACCGCATTCCAAGCTGATGTCGAATTAGGATCAATGTGAAATGACGAACCTGACCCTGCCGGGCCAATGATAATCCATCTATAATCCGGTCTCTCATTGCCCAAAACACTAAACAAATCCTCATTGAAATAAACCGGAACTTCATAATCCTGCCCTAATTTAGGAACTTTATTTGCAAATTTCGGGTCGAAAAGATACAATGGTCTTTCTTCCTGCGCTTGATTAGCATACGTAAAGAAATCGCTTAACTTCATTTCTATCGGTCCAACCGAAAACCGAACATCCCCACAAACTTTCACCAAATAATCACTATCCCATTTCTTCATTGCAGGCCAGTTATCCAAACACCCTTCCAACAAAACCGGCTTATTCGGCATCTCAAAATTCGACACAAACTCATCAACAGAAATCCCTTTTCTCCTAACAATATTATCCCTTTCCAACCATTCATGTTTCATTTCAAGATTAGCACAAAGCCAGCTTTGAAACAAATAATCAGAATAAAAATCTTTAACTCTAAACCCTAAAGTTCCAACCTTTGAAACATCAAAACAAGAATCATAAGCAGCAACAAATGTGGACTTCCAAGACCCTTTAAACAAAAACCCATCTTCACAATCTTCCAATACAAGATTCCTCCAAAGGGGTTCATGATTACAGAACACATAAAAAGATTTGCTTACAGATGATAAAACCCCCAAATGGGTACCTCCTAAAAACCCTAGAATATCAAGAACAAGCTCATCAGTTAGGGTTTGGATGTTACCTAAGCCTGTGTTTCTTGAATTGTGAGGAGATGAGGTTAGGTAAAAGTTTCCCAGTGGTTGAACTCCGTAGTTCTGTGATGGGGAAGAAGCTTTTAAGCTGAATCCATCTTCTGTGGCGGAATCTTGAGGTTTATCTGTGAAATTAGGGTTTTTTCTGCGGTTTTTGGGATTGAATTTGTGGGGTTTTCTTCTCTTTTTCTTCTGGATTTGCTTTAACAGGGTTCTACACCCAAACATTGGAAAGATTAGAGCTTGGCGATTGCTGAAACAGTGGGGCTTTAGAGGCAAAGTTATTTAGGGTTTATTGTTTGGGTTTAAGACCTACTCCATCCCGGACCGGAGTGCCCGTGGTTTCCTAATACCATCGAATAAACTCACTCACTTGGAAACCGGTTATGAGACTAGAAACGTGACAGAAATCGCTCACGAGACCACAAAATATATTTTTAAAAACAAGTTTGTTTTCATTCAAATTTATATTAGGATGTTTAGAAACCGACAACTCATGCAAGGGTGGGACGGTGTTTCATGTCACGAGGACTCGGGGTATACCCAAAAGGAAGAGGTATACTCTACGTTGGGTTATTTTTTTCGAAAAAAATATATTTTTTTTAAAGGAATTAGGCGTTGCTAATTGGTCCTAGAAGTGGAAATAAAGAACTCACAGACGTGAAACAAACCACACCATTTGGTCAAGCCACCCACTCACATAGGGGCGGATCCAGGAGAAAAAGTCAGGGATAGCGTTAAAAAAAAAGTTGTCGGGACTAACGGGGGTTCGGGGGCAGCGCCCCCGATTATTTTTTTTTAGGTAATTAACGGACTTCTGATCATATTTTCAAGGGGTTTTTGATCATATTTTTAGGTAAAAACCATAAAATTTCTTTCAGGGGTCGCGAAAAACCGAAAACTTAAAAACAAAAAAAATTGCACGTCGGGGTAAAAGTTCAGGGGCAGCGGACGCTACCCCTGGGGCCTTCTTAGGTCCGCCCCTGCACCCACACGCACCATTTGGTTACTAAGCCTAACTTTCGTCATATTTTCTGTTAAATTCAAGTCAAATTATCAAAATACCCACAGGACTCAATGCCAGTGGAAGAAAAAATTACTACCCAATTGCGTTATTTTCACCAAACCACAAGGACCATTCATGCAATTAACTCAAGAATTTATATAGATACATTGCGCCTCATACGTGATTCTTGCACCTTCACCTCTCGACTCAATGCGCCTCACGCTTTCTAAAACCGTGTTGTCTTTATATTACATGCCTCCTTTTATCCAAGAACTCTAAAGAATATGTTTTGACTGTTACTTTTAGTTCTTTATTTTGTAGGTCTCACTTTTATTAAATGTTAAACTATAGTTGAAGACATATAAGAAACTATGAATCAAGATGATATAAATGGTCTCATTTTGTACAACAAAAACTTTATATGATGTTTTGCAAAGCTAAGATAAAACCGTTCCTATCTAAGCGCCTTTGTTACTTTGCCATGGTTCGAGTACAACTACAAGAACGATTGCGATAACTATAAGCAAAACTATAATAGACACACAAGTCCATTTTCTTGTGCTTTTCTGCAGACTCTTTGCCTTTTGAAGGGTTTTGTTTCCACTTTGCACATGATCAACTGCATTTGACACCTATATACACAGTTCACAAGTCATACATAAACACTTTGAACCAGAGTCTCTATGAGAGCAATCTTTTAATCTCATAGGATAGAAACAAGACTTGCCCTCATCTCGCCCTTAGACCCTACTATTTGAGTGGTATTTTACTGAATATGTTTGTTTGTTTGTTAGGTTTAATTTCATAGTTTATTGGTTTGATCTTACATGTGTCTCTATGTTGTCCAGCATTTCCCCTTGAGCATCCACTAATATAGCCAAATCTTGGAAGATCTGCAAGAGTACCCAAATAAATTGACCTAAGTCATCCACATGGGAACAAACCTTATGGATCAATTCCAAGATACAAAAGGACACAAATTGTTATTTGCACATATAAAGATATGGTAAAGGTACCACAAAGGTTAACTTTATAAATATCATGGGTTTGGTTTTAAAATTAGCGTGACACGAGGCGTATGGGGTGATTTGAAAAACGCCTTAGGGCCTTGAGGCTTCATGCACATGTGGATTCAATTGGTCAATATTAAGGTATGGAAGAGACTGATACTTGATGAAAAAGGTTGACAAATAAGATGCAACTTTTGATTGTACATAAAGCTTATTTGGTTGTACATGGATTAACGCCTAACGCCTCATTTCAAGACCTACACGCCATAGTGCATATCACACTTTTTAAAACCAAGATCATGTGTTATTGCAAATACAAATATAGACTACAAAATCAAAATGTTAAATGGTTGAACCAACATCCATTAGTTATAAACATCTGGGTAGTTAGCAAGCTTCATAATATCATAAATTAACCTTTTCATGTCCATCTACTAACTAATTCAGTTTTAGTTCTTGTTGCACAAAAATATAATCATACCTGTTGCAAATCAAGAAGCTTCCTTTCTACCTCTATTACTGCATCATGGCGTTCTTGGATCTCTGCAAGTGTATCAACCACCTGCATTTATACCCTGAAGCTTAATCTCATATAACAAATAGTTTTTAGGGGTCCAAAAACCGGTCTTCTTGTGTAAACGAAGGTACACTAGTATATATACAGATAATGACTTTTAACACTAACCCTTCACTTTAAAATGCATTCAATATCTATTTGAAACTAACCATGGAGTCACTTGGTAGAATCCAATGGGTTATGGTTATCCATAGTAATGTTATGACTCCAAGGTTTTGCTATAAATAAAGTGTTATCGGCACAACTTGTTGTCCGTTTGCCTTCTATTTCCATGTAAACTTTTGAGTATTTATAACAGTAATTATATAAAAATACCAAGAAGAAAACTACGAATTAACCTGGCCTCGTCCCTGCTCCTGAATTGCTCTTTTGAAAATCTGTTCACTATCCCCTGTCTCGATTAGTCGGTCGATTGTCTAGTGAAGAATAAGAGATGATCAGCTCAAATGAGGAATGTCCCAGCATGCTATTTTTCGTAATAACTTTGACAACGATAGATACCTTACCTCTTCATCGGCTACGGTTCCCGTTACTGACAAAAGTAAGATAAGAATGCAATTTTTAGATAAGATGCAAATTTATGCCAGCAATGGTTATGTTAACGTAAGTTTAATACCTGTAAAGACGCGTCTTTCAACAACCGCACGGTGTTCTTGATGTATAGTTTCTCTTAGAGTCTGAAAATCATTCCATTATAGCTATAAATATTAGAAATTTATACGGGATGTCGAAAAGCAGAAGTTGGAGAACTATATATACAACTATACACATCTGAAGTACCTGAAATTCTGTCACCCTGGCTTTAAATTTCTTTTTCAAGGCACTGCCAACAAGGATCAGTATCAATGATGAAAAAAGTAAGTTTTAATCTTTAATATTAGAAGTATGATATACTATTACAGAGTAGTTGCTGTTCTAGATCTGTCTACACCAGTTCCTTGTCCACATCCATGTTTTTGTCTGTTGGCCAAGTTCTTGAATTAAAAGAAAATAGGAGTTATGAGTCAAGAAATTCAAGATATGAGGATCAAGTTCATGAATAAACCGTTGATTCACTGACCTCCTTATCAAGTTCTGCGATTTTTGCTTTAATTAAACGCGCAATCTTTCCAACTTCATCTACATCATTCTCCATCCGTTGCTTGATCGCTGTAGATCAACACAACATATATTCAAATTTAAGTTTTCTAAAAACAAGCTATCTCAAAATCATGTTTTGTGGGATGCTTGGGTTTTAAAAAGCACTTCTCAGCTATCTGAAAATTGCCTCAGGGCTGTGAGGCTCACCACATACACATCCGGGTCAAAATGACAAAATTGGTCAAGATTAGGGTGTGTAGGAAGTTGATATTTAAAAACAACCAAAGAGGTGAAAAGATTATGAGTGGTTCACTTGATAAAAAGATACAACTTTTGGTTGTAGATAAAGTTTATTTCGACTTTATCATCAAATTCTGTGTGAATATTTGCAATATGTTACCTTTCATAGATAAGAAGGGCTGTTTCTACTTGATAAAAAGGCTGATTTGTAAAATAGATAAGAAAGATACAACTTTTGGTTGTACATAAAATTTATTTTGACTTTATTTTGTGGTACATAAAGTTTATTTTGACTTTATTTTGTGGTACATCAAGTTTATTTTGACTTTATTTTGTTGTACATAAAGTTTATTTTGACTTTATCATCATATTCTGTGTGAATATTTGCAATATGTTACCTTTCATGGCAGCAGCCTTGGTTACAGATTTTGATTCCTCATGAGCATCCTGCATATATATGTCTATTAGAAATCAAATACATCCCATGAAAACATTTTTGTGTATGAATAAGAGAGTGAGGAGACACCTGTAGTTTTTTCAGAAGTCTATGAAGCTTCTCAAATTCTATCTCAATGTGTTGAACCTAATTAAGCCAAGAAGTTGATAACCTCTGAGTTATATGCTACTAAAATTATCAAGTTAGAATATAATTTAAAACAAGCCAAACTGAGCCCGAGCTCGAACTTTAAGCAAGCTGACCACAAGTAATTCACTAGGTTCGGCTCGTTTACACCTTGGTTCAAAGTTAAAACTCACATTTTTAAAAAACTCATCCAACTCTATCTCTGCAGATCGCTTTCCTATTTCGATATCCCCATCAGCATAACTGCGTCTTTGAGGGCTGTTAAATGTCTACAAAGTACAAACCATTCTCCAGTAAATACATAGAGCAAGTAAGCAAATAAAGAAAACATCATGATATCCAAAGCATGGCTACTAGATTCTCATGATCTGATCTTAAAAGATATTATTCATAATAGCAGCACACTATCAATTTTCCATAAATTTCTTTTTGAGACAGCTAAAAATGCACCCGAAAACTAGGGAATATTTACACCAATTGAGCTTATTTCAGAGAAAATCCACCTCTATGTTCCTGTAAAACTAAAGAGTATTTACACCAATTGAGTTCATTTCAGGAAATATTAACGGCTGGTGGTAAAACCTGAGAGCTCAGGGATCGAATTTGTGACCTCTCAGTCTCAAGTCTCCCTTTATCGCCAATAAACACGAGCAAACCACTCGAAAAAATGCTCGTGGTTTTCCATATTCCATAACATAAAGTGGTGAAATAAACATTAAAAAGTAGCACAAACGGTTGAAAAAGTATGATTCATATTCCAACTACTTAACACGAGTGAATTTTCCCCCAATTATTTCCTGCATCTATCAGATTAATCAAATTCCTAGACCCTAGATTCCATAAATTTGATTTCCGTATACAAACACATAAATGCATACATGCATTCTGTACGTAACAAATCACCAATCAATCGAGAGCAATTAATGCTAATAAACGGAATCAGAGAGATATTGATTTGAAACATCTACGTGAGAGATTCGGAAATCAATCAAGTAATATCGCAGCTGAAAGCAATGCACATAGCGTCGTTGAAAATCGTTAAAAAACTTGAATTATGAAGAGGAAATTAACTTACAGATAAGAGGTCGTTCATGGCGAATTCGTTTCGTTGTTTGCGTGATTGAAATTGGGGGAATGAATGAATGAATGAATTGAAAGAGGGAAAAAGACATGCAAATGAAAGAAGGAAACACCAGAAGAACCGTGAAGGCACGCTTTTGCTCAATTTTTACACTTGTTTTTTGCGTCACATTCACTACTTTGATTTCGTATAATATTTATTATTATTCATTAAAATTAAATCATACTTAAGCGAGAAGGCGAAAATGATCACACGGATTATATGATTGTGTGAACAAAAATTCCATACGTCACGATCATATAATCTTATAATTCGAGATAGATGAAAACCACTTTTATATGACATGTATAATGTCATAAACGTCTCATATCGACCTTTTATAAGACGTCATATGACTCTTAGGATACGTCAATGATAGCTGAAAAAAGATAAAAAAAACTAACCGTTATATAATTAAATACATAAAAAGAAATTAAATTATAATATTGTCAAATTTCATGGATCAAAACACAGACTCAGATTATCATTGTGATAATATGCACACATACAATCTAACAATAATCACAAAAGAAGAGAAGATTGTCTCCTCTGATTACTATCTAGATTCAGACGAAGATGATGAAAGCAGATGATCATGTAAAACAAGAGAGACTTGAGCGTTTCTGTTCGTCTTATCTTTAGGTTGAACCCTAAATAACTTTATATATCATCCACCAAGTTAGCGACCCGTTCCATGATCCGTGTGTTCTTTAATTGATTCAAGTCCTTAGCTTAGCCCAACAACACAATATCCAGCCCATCAGCCCGATAATGATTAAATCCAAGACTCACATAAACAAGAAAGATAAACCAATTTAGTAAAATATGCACTTAGAATTAGAGTAAGAATTAAGACTAAAACCACCTTTATATTTTTAACAAATTAAATATATAATTAAAAAAAATTACCGTGAAATTAGAAAAAGAAAAAATTAAAGTGGGTCCCAAATAACTACAATCCGCTGCAACGGGTGGTCGACAAGCAGAGCCTTCCAACACGGCCTGTTGGGCGGGCGCCTCCAAGTCATCGACGGGTGAGGGTACGATAGAGCGTTGTGGGTGGTCTCATATCATTATATCAATAAAAGTTAAGTTTAAATTCTTATAAAATTGTTCTGTTCAGTGTAGATGTATATTAGAGAAAAAAATAGGAAACCACACATCCATTTGGAGAAAATGAAGGAACATCAAAAAGTAAAAAACTATGATAAGGCATTGACATAACCAAACCAAAAGTAAGTGTGACAAATTGGGTTTAGTCAATATCATACTCATTGTCTACAAGGAAAACCATTAAATCACTCAAATACAAAAACATCATGAAGCACTCTGCACTTGTGCGTTACAATACGAAAGTATTCACACGTCACGACATCCTACCTTTCGTCTTTTCACTCTTACACAAAAGGGAACAAAAAGACAACTTTTCTTGTTCTTTTTTCTTTTCTTGTTATGAAAAGTTAGATATAATAGTGATGGCTATGGATTTAGTAGGGGTGCAAGATATCGTTGTCGCGGAACTCTGCTGGTTACGGAATCTGTTTCTCGAGCTCCATTGACTTATGTCTCGAGCTTCTCTTGTCTATTGTGACAACATCAGTTTTATATATCTGTCGAGTAACCCTGTTCAACACTAGGGACCAAACATATTGAATTGAACATACACTTTGTTCGTGAACCTTCTCGTTTTCAGATCGATGACATCTTCACTAAGGGCTTCTGCATGTCCTGTTTCATGATTTTCGTTCTAGTATAAATAGTGACATTTAAGTTATAACCTATATTAGCAGTCACTTGGGTTGTAGTTTAGTGGTGAGAAACAATGTCCTTTTTGATGAAGACACATGCTCAAAAGCCGCTAGTGGTTTAATTTAAATAACAGTGTAGCTTAGGAGTAGTGTAGATGAATGTGTATTAACCATTAGAAAAAATTAAAATTTAACTTTTAACACAAAATATCCGACCAATTTTACGAAATATGGATTTGTTGGCAAGAGATTGAGTTGATCGAAGCATGTTTATCTTATTAGTGTTATTTGTTTCCAGTCTTAGTGTGCGTTTACTCCTGTTACGACTGTGAAGGGGTATTGGATATTAGGTTGATTATTATGAGTCTATGAACCCATTAAGTATCTATGGTTTAGATTTCGTTCTTTATATTGTAATGTACCATTGAATACTATTCAATGAACTATTTACTATTATCTTATAGTAGTCCACCTAAGTAACTTTTTTTTTAATATACGTTTATAAACTTTTAAGAGGAAATCATTAGGATCAACCTTTTGCGGTTCTCAAATCTACTTTTTTTTATTTTTTTAACAGCAAAGTTGGATCACTGACGGGTCACTAGCCTATCCGATCATCTTCATTTCCCCTTAGGAGAAAACTCAATATAAGTAAAAAACTCTCTAACTCAACCTCAAACCTCCTATTTTTTTATATGGATGGTGTCTCACTTCAACCAATTGACCTAGAGATCATTAGCTGCATCTAAGATCTAACTAAAGTATTTTACAATCGATATGTTTTTTTTTTCTAAGACAATAAAGATAACTAATTAATGATAGTATAACGTCAATAACTATCATAATATTCTAACCGGAGACAACAAAATGGTTAATAACCAAGACTTAAAGATAAATAGTAAATCAAATAATAATATAAATATAATATATACTAAACTCTTATAAAAAAAGATGTAACATAAAAACTAAATCGAAGTCTAAGTAATAATTATTTATAAATTCAATACTTGTCCCACCTAGCAACTTTGAAATAGAATGCACATTATTTATAAATTCAAAAGTTGTCCCACCTAGCAACTTTGAGTTAGAAAGCACACAACTTTCTCAAGAGAATAAATTGGAAAAAGTGGTCATTGATGCTAGTGGACCATGAGGACACACCCTTGGCTCCCAAGTCACCATTTTCTCCTTTATATAACACATACATCTCATTGAACCTTAACCAACAATGGCAAAACCATTAAGCCAAAGCTCAATTGAAGACATTTGCAAGCAAATTCATGGTTCTTTGGGAGATTCAAACCTTCTTGTTCGGGTTATCGCGTGCCAATTAACGTCTCATGAATGCCAAAAGACCCGAGAAAAGTACACGGAGATGTATGGAGAAGATCTATTTGATCACTTCCAAAACAAGATTAATGGCCAGCCATCAAGAACAAGTATGATCTTGTCATTGATGATGCTTAATCCACATGAGCGCGATGCTATCGTGGCTAAAAATGCGATTTTTAAGGAAAGGGGTGGTGTCGACTACAAGGCGCTCATAGAGATTTATGTTGGAAGGAAATCAAGCCATTTTTTCCTCATCCAACAAGCTTATCAAAGTAAATTTAGAAGGCATTTGGACCAAGACATTATGAGTATTGAACCCCCACATTCTTATCAAAAGGTAAATCTTTCTTTTTTTATACATAGGATATTTAAAAGGGGATATCATTAGTTGATTATATTGTACCTTAATGATGTATTTAATGGTGTACAAATCACTTCATAAGTCTCAAACTTTAAGTCCACACTCTTACCAAAAGCTTGATCTTTCTTTACTTTACTTATGCATAAGTAGTTGTACTTTATGCTTAAATACTTGTACACATTGAAAAATCACAACTTTTTATGCATATGAGTACAAACCCACATGGGAAATGGTTGATTAGAGGTGGGTCTTTTTTCTGTTTGTTTGTGTAGATAATAATGGCATTAAGTGCATCACAAAAAGCTCATAGTGCAGAAGCTAGTGTACCCATTGGCAAGTGTGATGCACAAAGGCTATTTCAAACAGGGGAAGCAAGATGTGGGGGGTTCAAGATTGATGAAGGAGTTGTGCTTGAAATTTTAAGTAAAAGAAGCATTCCACAACTCAAACTTACTTTCTCAATCTACAAGCATATTTATGGACATAGTTATACAAAGGTAAAAGCTTTCACTTATTACAATCCTTTTTACTATTATTGATTGTGTATTTGTGTTAACTTCTTATACATGATGAACTTAAACTATTAGTTTTTTATTTTATTTTTTGATTTTTTTTTTCAGATTTTAAAAAATGATTGTGGTGGGGAGTTCGAAGATGCAATGAAAATTGTGGTGAAGTTCCTAAATAATCCACCAAAATATCATGCAAAGGTGATCATCTCTTGCTTTTCAAGTAAAAGTTCAAAAAGAGTCCTTTAAACTTTACATAACCTTCAAGCAATATATTCTTTTTTTTTTCTAAAATAATATTTGTTTAATATTTTTCCAAATTTACTTTAATAAAAAATTAAGCACTTCAAGCAATATATTCTATTTTTTTCTTTCTAAAATAAATTTTTTTTAAAATTCCAATCTTACTTTAATAAAATAATTAAACACCATTAGAAAAATAATTGTTTATGATTGTTATCTCGATCATAAATCGGTTGTAAATAGCCTTTTTAGAAACCAATTATGACTGGAATTCTGTCACAGAAATATTCGATACAAAAAAATGTTTTTGATCGTTTTGCGATTGAAGAATATTGCAACTACTACTTTTAAAATATGGCAAGATATTTAGAGAAATTACTTCATGACTTTATTTTTATTATTATTATTATTATTATTATTATTATTTATATTATTATATTATTTATTGTTATTAATGATTTATAAATCATTTAAATTCAGGCGCTAGAAGCAATCATCAAAGGAAGAACAAAAGATGATGAGGGACATTTGGAACGCATAATAGTGAGTCAAAGTGAGACCCATATGAATAAAATAAAAAAATATTACAAGAACATATATGGTATGGATCTTAGAGATGCCATATTGGAGAGCCTTCCATTTGGGGATTTTAAAGACTTGCTCCTTGCATTGATCACTTGTTAATCGGGTTTTGTTTTCAAGTTTCGAGTAAAAACTTCACCCCTAGATCACAATATCTAATATTGATTCATGACTAATTCTCTTTGAGAAATTTTGTAACTTTGGACACTCTATGGGAAATATGTAATAAAAATAGATTATCAAAGACTCCAAGTATTTTTATTATATGAGTAAGCTTAAGCAAAGTAAATGTTGATATGTTAAATAAAAATATGGCTATTATCATCGACGAAATGGCGATGTTGACCGCCATGAAAGTTTGATATCTATACGTGATACGTAGCACTATTTGGTGCGGGTGCAGGAGCAGCAACCGGTGGATAACCCCATCCTCCTTGTACGTTTATGACGAGCTTCTGGTTGAAATCGGCACAATGTCTTCCGACGCCACAAATGTACCACTTTTTGCCTGGGGACGTTAAGGTCACGAAGTCGTTTCCGGATGTAAGACCCGTGCCGGACGGGACGGTGCAACTAGCAAAGGAACTTGCATTCACTTTGTATACGTTGTGCATTCCTTGTTGGTACTTGAACACTTCAATAGAACAAAATTTATGGTAATAGGTTAGTTATATATGTTTTGGAAAATAAAAAGTAGGGAAATAAATATATAATTTTTAAAGTGTTGAAACCAAAACTATAATCTAAAGTCTTTTTAATACCACAAGAGTGTTGTGTTTTTTATTTAGAGTTTTTTCTAGATAAATTTTTCTAGATAATTTCTTCTAGAGTAAATTACAAAAAAAGTCTTTATGTTTTATTCAAATTTCGGATTACGTCATTTTTAACTAAAGTAGTTACATCAGAGAAGATCCTTTTGTCACTAACGGAGTCAAAATTATCCGTTAAATCAGGGATATTTTCACCATTTTACGAAATTTAGGTAAACCATAAATGACCATTTGTATAATTTACTCTTTTTTCTAAGTGTAGAATGAAATTTTAATTAAAGTTATTTTGAATGTAATTTAAAAATTTTAATTGTATAAGAGAGAAGTTTCAAGAATCAACATAAAAATCGTACTAGGATTCTTGTTATTCTATAATGAAATCAGACAAGGTCAAAAAGTCACAATAGATCGTTACAATTCATAATCATGTAAAAGGCTAATAGTTGATGGTTATATAGTTTTTATCGAGTGAGTGTATCTACATTCCTACAGTTTAACTTGTATCAATGTATATCGTAACTCGTTGTAAAAGTTGATTTGATTTAAATAAAATATATTTTAATTTCTCATTAAATTTGAAGTAAACCGAATCAAACTAATATGACTAATGACACTAAAACCATAAGAAAAAAAATCAAAAAGGCTTAAACAAATCACCGAGTTTATCTCCGACGTAGAAGTTTTTATCTTTGGCCCAATCCTGATAATCAAAATCGATTGTCCAACCGCTATCGTCACCCACCACATAGTCAGTTGCCACAGTGGTTGTTGGAAGTAACATGGCAACCAAAATGGCGAAAACGACAACTATTTGGCTAAAAATGGTCATTGCTTGAATTAATACTTGGCTAATTGTGTGTTAATTTTCGTTGTTGATGAGTTTAATTACAATTATGTAAAATTAAGTGTCTATTTATAATCATGTGTAGTTTCTTGTAAATATCCGCAACAAGAAATGAACTTGATATTCCCGCAATCATTTGGGTCTCACTTGTCGTGTTCTTTGCTTTAACTTTTGTACCACAAGAATATGCTTACGTTAATATA
Source organism: Deinandra increscens subsp. villosa (assembly GCA_039602395.1). NCBI lineage: Eukaryota > Viridiplantae > Streptophyta > Magnoliopsida > Asterales > Asteraceae > Deinandra > Deinandra increscens. The sequence continues at coordinate 3,467,650 of JBCNJP010000003.1, forward strand.
AGGACAAGTAGCAAAACATAAGAAAAATGAAATCAGAAAAAGTGAAATTAAAATTACACTGACAAGGGATTTTGATTTTTGACTTAAAGTTGTGTTTGAAACTTTGAATCTAACAAAACATAGGTTGCAATAATTTTCTTGTATAAATAGTTATTATGTGTGTTACAATTACAAGGGCTAATAACTCGAATAGGTGACTCGTATGATGGTCGATAGAAATATCAAGAGTAGCTTGACTTGGTCTTGTGAACGTTGGAGGAACGACTGTAGTCAAATAACATGTTTTTTTCTTTAAAAAGAGTCAAATAACATGTGATACAGAATTGTTATGATACCCATTAGTATGATTTCTTATTAAGAGGTCTTGGGCCAGAGGGTTTTTCTCACCAGTGGTTATATATATCATAACTAATTTAATGAAAAATTTCCAAAATAGCCCATTTGACCGAAGCTTGCCACATTCTTTAATAATAAAAACCGGCTACAAAATGAGGTCAATATTCTTGTATATAATTAGGGAGGTTATGTATAGAAAAATACAGGAAGCCAATAACTTATGAGTTTTGGAATATCATATCAAAATGCATTACAATATTACATAAACAACAATGTCCCAAAGACACAACAAAGAAGAAAGGGTTTTAGGACATACAAGATTAAATTACCTAGTGCACGACAAGATTATATATGGTGCTTATTATTATCCTAACAACCTCTTTCCTCGTATCTTGAGGAAGAAATATAAGATATTAAAAATCTAATGATGATGTGAATGTGCTACTCTAAATTTCTCTCCGTTTCTTCCAAACGTATCACTAAACGTACGCTTACCCTTGGGCACATCCATTGTAAACCTCTTTTCGGTTTCGGTGCCAAACGGCCCATGAACCTCTTTGTCGGTCTTAAAAGAGAGTGACGTAATAACCGTGTAGTCGTAATGTTTTCCAACTGTTCCACTAATTTCAATCAAGTCCCCCTCCTCCAAAAGCTCAACCTAATTAACATTCAAACACAAAATACAAAATAAATTTAAAAGAAATTATATAAACGGCCGTTGCACTATAATATGTTCCCCTGTTCACTTAACGAGAGAGAAAAAAATGAAAAAGAAGAAAAGAAGGGAAAAGAACACTAATTTCCTTCCATTTCCTTTCAAATTGGAAGAAAAAGAAAACTAAGGTGGCGTTTGGTTCACGGAATGTAATGTAATTGAAATTGTAAAGTTTTTCTTTTAAAGTTGTGCTTAAGTTGGGTAAAATAAGAGTTTTGAAATACAATGAATTCTTTTAATCAATGGAATTTAGAAATCATTCACTTTAACGAAGGAAAGTTACATGACTTTAAATTTTATTGATTAAAGGAGTTCATTGTATTTCAAACCTTTTCTTTACCCAACTTAAGCACAACTTTAAAAGAAAAAACTTTACAATTTCAATTACATGACATTCCGTGAACCAAACGCCACCTAAGAAATTTTGCCTAGTTTTCCTTCTATTTCCTTTATTTTCCTCCTTTAAATAAAACTCAAACACAGATCATATTAATTATATTTTCCTTTCTTTTCTTTCCTTAAATAAAACTCATTTTCTTTCTTTTCCTTCGTTAAGTGAAATTTTGCCTAGTTTTCCTTCCATTTCCTTTATTGTCAAAAGGTGATTTGAATTTAGGGGCATTATATATATATATAGATCGGTCGATCTAGTGATAGCTCACCGTTTGACTTCTGTAATGAAAAGTACTGTGTGTTCTTATGCCGTACATCATACTTTCTTCAGTGGGGGTGTACTCGCAATTGATGTAGAACAAGCCGGGTAGAAATGCGATGGTTAACGAAGTAACCATACCGCTTTTAGTTACCACGAACCACATTTCTTCCTTAGGTGCACCAGGACCATAATCACCCAATGGTCCGTCAACCTGCACAAATACATATATATTAAACCAAAATACCCAAGATGAGAAATGATAGAAATTATTATGTAACTAATATATATGTACATAATAGAGAGAAGGAGGGGGAGATTCTTGCAAGCATATACTTACCATTTTCAAATATAAGTTCTTTAAAGAAAGAAATGTGTTAAGTTGACAAGTTGAGCTCTTTCAAATGTAGCCATACATATATATAGACAAGCGACGAATTGAAGATAGAGGCCGTACAAGTTTTAAAGTATGGATAATCACCCATATAATTATTTGGTATTTCTATTTGTATAGCCATCTTATCTTCATGAATTGTATTTTTGCAAAATGACATGGAGATATTTTTGAGAAATAGTGATGATTTTGGAAAATTGACGATTATTTTGGAAAATAGTGATATTTTTTGAAAAATGGTGATATTTTAAGAAAAAATGATATGTTATGGAATTTTGAAAAACTACAATAATTTTGGAAAATGAATATAATTTCGAAAATTGAATAATTTTGAAAATTTTATTAGTTTAAATATTCACATTTCAACTAAAATATTTATCACCTTTATAGTTACACTTTGAAATTTTGAAATTACTATTTTTGTAATTCTTTGTTATTACTTAATTTCATGACTTTAAATTTTTATAATTTTTTAGTTTTATACATTTAAATAATTTTATTTATTTATGAAAATCTGAACGAATCTATTATTAATATAATTTATTAAAATAAAGACGTACTAAACAAGTTTTTCGGAATGGGGAGGGTTTTTTCAAAATTAACTGTGTTTCTCTAAAATTGACGATTAGTATATGCAGATGTAACTAGCTAATGACCCAGGTATATAAAATTGGTGATGGTTATATGGATGACATACGCATATAGGACCTACATTCCGTATATGGAGTCATGGTCACTTTCAACGTTTCAAAGAGTTATTTGTATAATCCATATATTGTTTTTTAAATATTGTTTTGAAAACTTTTAAAACAACGACCTAACTTACTTCTCACTGCAACATAAAATCTTGTTTTTTTCTAAAACGATAACATTTGTTAAATCAATTACTGGTCGTTTAATGTAACTGAGATTGTGATTCATAAACGTCCATCCCACGGACCCCATCATTTTGCGATGTGTGACATGGTGGGAGGCGCACACCGTACCTGTCAAGATGTTCCTCTCAAGATGTTTGGCTTAAACCCTTTTCTTCCCTCTGGCATTTCTGTTTCAAGAGTGTAATTTTCTCTTGGAGGATTAACATTTTATTGGTTCATATCCAGTGGCGAAATTTTGTTTGTACCAGCAGTGACCCCGGTTACTGCTAGTTTTTTGTCAAGAGCTATCGAATATACGTATTTTACGAGAATTTTTTTTATATTGTGTCGGTCACCACCAGGGGACGGATGCATGGGCGGATTTAAGTTATTTGGAAGAGTGAATGTGATATTTAAGATATTAATAGAGATGCAAAGTTGGAGGTTTAATGGAGTTGGAAGAAGATATGTATGTTGTTTGTATGAATGAGAGGAGGAAGAAGGTATATAAAAATTAAAAAATATATAAAAAAGGACTATGTGAAATAGTGTACGAGTCTTCTGACTAAAACTGTCAAATAGGCTTTTCTATTTTTATTTATTTTACTTTTTTTTTGAACAGCGAATTCTATTAAAACCACCTAGACCAGCAAGAAGCCGGACAGGCCAAACTACAACAAAACAAAGCACAAAAGGAGGGGACTATATCAAGAATTTATCCCACTCCTCCCAAGTCAAACTAGCCCATCTACCTCTATGCTTCACCCACATGAAACTCGAACATTTAGAGCATGTTTGGGAGTGCTTATTAAAATGACTTTTGGCAATAGAAAAAAAAATTGGTCAGGTAACTTTCGGTCACCCAAGAAAAAATATCAAGCTCCGCCACTGATATAAAGAACACTAAATCATTATTATTTATTACTAATCAAGTATTTTTAATCTCACATCAAATCAATTTAAAATAGCAATCATACATAAACCTTAAGCGGCTAGCAACCTCGAGTCCTCGATCACTTGGTAACTTATTAGCACGCTTTAGTGTTTATGGCTACCTTTTGTTGGTATTCAGAACAATGTTCCCCTACACCACAAATATACCATGTTTTCCCCGGGGTCGAGAGCGCTAGAACGTCATGTCCCGAGGTGTAAGCTTCACTCGGTGGTGGAATAACGCAATCGACAAACGAACTCTGATTCACCTTGAACACATTGTGGGACCCTTTCGGATAATTAAACACTGTAATGTTATAAAAACAACGTCAAAACTATTATAAAAACTAATATAATACATAGAGGCGTGTTTGGTACATAATTATATGCATATTTTACCTATGGTGTCACCAACTTTAAACTGTTTGGTGTTAGCCCAGGCTTGATAATCGTAACCGATGGTCCAACCGCTGCCATCTCCGACTACATACTCCGTTGCTATGATGACGGTTGGAAGTAACACGACAACTGAAATGGTTAAAATAACCATAATATGGTTATAGAAGGCCATTTATGGGTTAGACGGATGGTTGTTTAGTGAGTAGTGACTCTCAATTTGGTTTAAGAAGGCTTGTATTTATACTAGTTTTTATATTCTTGTAAATTTCACAAGAAAAGGATAAAATCTATAATAATAAGAGAGACATGCACCAACTGGGTACAGCAAGAACAAGGAGTTGTTATTCACGAAGGGACTTATACTATCTTTTTAATTTAAATCAAATTTATTGGATTTTAATAATCTAACTATTTTTTATTAGCTGATAATAGTTTTAGCTCTATTTTTTCTACAATAAATCTAACGTGTGTTCAGTCATAAAAACATGTTACATAAGATATTACTATGATGTCTTGATGTTTAAACATTAAAAATTTAACTTATTTAGGGGATGTTTATTTTTCACTAGTAAAAAATTAGGTTTATTGTAGAAAAAAATAAAAGTGTGATTATTATTGATGAGTAGCTAATAGTAGAGATATTAAAATCCAAAAATTTCTTTAAAGTTTAAATTAAATTTAAAAGAATACAATTGGTTGCCTAGAATCGTTATCATAACAAAACACCATATCAAGAATTCAGAGACTACTCGTCTCAACTATAAGAATTTTAATTATGAACAAAACCACAAAAAAATTACATAGCCCTAAATTCTTACTCTTGTGAGAAGCTATTTATGTTTTTACACATTCATATCATAAACTCTTGTAAGATATACAAAAAAAACCTTTATTAATTTTTGTCCTCGAGTTAATTTTATATTACGTACAATTATTATCATTGTTGAATTCAACTAAACAAACTCTAATTAGAGTCGTTTCAGGACCAGTTGTCACCAACTCCTCGAGATGGTTAGAAACATGAGTTGTTTGGACCCTGATGAACCGTGAGGAAACATGGTTGATTGAAAGTTAAATGATTTTGAAATGTAGAGGAAGTTTGTGTGGTAAAATGTTATAAAATGGTTAGTATTTATAGAAGAAAAAAGTGGAAAAATAATAATAAATAAAAATAGCCGTTCATAGCCGTTATTAGGGCTTTAACCAAACCGAACATTCAGCAAACTGTTCGGCGGGAAGTTCATTTACGTTCGTTCGTTTAATAAAGAACGAACATGAACACGAAATTTTGTTAAACAAACGAACATGAACAAAGGTCGCGCTCGTTCATTTGTGTTCGTGAATGTTCGGTGAGGTGTTCATTAAGATTTTACGATTTACAACTTTGTGATATTATTATGTGTAAATTATGTTTATAATTATTATTTATGACTTGTGCTTTGTTTTTGGATAAATATGTTTATAATTTTTATGTGAAGTGCTTAAATATATATATATTTATCTGAGGAGATTATGTCTAGTGTTTGAAATTTAGAATGTTGATTTTTTTTTTTTGAAACAGCATATGTTCGTTTGCGTTCGTGAATAAATTCAATTCCTTAACAAAGAGCACGAACAAGAATTTCCGTTCGTTATATGTTCGTGAACTGTTCGTAAACACATATAATGCTTAACAAACGAACATGAACAAGTCTCTGTTTGGTTTGGTTCGTTTACAACTCCAGCCGTTGTTAACGGCTATTTATTTAGGGTGAGAAACGAGGGCCGCCATGGTGCTCACGAGATAATGAAATTTTGACCTCATAGCTTCCCGGAAACAATATTGAGTCACTATGAACTGGCTGAACTCATAAGTCATAACCATTGTCATAATAACGTTTGATAGAAACACCAAGAAATGTATACAAAAGCAACATTCATTTCAAATGTATTCACATGCAGAAAATAGGCTTAAAATGTTACACTTTTTGGTTGTTTAGAAAATCTTACAACTGTATACATATATATGTTTTGCCAGTTTTGGGACAAATATAAAAAAGGAACCATTCATTGGTTCTTTGTGCAAGGAAGAACAAAGTTCAACAATCATCAGAAATAGTAACTTAATTTGACCAATTAGTTCACGGTCAGCGGTGTCACCGATCGATCAAAACTACGTCGTATTGATGGACCCCGACTCGCCCTCTTCTTAACCAAACCCGTCTCATTGCCATTTCTACTTCTAGTTTTACTTGAATCCATAAGAACCCTTTCAATACCTTTATAGTTCAATGAGGCTGCAATTTGCATAGCAGTTGCACCCTTGTTGGTTCTTGCATCAACATCTGCACCTTTTTTAACGAGTAACTCGATCACATTCGCGTGCCCGGATTCCACCGCACAATGTAGAGCGGTGTACCCGTCTTGATCACGTGCATCGATATCAACCCCTTTCCTGATCAGAATCTGGACCACGTCAGCCCGGCCCTTGAACGAGGCTCGGTGTAAAACGGTCCATCCATTTTGGTCTGGCCAGTTGAAGGTCACTCCGCCTTCAAGAAGCCTTTTAATGGTTCGGATATCACCTTTTGTCGCCGCGAAACACATTGCGTCGGCTAAACCAAGCGCGTCAAATAAACGAGTGTGTCCGTGCTCGACTGCAACGTCATACGCGGTTTTCCCGTCTCGATTTTGTATGTTTTTGTTAGCACCCTTTTGAAGTAGAAGCTTAACCATGTTTTCATCCCCAAGGGCTGTAGCTATATGCAAAGGTGTCTCACCTGCACTAGAGTTACAAATATCGACCCGTGCACCGTTGGTCAATAATAGACGGGCACAGTCTCGCCTCCGTTCCTCAACGGCCAGGTGTAAAGCGGTGTGCCCGTCTTTTGTGACCGCGTCCACCTTGGCTCCTTTGACCAAAAGTAGAGCCAATATGTCAACATGGCCCCCACCGGCCGCTAGGTGAATCGGGCCCCACGTGGACGGGTCTAACCGGTCTATGTTGGCCCGGTTAGCTAGTAAAAGCTCCACAATCACGCTTTCACCCGCGGCCACCGCAGCCTCAAGCGCGGTAGACCGATTTGACCGAGCATTTACATTCGGCTTGAACTCGAGTAGCACTTGAACTAAATCGGTTCGACCTCGAGCAACCGCTAACTGAAGTAAAGTCCGACCTTCCGAGTCAACTGAGTCAACCGCCTTCCATGACGGATCGCTTTTTTCCAACACGCCCCGTATTTCATCAATCGAACCGTCGTTAACCAACTTAGCCAGAACCATTGAGCCCACAAACATGACCTTAACACCACTATCAACAAACACTTGTTTCTTCCTTGTGGTAAACCAGTCACTCGGGACCGAATCAGTCATCGAACCGATCTTATCAACCGCACCAGGAACCACCACGCTATGCAACAAAAACGAATCGTCACAATACGGGTACGACTCCGGTAGGTTCAAATTTAGATCATAACTGATTTCCAGAGTTACGGTTGTCAATGGCGAAATGATCCCGGTTTGTGGCCGAACCGTGAACCCGGCCTTGTTACCGGGCTTCAGCTGAAACGCCACGGGCATGGTGTGCATAACGTTTCGCAAAGTGAGCTTACCGTAACACTTTTCGCCTGGCTCGACCCGTATTGCGACCACATTGGATGGCTCTAGGCTTATCAGCCGGTCCATGGATCTTTTGTTCTTAAAAAATGGTGTTAGAAGTTGAAGAAAAGGAGTGGATTATGGTATAAGTATAATGGTTAATGTGTGCCGGCTGTTACAATGTATAACTGTCGCTTTTTGGAGTTAAGAACAATGTTGACTTGTTCTATTAGGTGTCCAAATTTGTATAACTTCAAAGACACATAATGGGACAGACTTTAAACCGGATCCAAAACCGGTTTGAGTGAACCGATCCCTGGTTTCAAATAGGTTTGAGATCCTATCCGTCGACACGTGTCGGGAACGATCTCCACAGATTTAAAACCGGTTTCAAGCTGATCTAGCTTCCAATCCGATCGGATTTCCCCTTGTAAACCGGTCATACATAACTAATAAGTCCTTTGGAGTATTTGATTTCTAATTTTAACGGCACTGTACAATCTTTTTTTTATTTCAGTTTTCAATACGTTGTGCTTTAGCAAGCAATTGTTTTGTAAAAATGCGTTATTCTCACGGAAATACACTGATAGAAAAATCTAGTTATATAGAGCAAAGTTTGTAAAGAGTAAGGTAGTTTTCTAATTGTTACTTAAAGTTAATTAAGTTTTATTTTCGGTAACTCAATTTTCAAATTTCAATTTTTTTTAATATTCATAATTTTTTTTATATTCATAATTTCTTTTTAAAATGACTGTTAAAATATCATATATCCGCAATCAACTGACTACATGCTTAGATACATTAGCTCGTTGTTAATGCAAAAATTAAGTAAGATATGAACTCTTCGGTTGTTACTTGGTAGTTGTCGTTCTCTATCACGATCATAAGAATATGAAATGATTAAATATTTTGTATCATGTGACATAAAAATGCAACTAGTTTTTTTAAATAAGGAGAGAAATGAGAGTATTTTAATGATACCAACTTATTGTAATTGGGCAAGTATGGTAAAGACACACATGTACCAACCAATTTGGAAAGGCTCACATGTAGGATTTGCTCCATTTGCAACATTGTCGACTTTAACATAGGTATCTTTCGTTGTTGCTTGACTATGTCCATCTTTTTGTTTAATAGCTAAATTATCACATCTGTAATTTATAAAATTTGAATATGTAATCTTTTAGTTAGAATGTCATCACTTTATCAATAAATTATCTTTTTACGGACGACTATGTCCATCTAACCACACTTTTGGATACTTTTTGATAAAAGGAAGTTGTCGACGAACAATAAGATGCTAATAAGAGGTGTTTGCCTTTTTAACTGATTAAGGATTTAAGTTTTATAATAAAAAGATATGTAGATTTAAGAGTAGGATTAAAAAGAAGATTATTCCAAGTCAAGTGAAAAAAAAGGTTGAAGACTTGAAGCTAGAAAGAGGCTCAATATCAAGCTTGGGCCACTGCCAAATTAAACAAGTGCATCAACTTCTTTAGATTTATTTTCCACTTGAACTAGGTTCCTATAGATGGAGGCATGGAGCAACACCGATGGTGCAGTAGGCTTCTAGTGATACGTAAAAATAATGGGAATTAAATGGGGCGTTATAAGTAGAGGTGTAAATTGAATCTGGAATCGGAACTGGTTTCATGGAACTAAACCGGTTCCAACCCGATTGTCAGGGGCATCGAAGCCTAACCCTTTCAAAGTGTCGGTTCCATACCCGGTTCCTCACTTTTTCACAAAACGGTTCTCTACTCGGTTTGAAAACAGAACTGGCTCCTACCCGAACCCTTCAAGAACCTGTTAACCACATGAAAAGCCCACACTCTTGCTTCTAACTTTTTTTTTTTAATTACAGAACAATTATCTCAGCTAGTAGTTAATGCGTTCTCTCTCGAATTCCCTCTCTTCAATTACCACTTCCCTGGTATTTATAGGGGAGTATGCAAGAGGGCTTTACGTTGCATTCAATGAAGGCACTCGATTGAGTTAGTGTCTTTGCAGTAGCGCCTATTTGAGGTAGTGTGCTATAATTATGATCTTGATAGTTATTTCATTATAATAATACTATGACTTCTTGTCATTGTGATGTAGAGAATAGCGTAGAGATTTTTTGTATGATACGTGCATACTTGTTTACAAATCATGTAAATTTTTAGATATCAAGTTTTATCTGTTATTAGGTAAACTTGTCATTTAAGTAAAAATTTATTACCAAGGGATATATATATGATATTTTAAGTTTGGCTTGGATATATATATATGATACTAGGATAGAACCCATATGTTATACGGGTTGAATTATTAAAAATATATGTAATTGATAATTGATAATTGCATACTCTTCTTATTACCGGAATAACCTATTACATCACAATAAATAAAGAGTTAAAGTTATAATTTATAATATGGTAGTGGGACTTTACCAACAATATTTAGAGCCCATGTCTCTACTTATATATTTGAAAAATGCAACCATACAAAAATGATTGCTAAAAAAATAATCTGACCCAGAATAGCAACTAACATTAATTTATGATTTAACAAACTTGAGAGTTTAAGTCTTCATAGAAAGTTAGGTTAAGATAAAATTTGATCAAGATTATAATGAACACATACATATAAAATCTAAATTATAATCAATATTATAATGTTATATCAATAAAAAAATATTATTTTGGTATACATTAAGAAACTTACAATTGAATTAGTCATCATGTTTAAAATTTCTCAAATTGGATGAACATTGATCATTTGATATGATAGAAAAATATTTAATATTGGATCTTAAGAACATGATTTTTGTCGTTTGTGAATTTCTATATAAAAAGTATCATCCATAATGTTGATTGAATATGTAAAATAATATTAGGTATTCAATTATTAAAATATTAAATATGATTTGCTCAATTATATTTGAAAACACACTAAATAAGTTTTTATTGGTTATTTATAAGTTTTTTTTATATATTATTAAAATAAAATTAATAATAGTTTATAAAAAATAATTTTAAATAAAAATAAGATGAAAATTATTATATGGTCGTCATAGTTTCATAATATAAATAAATCAAATATATATGATTAATTATAAAATAGAATATAATTTCCAATAAAAAAGAATTAATTAGGGAGTAGATTTGGGAGGGAAAACTTTTGTGAGAATGAATATAGTGTTGACATGTGTCAACATATTTATTAGAATAGGGAGATATGAGAAGTTTCTAAGAACTAATAAAAATAGTTGCATAATTTCTAAATGATTAAATTGTAACAAGGAGAGACATACCACTAAACATGTGAATTATATAAATTTTAACCCTTTAAAATTTATGTAGAATTACGTTGGATCACTCCTCGACGTAAAAAGCTTTAAAGCAATAAAAATGGCGGAAGAAGAAGCCCTTGAAATCATGCATGTCCACCACGTGTCACCAATTTTGACATGACGAAGCACTCTTCATCCACAGCAAACTGCTGTTTCCGGATCCATAATCCGTTACAATCTCAATCTACGCCTCTATGTAAATTGTAAATGTATCGAGTTTCTACACCTAAAATCGAATAAACGAATCCAATGGAGGAGAGAACGACGCAGCTCTCTTCGATCGCCGACGACGTTCTTCAACGATGCGCCCTGTACGTAGCAAATCGATCCTGTTTTATCGTTTTCGTTTCGAGATCGAATTGAGAATCGGTTGAGAATCGATTGAGAAATTGGAGTGTTTCGAATTTGATTTTCATTTTGACTGATTTTGCAGGAGATTAGAGTGTTTCGAATTTGATTTTGATTTTGATTTTGACTGATTTTGCAGGAAACTAGAGGTGCCTGTAAGCGGATTGGTGGAGGAATTTGAAGGCGGATGGAAAGGGGAGAAGGGAGAATACTGGAGGAAATTAGTGGAGTATTGCTCATCGAGAACTCTGTATGAAATATGCAAGGATGTCGATCAAACGATTAAGGAAGGGATCTTCAGCAAGTTGACCTTCGACATGATGCTCGCTTGGGAGGTGCCTACATCCGCCGATGAACAATCTCATACGGTACAATTTACTGATTGTTTATCGTTTATGTTTATACTACGCAGAAACCAAATTTTGTATCTGAAATATGCAAACTAAACCTAGATCCTTTGGATCCATAATTGAAATCTGAAAGAGGTTCACAATCGATTACATTTGTCATAAAATGCTTGAGGTAGGCAACTGCATACTGATGTATAAGTGAATGATATGATCCAACCTGAAACTTTCTATTAGGTTTAAGCTGTTGAATGATGCAAAGTAAGACCTGAAATTTTACCATTATGATAGGCTAGCATGACTGAATCTTAAATCTGCAATTGCCATTAGATTAAACATCTCAGAAAGAGTTTTAGATTATGAATGTGTAGAAGGAATTATACAGAGGGATAATTCGATATTTTACTGTAATCTCAACACCAATTTACAAAGGAGTCTGTGCTATCAATGGATCAGGTTAACATTTTTCATACTACTTGTGTTCTCCACTTCTCCTTACCTATTTTCTTTAAAAAAGGGGCATAGGGTTAGGGAACAACTAATTATAAATGTATCTTTTATCCATTGTGGTCCATCGCATCTTGTAGCTAAGACATCAATGTTAAAATATGAATGATGGTTTTACATATTAATTACTTCCAGCACATGCTTAGTAGCATGTGTTGAGTTTTGAAGTCTGATGGTTACTGCTAAAAGCCTCGATTGCCGCTAGGGAGACAGGAGTCTAATGACACAACACCTCGGCTGGGTCCCACTTTTAGGCCCCTTTAGGTCGGCTGTGCAATCTTAGGGAACAAGTGATTAACCTTAATCCGACTATTTTAAAACTGTACCGTAATCAGTAAAACTCTCTTTAGTTTGGCTCTGGATATAGCTTAATCACAAAGATCGAGTGAACCATGTTATATTCATGTGTTCTTTATTATTTGTGCACTTATTTGTTTAGCAACTGTTTGTGGATGTTTGTTCGGGCAGATCTTTTAACAGTATGTGTTTTTATCTCTCTCAATGCTGTTAAAGTATCTCATCTTTCTGTAAGTGGAATCTCATTAAAGTGAAATGCCTGTATCTCATATGTCTTCAACTGAAATCCACCAATGGTAGAACATGGTACTTGGGAAAAATAAATAAACTTTGACCTATTGACTTTGTAGTTTATAATTGACTTTGTAGTTTATTGCTGCATGTGCCATTTGAGATCTGATGACATTTTTGTTCTTAAATAAGTAGCTTGTCAATGCTGTTTTTGCCTCTAACGGTTAGGAATTTGTGGCCAAGGAGAAAGAAGAGAAGAAAACTTCAAATCCGTCTAACCAACAAGATGAAATACCCCTGTTCTATTCAGACATCATGCCACTTCTTGTATGTAACCTTCTTGCATTCACAAATTTTTTTAATATTTAACTTTATGTTTGTGCCATTTTACTTGAGTTACATTTCCAACAATCAAGAGCATGTAAAAGCTATAGTTAACTATATTTCTTATGCATTTACAGTAGTTTTTGCTATCTTTTGTAATTCTATATGTTGTGTCAGTAGGTTAACGATAAACCAAGTGCTGGAGAACATGCATTCGTGTGGTTGGGATCATTAGTTCCATTGGTGGCTGATTTCATTAATGGGAAGTTTACTTTCGAGACACTAACAGCATCTACAGAAAACCGTCTCCACTTTCCTGCTTATGACAAATTCCTTCAAGAAATTAACAAGTAATTCATCTCAGATTCTGGTTTGTACAAAACATATGCGATCTAATATGTTCTGACACCGAACTAGACTAAATATGCTGAAATAGCCATGACAATTTATCTACAATTTGATTTTTCAATTTGGCCGGCTGTTTTCAGATGTGTACATCATTTGCAAAAGCAAGCAACACCAAAGAGTGTTGACATGGCAGATGATGAGTTTATTCTGCACGTCGAGGGTACTGCAAGTTCACAAAGAGTAATACGCCATATAGGGAAACAAAGCTGGCCTGGTTTGTATATACATATTTTATTTCCTTCCTCTTTTACTTCTTCTTAGAGGTGACTGTAGCAACCCATTTAATTATGAATAGTTAATTTGGGATTTGTACGGGACAGATGGGCCGATTTTAAATTATTAGCGCAAAAGGGGATATGGGTCAAACATGGTATAAGTTGCTCAAAGTCTAGTTTTATTACATACATCCTTCTAAATCGTTTCATCCAAAGTTTTGATTTTGGCGGATCTGGAAGTAATATCCCTGCGACAAATCTTTAGAAGATCAAATATAATTATAGTTGTTATTTTGTTTGGTATGTTTATTAACTATGGTAAGAATATTGAGGTTCATTTGGTTTTTTTAGTTTAAAGAGTCTTGGTTTGCAAGTTTAGTTCGTACTGTAGTGGTTAATGTAAGGAGTTTATGGTGTGTGTTGAGCTGTATATGTATACAAGACGTCATTGTGGTGTTTGTGTGTTCGACTTGTTGGGCCTGATTTCCAACATGGAGATTTGGATTATTATTTATTTGTCGTAATAATTTCGTTTTTGTAATCATAATCACCACGTTTATTTTTTTGTGATCAGTTAAAAGAAACGTACATAAAGTTTTAGCTAGTCAGCTCAACCTTACCCAACCATTTACCCGTACTTAAAAAATGACCCCTTTCCACACGGAGGTCATTTTGGCCCGTTACTCATCCCACACATCTTGCCACTGCTTGTTCTTGTACATAAACAAAATATACTGAGTAGGTGATCTGATACCATTCGCACTATTCTCATATAGCTGTATTTTGTAGGTAGGCTTACATTAACCAATTATGCACTCTACTTTGAGGCATCGGGCTCAATGTCATATGAAGATGCATTCAAACTTGACTTGTCAAAGGACATTGAGCAGTCAATAAAACCCGTAGCTACAGGCCCGTTTGGTGCTCCTCTTTTCGACAAAGCCATTATTTATGAGTCTGCTGAGCTGTGAGATTAATTACCACTTCATGTACTATTTCAGTTTAATTATCTAGAAACATCTAGTATGCTGATAGCTGTTTCTCATGCTTAATTATTTTAGAACATTATCTCCACCTTCATGGAGACATGGACCCTGACCATATAAATATATTGCATTTGGTACATCTCGGTATATTGGAAAGGGTTAACAGATAAAAGAAGGTAAACCAAATGGGTCTGATATTGGCAACCAACTTATTTTAGGCTAGTAAAAAGCAGCAAATGTTCAGAAACTTGGTTTAAGGTAGTTTACCTACAATAATTTATCTACATGTCAGCGAATGTGTCCTCATTTTGACCCTTAACTTAATTAGATTATATTTAACCAAATTTTTTGGTAGTTGGACACTTTAAAACAAGATTATTGAATCTTTGATGGTTCTTTTAGTCTTAAAAAAGCGGGTTGCATAAAATTGAAAACAGATCACAGTTTGTTACCTTTTGTGCATTTTCAATGTATGAAATGCTTGACTGTAAATATGTCATCCTCTATCTACTTCTTCAAGGATTTTTTAATTTTATTTTTTCAGGGAAGAAGGTTTCCTAATTGAGTTCCCAGAATTGACTAGCTCCACAAGACGAGAACATTGGCTTGCTCTCGTGAAGGAAATTATGTTATTACACAAGTTTTTAGCCAAGTTTAAGGTTGACTCTCCGGTACAAGCATGGGAGATGCATGCAAGGACTATTTTAGGGATAATAAGACTCCATGCAGCCCGAGAAATGCTCAGGATTTCGCCACCTAATCCCAAAAGTTTCCTTATTTTTGCATTGTTTGATGAGTTGCCTACAGGAAATAATGTATTAGAAGAGCTAGCTGAGAGCTTAAAAACAGTGAAAAGTGGACACCCATGCAGTGCTAGCTCGATATTAAGGAACTTGAATGTCGCGCAGGCTTGTATCACGTGTGATGAGTCGGAAGTGAGGCCCGAACAGCCTGAGATTGTAAGTAACCAGCCTGAAAATATGTCGTCTTTGGAGACAGCTGTTGAACAAGTAAGAGAGGAAGCTAAAGAAATTAATACCGCTAAAGCTACAGCTGATGAGGTGAAAGAAGAGGGGATCGGTGACAGTGCTCTTGTATTGCTGGTACAATGCTTGAAAATCTTATAGCCTGAATGCTTCGTAATGCGTTGAAACGGGCTGAGTTGGGTTACCTTGACCTGCTAAGACATTTTTGTCCACTTACCAATTTCTATAAATAATTAATTAATACATATTATTACTATAAAAATTTAAATGTTTTAGTTTGTATGTTTTAAAAATAGACTCCGGGCGACTTTCATTCTGTTTTAGTTGTTCCCCTTTTAGTTAGATTTTTCTTTCGACCCATTCGGCAAGATGAGCTCAAAACAAGATGGATTGGCTTAGGTTGCCCTACTAAGATCTTTCTTGTCCATCTCTCGAAAAGTTCTATAAGAATGAATACATTAATTATGATTACCAATATAATATTACTAGCGACAATATGAATCTTTAAATAAGACATAAACAAGGTTGCAATGCTTCAAAGTAAACTTTGGTGACTTTCATCCGCTTGACCCTTTTCTTTGTGGTTAATTTTTCATTTGATCCATTTGGCCCGTTTGAAATAAAGCACACCCCAAATCGACCAAAATCCGCACCTCTAGTAGTGGTAACCATGTTTTACTAGTACATGTGTGCGGGCATTACTTTTAATTTTTTTGTAGTGTTTCTTTTCACAAACCTTGTCTATTAGTTCTTCATTCATACAAATACTGATTGTTTTGATATATGTTGTACAGGAGCTTGTGAAGCCATTCAAAAGTGCAGTGCCATGGTTTCAAGAGATTTTTGAGTGGAAAAGGCCTGCAACCACCATTATGGTGATCGGCAGTTCACTAACGGTTGTCTACAAGTATGTTATTTTCTAAATCAAAGTAATATGACGGAAAAGTTTAGCACATATATATGTGTAGTTTTTGGTGCATATTATATTGGGCAATCAAATGGTAATTTATTTGCAGAGAGTGGGTAGGGCAGGCCATAGCCGGATTGATACTATGGATGATTACAAAGATGATGAGGGCAAAAAAAGAAGAGGTAGGCAAACGGACCAAGTTTGTTGTCTCCTCGCCTACTGATCAGACAGCAGTGGATAGTATAGTGGCAGCAAAACATGGGATTGACACTATATACGACATTTTGCAGCTGGTCAATGTTTCACTACTCAAAATATGGTCAATATGGCTTGCAAATGCTCCCAAGGTATCCGATATTTCATATTAAAATGTTGTTCTTCCTAAACTATTCTAATTCATGCTCTTTAACAAATCACTGGATGTATATGGGAAAGCTTACTCTAAGGCCAACAAAATACTAAGACACCATTAAAGGTCATCCACATAAAAATTTACTTTCCAGAATATCATCCCTCATTATCTTTCATTTCTTAATCCTACTCAATAACATGACAGTTACACTTATTGGTTGAAGGGGTTGTAAATGGGTTGGTTTGTTGACTTGTCAAATTTAACGGGATTAACATGTAAACCCGAACACGACCTGTTTAATTAAATATGTCAATGTTAACATGACCCATTTCCTAAACTATATGACAACCCAAAACTTGATTATTATCGCGTTATGCCAGAAATGGTCACCCCTTCAATTAGTGATATTCTTGAGGTAGATGGTCTTCAAAGATTCAACTTGCATCAACCTCAACAAATTAAATTGTCTTCTTTTATTGTTATCTTTCTCTGCATCCATCCTTCTAACTGGTCTCTGGTTCTAAATTTTATCCAGCACACAGATGCAGTGATCACTGCCATGATTGGGTGTGCAGTAATATTAGTAGTCATCCCTCTGAAGTACATCATCATGACACTCGTGTTATCGATATTCGCAATGACGTTAAAACCACAAGGTCGCAGGGAGAAGAAAAATGTAATGGGAAACCGCCGATTAAAGGGATGGTGGGACTCGATACCTGTTATCCCGGTTGAAGTTGTCCAAACGTCAGAAAATACCCCTAAAGATTCAAGGCAGAAAAGTGAGTGACTTCCATCTCTTTAAATCAGTTTAATCAGTTTTTTTCTTCTTTTTCTTGGATAATCCAACTATACATACTGTTATCTAAATAAATTGCGTTGAAGTTTACAACAGTTTAGAAATTTATGTAAATATTATGCTTTTGTTAAATATGGAACATTATATGCGTTGGTAATCCCTCAATAGATCTTGGTAATCTGGCAGAAATCAAACTGTATGGCCGTATGGGTATTGATTAGTAGTATTAGAAGGTTAGTGAGCCTAAAGTAAAGCTCAAGCTTGATTGCTTTATTAAAAGAGGTTATATTTAGGCTCTAGATCATTTAAGCACGGCTCGATTCAAGGTTTCAACGAGCATATATCGAGTGTCACGAGATGGCTACCCCCAACTAAAATGTCCAATATTCACTGGACTTAATTTCATCTTTTGGAAGTTCATACTATTTCTTTGCATAGAGACTTTCACATACCTAAATTTCCAAAATCTGAAGCTCTATTGCTTTCATCCTTCTATTCATCAAATCTCAAGTGATTTTGGGATTTCTATTAATTAGATATACAATTATTCGGCTTGGCCCATTCAGGCCCATCAAGCCCGGCCTATTAACTGTGATGTTGCCCTAGGAATTTTTGCCTATAAATATCATATACATGTAAGTATGTACCCTTTCTTCTTGAGCACAAATATAAAGAAACCCTAGTTAGCCCATGAACGTAGCTAACCAAGTTAAATCTTGTGTTCTTACTTTCTTGCTTTGAGTGTGTATGTGACTCGTGATCAGGGTGTAATCAGTTCGTGTCTATATCCCTAACAAGTGATTGTAAACTATACATGTAATTTTCACTTACTATCTCATCATCGATTCTCCTCCCGCTCTTCTATTACATGTGTTAATTTTCATGAATCATGAATCTTAACACACTGGTATTTATTCATTTTCAGTATTTTTCTGTTTTTCTAGAAGCTTTCTTATGTAATTAGCATAAATCTTTTTGTCGATCTTGTGCCATGTTTAATATTTCTTAATTTTTTAAGGGTTTATTTGGTATAATGTAATAGAATGAACAAAGGAATTGAATGAGATAGGGAATGGAATGGTCGATAGAATGAAATGGATCATTACCATTTCGTCGTCCTGTTTTGTTACTATGTGGAAATGAAATAAATCATTGTTTCGTATTGTTTGATGGTTAATAAAAGCGAAGTAATCGAATATAATTTACTAATATCACCATTTAAAATTAATATATATGTATTATATTTATATTTTTCAATGATTTAATTTTTATTTAATTTGTATTAAAAAATGTAATTTATATTTTTTATTTTTATTTTGAATTTTTTATCTTTATTAATTTTTATATTTTTTATTTTGTATTTATTTTATTATGGTTTTTCTTTTTATTATGTTTTTATTTTTATATTTTTTCTTTTTTTTACTTTTTATCCTTTTCTATAAATTTTAAGAATAAATCTATTGAAAAAAAAAAAAAACTTTCATTTGAAGGAATCGAAAAAAAAAACACATTTTCCCTATAGAATGAAATCTTTAAAACGATAGGAATCGCACTCCGTATAGTATAATGGTCCATTCTAATGTGCTACCAAACACTTCATTTTTCATTCCAATGTAATCACTCATTTCATTAAACCCTTTATTACTGCATACCAAACGCTACCTTAACTTTGTTAGTCTTATCAAGATAAATGACCTTCTCTGACTTCAGACAAGAGTTATGTATTTCCATCCATGCACTTAGTGGATTTGTAAAGAAACAAGAAACAGAGATGTCTTAAAAAACAGTATCTTGTTTAAGCATACACGAGAAATAAGGCGGTTCTCATACATGAGACTGAAAACAACATACCTATTTACGTGGTTAGAGGTCGGGAAAAGAGTGACGCCTCATGTATGTCGCCTGTCGCCAAAGGTAACAAAAAGCATCGATAAGCGGTCCAGTATGAGGCTATACCCGCCATGTGGTGCCATGACATACCTGCAAAGAATGAACAATAAAACATGTGGGTCAACAACCAAAATTGGTATAGACCCGTTACCTGACCCGTATGATATGCCTATTTCCGCAGATTTATTAATATCAAGAAAATCAATCATAGGAAGCCATTAAAGATGTGGTTTTAGTTACTTAGATCATAATAATTACCCTTATGTATGCCAATATCAACCTTATCTCATGCACAGGTACAAATGCACCTCCCCCCTGAAATAACTTCCTCTCTCGTATATAATTTTAGTTATAAGTATACAGATATGTTCACTATTAAACCTTGGAATATAATGTATTTTCATGTTGGCTTGCCTCTCATAAGAACTCGAAATTAGTTGCCATAAGCCTCATCCTGACCCAAGACATTGTATCAAAAGTTTTAAATTCCGGAGGGAATCGCTGCAGTATAAAAAAAAAACTCAGTGTCATACCTACAACAATCAATATATTAATAGTAAGAAAAAACACCATGACAGATTTAAATAAAAAGGCACGAATATTTCACATACAACTCCAATACGAGATCCCCTACAAGGAGATTAGAAGATCTCGTATTGAAGTTATATGTGAAATATTCTTGCCCTTTATTAACATATGTCATGGTGTTTTTTTTCTTACTATTAAATATATTGATTGTTGTATGACACTAAGTTTTTTTATACTGCACTGATTCCCTCCGAAATTTAAAACTTTTCATACAATGCCTTGGAGTCAGGATGAGGCTTATGGCAACTCATTTCGAGTTTTTATGAGATGCGAGCCAACATGGAAATACATTATATTCCAAGGTTTGATAGTGAACATGCTTGTATACTTATAACTAAAATTATGTACAGGAGAGGAGGTTGTTTCTGGGGGGGGGGGGGTGCATCTGTATCTGTTTATGAGATAAGGTTGACATTGGCATGCAGAAGGGTAATTTTTATGATCTAAGTAACCAAAACGACATCTTTAATGGCTTCTTATGATTTTCTTGATATTAATAAATATGTGGAAATGAGCATATCATACGGGTTGGGTAACGGGTCCATACAAATTTTGGTTGTTGAGCCACATTTTTTATTGTTCATTCTTTGCAGGTATGGCATGGCACCACATGGCGGGTTTAGCCTCGTACTGGACCGCTTACCGATGTTTTTTGTTGCCCTTGGCGACATACATGAAGCGTCACTCTTTTCTCGACCCCTAACCACGTGAACAAGTATGTTGTTTTTGGTCTCATGCATGAGAACCGTCTTATGTCTCGTGTATGCTAAAACAAGATTCTTCTGATGGTGGACCTAGCTACTTATGTTTAAACGATAATGGGTTGTGAATTGTGATACTGTTTTTTAAGACATCTATGTTTCTTGTTTCTTTACAAATCTACTAAGTGCATGGATGGAAATACATAACTCTTGTATGTGGTCTGAAGTCGGAGAAGGTCATTTATCTTGATAGGACTAACAAAGTTAAGGTAGTGTTTGGTCAATGGCGAAGCTTGAAAAAGAAGTTCAGGGGGCGCGAAAAGTCTTGGTGCCAAAAAAAATCCGTACCGCTATGTTCGGTAATGGGTCGACACAGATGACCCACAATTTTTTATCACCTTTTGCAGGTATGGTGTGCCACCACATGGTGGGTTTGGAGCTGGATTGGAACGTGTTGTGATGCTCTTTTGTGCCCTTGACAACATACGGAAGACATCACTCTTTCCTCGTGACCCGCGGAGGCTTGAACCATAGACATGTTTATGGGTGGGTTTTCGCTTGTTTATGATATTATCAGCGAGCGAGCGAACATAGTTAGTTTTGTAATTAGTTTATTGTCACATGTGAAGTGAAGTTTAAACAACAATGTTGTCATGGTGGAACGTGTTGGAAAAAATAGGGAAAATATGTATTTTTTCCTAAACTTTGGACATAATTATTTATATGTAGATATAATAATTAGACGGGTTATTTGATACGGTTGAATAGCCTAGGACAAGGGTTTTCCAACGAGATATTAAACGTCCAAAGTTATTAAGAGGTGAATGAGATATCGATGCTCAAAGTGTGGTCTACAAACTATATATATTTTGAGCTAGAAACCACTTGTCCCACATTGGAAGTGGTTCAAAATAAATGTGGTTTATAAGCCAAGGAACTTGGATGGTTATCAAATTGTAATGTCACTTGATACTCCAACATCTACGCGCGGGGGAGGGGGGGGGGGGGGGTGTGCAGAAAAATGAGAAACCCGGTCAAAAATCTTGGGTGCGCTCGCGCATCCTGCGGACACGAATGCAGCTCGTAAATGGTCGGGTTAGTTATTTTTGGAAATGATTTGATCTTAGAGAACACTCCATCCTAGTTAATTCGCAATCAGCTAATTTAGAAACTGATATTCACGTTTAATGCTTATTGTTGTCTTTGTCTTGGACAGCAATCCAACTTGTGGCTATTTAAAGTTTTAAACCAGTCGATATCAGACAGAAAAGACACACCAGAAATCATTCTCCTCTTCTCCGACTCGACTCTGCGATCTCAGGCAAGTAAAACTCCGACAATACGTTGCTTCAGCCACCGTATCCTGGGAAACAGACCGAAATCTGTTTTAAGGAAATCGTGTTCAACACGAGCTCTGGCTTCGTTATTCTGCTTTCTGCATTTTATTTCAATTTTCTGCTTCTACTCCTTTCTATAGTGTAATAGTATTGTTCTCATTTAATAAAAAAACAAGATTGTTATTATTTCTGTTTACAAGTTTGCTGTTATTTTCCAGTACCGTGACATACAGAACGAACCTATGGATTTTGGTTTAATTGATTTTCACTTTCTAACTAATAAAAACTTCAAACCATAGTATTTATTTTTGGTGGAGGGGCGAAAATACCTACCACTAAATATGACGCGATAAATAGAGTACTTGAACAAACACATCACCATGATGAGCGAGATGAATCATAAACATTAGAGCTTGTGAAAATCAACGAATGAAGATGTTTTACGTGTTGGTTTTATGATCCTCTATACTCTTGCTTAACTAGTTGTTTACCCATTTGGTGGCTGGATGGGGACATGTAATTGATTATATACAAACAAACAATCACATAAAATAAATGGTGTCATTAGGATCATGTTCAAACAAAACACCGTTAGAAATCTCCAAATGATGTGTAGAGAGAGTGGATTCATAACAATACCGGAATATAACAAAACATAGAAATCAAGTAAAGTTGGTGTAGTGGTTAAAATTCTAAGCTTGTGGTTGAAGAGACCCAAGTTCTAGTCTCACTCACACCACTTTGTGAGATATTGGTGGGCAATGAAGGATTGAGCTTGCTTGATCCTGAGTCACAAGGGAGGGTTTACGGGCTTGCCCGGTTCCTGCCCGATGGTGCAAATGTGGGGTGTAAGGCCCCAACCGCTTAAACATGATTAACATGTTATTAGAAAACCAGAGTTAGAAAAATTCATAACATTTTTAGGACTTTCATCCATTGTCAAGCCATGTTTACAAAACCAGGTGTCTAAAACCATCAACTTCATGGTAATTTACTTCAAAACATTCATATCAACAAAACATATACATCTAGGTCCCCAAAACATGTGATGTTCGATTCCAAAGTTCTTCGATTCGATCCCGACCCGTCTACTATTGTTTACCTGCTAATAACACTAGTAACACGTTAGTATTATGAAAGTATTTCAACCATTTAAAAGGAAACAACTGAACTTCGACAGCTAAATTATTCAATTCCATAAATCACAAATTTGTCAGGTTTGGGCGTATGGTACTCTGACCAGCGTATCATACGCTGGCATGTACAATTCAAGATCAGCCCATTTTGGGCGTATGGCTTATGGCTGGGCGTACAGACCAGCGTATGGTACTCTGCCAGCGTACCATACTCCCCTTACAGACCATTTTCCACCATTTTCACCTCTCAACGTCTCCATTTCGATTCTAAAGGTTCGGGTTTCATCCCAACTCATTTTAACTCAATTTTCATTGACTTATAAACCTGCATAAGGGGGATTATACTCATTCCACTAAATTCATATTGAAATCATAATTCGAGTACCGGTAACACCTTACCCAACCCATTTGACCTGCTAAAACTTTAATCACATAACAACACATGTATCATACTTTCACCAGTTATTTCTCCTCCATATAAATACCCTTGGCACATATACATTATGCAAAGCCACTTGATTTCTCGTTGGGACAAATTGAGGGCTATAACCTTCATAGACCCTCATCTTGCGCCAACCTTTCAGCTCAACCCAAACGGGTCATAAATCACTGCATTTCAGCTTGGTCATACCTAATGACCTTTACCATCATTCCCTCCCAAACAATCAAACATTTTATGCCATTTATACTTTATCGTGCCAATTCACAATCACAATATAAAACCATTTCTGGCACAAAATATCTAACCGCTACGTGTTACCTTTAGGATTTAGCCTTGCCTTCACGTTGATGATTTGCACTTCCACTAGCTTCACCTATAATCAAATCATTGATTAAATTCATCAATTCCACATTTGTCATGCATACATTCTACATTTCGTCACTACTAAATTCATAAAAATTCAGCTCATACACATCATCAACTTCATTCAGGCATTTCATCGAACATCTTATGTGCATACATTCCACCCTAACTAGCAAGTAACATATGAAACCTCCATACATCCATTATTGATTCTTGACACAACACAACCAGATTTCATGCACAAATTAACAATTTCCTAGCTTCATTATGGATCCATTCATTCAAATTACCATCCAAAACCCCCAACCCATAATGGGTTTCGATTTCTATTAGATGGGGTTTAACCCCCATCCCAATTCTAACAAATACACATAGAATCAATCATGCAAGCAGTAATTTAGCTTCATCTAGACACATAAACACATAACAACACAGAATCAAGCATCAATTTCACCTCTAGATGAAACCCATAATCTCACCCTACAACAAAGCAACTTACTTGACAAGAATTTCTGAGATTTAAGGTGGAAATCGTGATGTAGGAAGCCTCCTATGCTTGAATCCGACCTCACACACTAAAACCTCCAACTCTCAGGCTCCAATTTGAGATTTCTCCTCAAGAACTAGGTCTCCCCCTCTCCATTTTTTCTCTGCGTCGATTTCTAAGTCTGGGGGAGACCCAGACTTAATTTCTTATTCACAATATTTACAGCTTGGTCCCTCTATTTCACATTTTTATAAATTCTAGCCAAAACTCACATTTACCCATTTAGTCCTCTAACTTTCTCTAGCTATTAACCTTAGTTAATAAAATTTAACTTTTAACTAGAAATCCCCATGGAATAACCCGGCTAACCCCTCTAAACCCGCTTATTTCTCTAAAGTCTATATAAATCATAATTAAAATTAAGCATCCAATTATTTAAGAACTCGGGATGTTACAACTCCACCCCCCTTAAAGGGAGTTTCGTCCCCGAAACAAGAAATACATACCGGAATAAGTAGGGGTAGTATCTCTGCATCTCTTCTTCGGACTCCCACGTGGTGTCCGACCCCTTTCTATGCTCCCATTTCACTTTTACTTGCTCAATTTCTTTATTTCTCAACCGCTTAGTTTTGCGGTCGAGTATCTCAATCGGCCTCTCCACATAATTCAGCTTGTCATCAATCACGATGTCATCCAAGGGCACATAGGCAGCCTCATCAGCTAAACATTTTCTCAGATTAGCCACGTGGAATGTATTATGGATTCCACTCAATTCTTCCGGTAACTCTAGTTGGTAAGCATTTTGACCCACTTTAGCAAGGACTTTAAAAGGCCCGATGAATCGTGGGCTCAATTTTCCCCTCTTCCGAAATCTAATTACTCCCTTCCACGGGGTCACTTTTAACAACACATGATCCCCTTTCTTGAATTCAATATCCCTACGCCTCTTATCTGCATACGATTTCTGTCGATCCTGGGCGGCCTTTAAACGCGCTCTAATGATTTGAATTTTCTCATTGGTAGCCTTGACCACCTCTTTATGGGCCAACTCCCTTTGACCCACTTCACCCCAACACAAGGGTGTTCTACATTTCCGCCCATAAAGTGCCTCATAAGGGGACACTCCAATACTAGCATGATAGCTATTATTGTATGAGAATTCCACTAAAGGCAAGTGAGTGTCCCAACTTCCTCCGAAATCCAACACACACGCTCGCAGCATATCCTCGAGTGTTTGGATTGTTCTCTCGCTTTGCCCATCGGTTTGAGGATGGTATGCGGTACTAAACAGTAACCGAGTACCCATACACTCCTGAAATTCCCGCCAAAATTTAGAAGTGAAGCGAG
The DNA here is from genome assembly GCA_039602395.1 of Deinandra increscens subsp. villosa. Taxonomy (NCBI): domain Eukaryota; kingdom Viridiplantae; phylum Streptophyta; class Magnoliopsida; order Asterales; family Asteraceae; genus Deinandra; species Deinandra increscens. Next base: position 3,493,847 of record JBCNJP010000003.1, read on the forward strand.
TGTCTCTATCCGACACGATTGACACCGGGACTCCGTGTCGCGATACAATCTCCTCCACATAGACATTTGCCATTCCTTCAGATGAATACGACTCACTAATAGGCAAGAAGTGTGCACTTTTAGTAAGTCGATCCACTATCACCCAAATAGCATCGAAATTTCTCCTCGTTTTTGGCAACTTTGTGAGCAAATCCATCGTGATATGCTCCCATTTCCACTCCGGTATCTCGAGTGGTTGCAGCTTACCATACGGCTTCTGGTGTTCAGCTTTGACTTGAAGGCAAGTCAAACATTTCTCCACATATTTTACTATATCCCGCTTCATGCCCGGCCACCAATACTCGCGTTTTAAATCATGATACATTTTTGTGGCTCCCGGATGGATTGAATACCGAGACTTATGAGCCTCATCTAGGAGCAACTCTTTTACCCCGCACGTGTTAGGAATCCATATCCGCCCAAAACGATATTTAAGACCGTTGTCCTCATGGACGAGGTCTTTCACCACCCCTTTTATCCGTTCTTTCTTCCAATTTTCTTCTTTCACCGCTTCCTCTTGTGCTTTCTTGATTAAATCAAGAATGCTTGAGGTTATAACCAGCTTCATCGATTTCACCTTAATAGGTGCGTAGTCTCTTTTTCTGCTTAAGGCATCCGCCACCACATTGGCCTTGCCCGGATGGTAATGAATCTCACAATCATAGTCTTTGATTAGTTCCAACCACCTTCGTTGCCTCATGTTTAACTCCTTCTGATCAAACAAATATTTCAAGCTTTTGTGATCAGTATAGATGGTGCACGGAATGCCATATAAATAATGCCGCCATATTTTTAGGGCGAACACCACCGCTGCCAGCTCAAGATCATGAGTTGGATAGTTAACTTCACTACTCTTTAACTGTCTCGATCCATAGGCTATCACTCTACCCCGCTGCATAAGTACACACCCCAAGCCGAGGTATGACGCATCTGAGTATATCACTATATCCTCCGTCCCATCGAGTAAAGCCAACACGGGAGCATGAGTTAGCTTTTCTTTTAGGGTCCGGAAGGACTCTTCCTGCTTTTCACCCCATTCAAATTTCACATCTTTCCTTGTGAGTCGGGTCAATGGCACGGCTATTTTGGAGAAGTCTTGAATAAATCTCCTATAGTAGCCCGCCAACCCTAAGAAACTCCGGATTTCAGTCGGGTTCTTAGGTGTCTTCCATCCTGCTACTGCTTCAACCTTGGCAGGGTCTACCAATACCCCTTGAGCATTCACCACATGCCCCAAAAATTGTACCTCCCGTAACCAGAAGGCACATTTTGAGAACTTCGCATATAATTTCTCCCGTCTCAAAGTTTCCAACACCTCACGCAAGTGTTGAGCATGCTCCTCCTCACTCCGCGAATATACCAAGATATCATCGATAAATACAATAACTGATCGATCCAACATTGGCCTACACACGCGGTTCATAAGATCCATGAAAGCCGCTGGCGCATTAGTCAACCCGAAGGACATCACTAAGAACTCGTAATGCCCATACCGCGTTCGGAAAGCGGTCTTTGGGACATCCTCCTCTCTTACCTTCAGCTGATGGTACCCCGACCTTAAATCGATCTTGGAGAACCAACTCGCCCCTTGTAACTGGTCAAACAGATCATCGATTCGGGGCAAGGGATATTTGTTCTTCACGGTCAGCTTATTCAACTCACGGTAGTCTATACACATCCTTAGACTACCGTCTTTCTTCTTCACAAATAACACCGGTGCACCCCAAGGGGATACACTTGGCCGAATGAATCCCTTATCAAGCAATTCCTGCAGCTGCTTCATCAATTCTTGCATCTCAGTAGGGGCTAGCCGATACGGAGCCCGTGCCACCGGCTTTGCCCCGGGTATCAAATCGATACGAAACTCCACCTCCCTATCCGGTGGTATACCCGGAAGGTCTTCAGGAAATACGTCTAAGAATTCTTGCACAACGGGTACCGCTTCTGCTTTATTATTCTCACGCTCGGTATCCACCACGTATGCCAAAAAGGATTTACACCCGTGTTGGATGTATTTCCTTGCCTCCATTACTGTACACAACGTGGTCTCATCCTTTCTTTCTCCTTGAACAACAACCTGCTTCCCGCTCGGTGATATTAACTCAATCACCTTGCGGTTACACACCACATTGGCTTGGTATTTAGATAACCAATCCATTCCCACGATCACTTTGAATTCTCCCATCATCATTGGTATTAAATCAATAGGGTAATCTTCATCTTCTATAGAGATCTTACAATCACGATACACATCAAAGACTATGACACTCTTGTTATCTGCTATTTCTACTTCTAAGGGCACAGACAGCTTGTTAATAACAAAAGAAGGGTGACGGGTAAAATCATAGGAAACAAATGATCTACTCGCCCCCGTATCAAACAATACATATGCAGGGATAGAATTGACAAGAAAGATACCTGTCACTACCCCCGGATCCACCTTTCCTTCCTCCACAGTCAGCTGATAAGATCTTCCTCTCGCTCGAGGAATATCCGGCTTCACTCCGCTTTGGCCCGCCCCCGCACTCGGGTTTGGGCATTCGCTCTTTTTATGACCCGTCTTGCCGCATCCGAAACATACCCGAGCTGGACTAGGACATTGTGCTATACTATGCCCCGTCTTTCCACAGCCATAACACTGCTTTGTTAAAAAGAAACATTCCCCTTTATGAGCTCTCCCACAATGTGGGCAATCAGATAACCCACTCTTTTTGTTTTCAGCTTTCTTGGGTGATTCATTCACCCTTGGCTTCTTGTTTGGGGTAGAACTGCTTTCTACTCCCCGCTTCTCGCCTCTTTCCACCTGCTTTTTCAGTTCCAGCTCTCTCTCTCGACAAGCATTGATTAGCTCCTCGAGAGTTGCACATCGGGAAGCATTAATGAACTCCCTAAAGTCAGCATTCAGCATGTTGTTAAACTGGAAGATCCTCTGCCTCTCTGTTCTCAACAACTCTTTACAGAATTTCACTCGATCCAGGAAGTAACTGATTACTTCCCCAATCGGTTGACCCTTCTTTTGACGAAACTGCATCAATTCCTCTTGTAATTTGTTCGTTTCGGACTCGGGGCTATGATATAGTGAAAACACTGCTTTGAACTCTTCCCAATTCATGGCCCTGATGGCCTCCTTCCCTTTTTCCTCCCGTGTCATATCCCACCAATCCTTCGCATGTGACCGGAGTTGCCCGGTTGCAAACATCACCTGATCCTCCGACTCACAATGACTCCGCTCAAATACCGCCTCAATTTCCGCTAGCCATCGATAACAGGCTATCGGATCCGCCTCACTAGTGTATAGGGGAGGCTTACATGCCATGAAATCTTTGTAAGTACACCTCCCCTTATCCTTCTTCCCGCTTCCTTCCGCCATAAGATCATTCCTCATCGATTCCAGCTTCTTTTCCAATGCCTCCATCAAGGCATTTTCCATTTGACCCACATGGGTCCGGACCGCTGTTTCCACCGAGGTCTCAATTTCGTCTGAGATCAGCTTCTTCACTTCTGCAATCATGGGCTCTGTAAGAGCCCCAGCTGGGTTGTTTTCATCCGCCATAGTAAACTGAAAGTTTACAATAGGTTAGCATCATCATCACATACTTCCGCTTTTCAATCATTAAAAATTTCAGCTTAACCATTTAAAATGATCCATACCGCACATTTCATCATTCATTATCACAACATATAATTTAAATCACTTACCGGGTCAGGAGATCGAACCTTGAACCGAACATCTTTCCCCATCACGAGCACTTGGTTTGAGTTCAAGTGCCCCCATGACACTTGAATCCCTCAAACCGTGGCTCTGATACCAACTTGTAAGGCCCCAACCGCTTAAACATGATTAACATGTTATTAGAAAACCAGAGTTAGAAAAATTCATAACATTTTTAGGACTTTCATCCATTGTCAAGCCATGTTTACAAAACCAGGTGTCTAAAACCATCAACTTCATGGCAATTTACTTCAAAACATTCATATCAACAAAACATATACATCTAGGTCCCCAAAACATGTGATGTTCGATTCCAAAGTTCTTCGATTCGATCCCGACCCGTCTACTATTGTTTACCTGCTAATAACACTAGTAACACGTTAGTATTATGAAAGTATTTCAACCATTTAAAAGGAAACAACTGAACTTCGACAGCTAAATTATTCAATTCCATAAATCACAAATTTGTCAGGTTTGGGCGTATGGTACTCTGACCAGCGTATCATACGCTGGCATGTACAATTCAAGATCAGCCCATTTTGGGCGTATGGCTTATGGCTGGGCGTACAGACCAGCGTATGGTACTCTGCCAGCGTACCATACTCCCCTTACAGACCATTTTCCACCATTTTCACCTCTCAACGTCTCCATTTCGATTCTAAAGGTTCGGGTTTCATCCCAACTCATTTTAACTCAATTTTCATTGACTTATAAACCTGCATAAGGGGGATTATACTCATTCCACTAAATTCATATTGAAATCATAATTCGAGTACCGGTAACACCTTACCCAACCCATTTGACCTGCTAAAACTTTAATCACATAACAACACATGTATCATACTTTCACCAGTTATTTCTCCTCCATATAAATACCCTTGGCACATATACATTATGCAAAGCCACTTGATTTCTCGTTGGGACAAATTGAGGGCTATAACCTTCATAGACCCTCATCTTGCGCCAACCTTTCAGCTCAACCCAAACGGGTCATAAATCACTGCATTTCAGCTTGGTCATACCTAATGACCTTTACCATCATTCCCTCCCAAACAATCAAACATTTTATGCCATTTATACTTTATCGTGCCAATTCACAATCACAATATAAAACCATTTCTGGCACAAAATATCTAACCGCTACGTGTTACCTTTAGGATTTAGCCTTGCCTTCACGTTGATGATTTGCACTTCCACTAGCTTCACCTATAATCAAATCATTGATTAAATTCATCAATTCCACATTTGTCATGCATACATTCTACATTTCGTCACTACTAAATTCATAAAAATTCAGCTCATACACATCATCAACTTCATTCAGGCATTTCATCGAACATCTTATGTGCATACATTCCACCCTAACTAGCAAGTAACATATGAAACCTCCATACATCCATTATTGATTCTTGACACAACACAACCAGATTTCATGCACAAATTAACAATTTCCTAGCTTCATTATGGATCCATTCATTCAAATTACCATCCAAAACCCCCAACCCATAATGGGTTTCGATTTCTATTAGATGGGGTTTAACCCCCATCCCAATTCTAACAAATACACATAGAATCAATCATGCAAGCAGTAATTTAGCTTCATCTAGACACATAAACACATAACAACACAGAATCAAGCATCAATTTCACCTCTAGATGAAACCCATAATCTCACCCTACAACAAAGCAACTTACTTGACAAGAATTTCTGAGATTTAAGGTGGAAATCGTGATGTAGGAAGCCTCCTATGCTTGAATCCGACCTCACACACTAAAACCTCCAACTCTCAGGCTCCAATTTGAGATTTCTCCTCAAGAACTAGGTCTCCCCCTCTCCATTTTTTCTCTGCGTCGATTTCTAAGTCTGGGGGAGACCCAGACTTAATTTCTTATTCACAATATTTACAGCTTGGTCCCTCTATTTCACATTTTTATAAATTCTAGCCAAAACTCACATTTACCCATTTAGTCCTCTAACTTTCTCTAGCTATTAACCTTAGTTAATAAAATTTAACTTTTAACTAGAAATCCCCATGGAATAACCCGGCTAACCCCTCTAAACCCGCTTATTTCTCTAAAGTCTATATAAATCATAATTAAAATTAAGCATCCAATTATTTAAGAACTCGGGATGTTACAACTCCACCCCCCTTAAAGGGAGTTTCGTCCCCGAAACAAGAAATACATACCGGAATAAGTAGGGGTAGTATCTCTGCATCTCTTCTTCGGACTCCCACGTGGTGTCCGACCCCTTTCTATGCTCCCATTTCACTTTTACTTGCTCAATTTCTTTATTTCTCAACCGCTTAGTTTTGCGGTCGAGTATCTCAATCGGCCTCTCCACATAATTCAGCTTGTCATCAATCACGATGTCATCCAAGGGCACATAGGCAGCCTCATCAGCTAAACATTTTCTCAGATTAGCCACGTGGAATGTATTATGGATTCCACTCAATTCTTCCGGTAACTCTAGTTGGTAAGCATTTTGACCCACTTTAGCAAGGACTTTAAAAGGCCCGATGAATCGTGGGCTCAATTTTCCCCTCTTCCGAAATCTAATTACTCCCTTCCACGGGGTCACTTTTAACAACACATGATCCCCTTTCTTGAATTCAATATCCCTACGCCTCTTATCTGCATACGATTTCTGTCGATCCTGGGCGGCCTTTAAACGCGCTCTAATGATTTGAATTTTCTCATTGGTAGCCTTGACCACCTCTTTATGGGCCAACTCCCTTTGACCCACTTCACCCCAACACAAGGGTGTTCTACATTTCCGCCCATAAAGTGCCTCATAAGGGGACACTCCAATACTAGCATGATAGCTATTATTGTATGAGAATTCCACTAAAGGCAAGTGAGTGTCCCAACTTCCTCCGAAATCCAACACACACGCTCGCAGCATATCCTCGAGTGTTTGGATTGTTCTCTCGCTTTGCCCATCGGTTTGAGGATGGTATGCGGTACTAAACAGTAACCGAGTACCCATACACTCCTGAAATTCCCGCCAAAATTTAGATCGATGCAAGCGTGCTTCCCCCTTGACCACCCAAACACCAGGATGTCCGCCGGTCTAAGGGTCGAACGCCCCTCTTTTAGGTCAGTTAAGAAGTTGACGGGGGCTTCCTTCTTGGCTGAAATCCCAGCCTTTCTAAAAATGTCAAATAGCACATCCCGGACCCAGTCATGACGGTACTTGAACCCCGGGAGATCTTTACAGTGAACCGCGTGCTCCCCAAACGAGTCCAAACACGCCTTGCGGCAAACAGGGCACTTCTCGTCCGCGGGAAAGAGGGGTACCATAAAACAACATTTGGCTGAATTTTGTTAGAAAGGAGTTTCCGAACCTCTACTCGTCGTCTTTAACGGCCATGGACGGAGGAAAGACGCTATCGGAACTGTATCAGAGTTCCCGGCGATTGCTATTGAAAACCAGAGATGCCTTCGAACGCCTCGAACGCTTCCAGTTCTCCTCCTCATCTCCCGCCGTCGATTCGTCGGAGCTGGCACTCGCAATCCGTACAGATCTCTCCCAAATTCAAACCGCATGTTCAGATATGGATCGACTCTGGCGATCCGTCGCTTCTAAGCCTCAACGCGATCTCTGGAAAAGGTTCGTGTTCTATTCTAGGGTTTATCATGCACATATCCTAATTTGTTGATTATTTCATATTCGTTATTCACAATTTTATAATTCTGTGATCATCCGAATGTTCATGTTCATGTGATTTTATTCCTTTTTCGTCGAATAGAAGTTAAATGTGGAATTAGCTGAGAATTTAGGTAGAAATCGGATTCAAAATTGTGGAATTCACGTATCAGGAAAAGGTTCGTATTCTAGGGTTTATCATGCACACATCCTGATTTGTTTCAAATGCATCATTATTCACAATATTATAATTCTGATCCGTATGTTCATGTTCATGTGATTTTATTCCGTTTTCATTTTATACCTTTTTGTCGAATAGAAGTTGGATGGAGTTAGCTAAGAATTAAGGTAGAAATCGGATTCAAAATTGTGGAATTTGCGAATTAGGATCGATTGCATAAGACCTTATATATAAGCTCAAAATTACAGAGGAGGATTTTAACATACAGAGGAATTCACATGGTTTTGGCAAATTGATGTGGATGAATATATGTGTTTTGTTAGAGAAGTCTTCATGGTATCTATTCATCTTCCAACTTCGAAGGCTACTACTATCTCTTGTAACTTACTCTCATTAGTCATTATGTCGTTTAATTGTCCATGTTTAATTGGCTCCTTACATATGATAATAATTGTGAAAGTGAGAAGGTCTGAAGGTGGCCATGAAAGCTGAATCTAGGATTGATTATAGCCAGAAAATTTGAACAACAATGTTTAATGTGGCAGAAAAGTGGAGCAAATATCCGAAGAGGCTGATTCTTTCAGAGAAAGTCTAGATAGATATTTTCAAAGGCAGCAGAAAAAGATGCAAGAAGCTCAAGAAAGAGCAGAATTGCTTGGAAGAACTGTATGTAAATTATCTGCTTTTATCTATTTTATATTTTATAATGTAGAGGACCATTGAATACACAACAAAATTGAAGTAGAGAAATGCAAGAACAACAAAAACACCAGTACCTTTTGCTTTAACTGTGATTCATAATTTGGTCATGTAACCATTTACCTCACGCTCTTTCTAAATTTTATTATATCCGCCTAGCACTATATGCAAGTGTATTGTTTTTCTACTTAAAATTGATTCTAAATGTGTCCCTTATTATATATTAGTATAAATATCACTGCATTTCTGATCGCATTATTATAACTGTGGATTAGAATGGGGAATCATCTCATGTTTTGAGTATTTTTGATGACGAAGCACAAGCAATGCAATCTGCTCGTAACTCATCTCGAATGTTGGAAGAAGCAACTGCAACCGGAACAGCCATCCTTGCTAAATACTCTGAACAAAGGGATCGGTTGAAGGTACCTATAGTTTTCTTTACCTTAAATGAACATGCAAAGTCTAATTTTTTTTTTTAAGAATATGTGTACGCTAATACAATGACTGGGCTACAGCCTATAGTTTCCTGAAATTAATTTATGAAACTAACTGATTCAAATATACATAGTGTGAGGATCACATTCAGATTCTCTTCCTATCATGAAGTAATCCGTAAATTATGTTTCAAATTCTATCTGACATTATACAGATTGCTCATGTAAGTTGTGAAATGCTCACTTGGGCTCATGGGTAGTGCAGGAAAGTTTTATGAACTTTACGGTTAAAAACACCCACATGATGTTAGATAATAGAAGTTGGGTTATATGCGAAACTGGAAAATAAAGCTTCTTTGGGAATCTAGGTGTTGAATATTATATGTTCTATGGCTGTTGAAACGGGATAAATATGTCATTTTATATGTTAAGACTATTAATCTTGACCAAAATTCAAGTTTGGTTCTTTGTTTAAATTTCTCTTTTTTTGTTTTGCAGAGAGCTCAAAGGAAAGCATTGGATGTGCTAAACACGCTTGGGCTATCAAGTTCTGTTTTACGAATGATTGAGAGGCGTAATCGAGTTGATCAAAGGATAAAATATGCAGGCATGATCCTTACTTTAATTGTAGTAATTGCATTTTTAAGGTGGACTAGGTGATCTTTTTGCTCGATAATGTCTCATTGTTTGGCACTTTCAACACTTTAGGGTAGATCGGCTATTCAACTTACACGTTTAACACTTTTGGGATAGAATTCGACTAGCTATGTATATAAATTTTACTTCTTAGGGTGGACGAGCATAAATTACTAGTTATAAGAGTCATATAACTTTAACAAATTGTTAGTTTATAGAGAAAGTTACAAAATTAGCTATTTATATAATTATATGTATACTGTTGGTTCATCATTTCACTTAGGGCTGTAAACGAACCGAAATTTCATGAAATGTTCGTGAAATCGTTTGGGCGGGAGTTCGTTTGTGTTTGTTCGTTTACTAAATGGACAAACACAAACAAAAATTCTTGTTCGTCTAGCTTAACAAACGAAAACGAAAAAGGTCCACGTTCATCATTTCACTTAGGGCTGTAAACGAACCGAAATTTCATGAAATGTTCGTGAAATCGTTTGGGCGGGAGTTCGTTTGTGTTTGTTCGTTTACTAAATGGACAAACACAAACAAAAATTCTTGTTCGTCTAGCTTAACAAACGAAAACGAAAAAGGTCCACGTTCGTTCAAATGTGTTCGTGAACGTTCGGTAAGTGTGTTCGTGAACGTTCGTTTGTATACGTTCGTTTGTGTTTGTTCGTATTATCCGTTTGTGTTTGTTTGCTTGTTTGTAATATTGCTACTTTCAATAATATTTTTTAGTACTAATTATCATTAATTATTAATCTTCCTAATTCGTATATAGTTTGATACTAATAATCCTATCCTTTCAAAAGAAATATATTTAGGATGGGAAGTGTGGGAGATGATGATTTTTTTGAAGTTGTTTGGCTTAAATATGTATTTTGGATTTAGATTGTTGTTTCTAGTCTTTTGTTTCTTAATTTGATGACTCTTTCTGCTTTATATTGCCAAAAATATGTAAGAATGCGTGTTTGTTTGTTTGGTAATTTATGTTCATTTGGTTTGTTTGTTTTGTTTGGTTCATCGTCTAGAAATGTAAAAAATAACAAACAAACACAAACAAAGCTCTCTGGTTAACAAACGAACACAAACAAAAAATATTGTTCGGCTATTTGTTCGTGTTCGTTCGGTTGTTCGATAACAGGTTAACAAACAAACGCAAACATGTCTTGTTCGTGTTCGTTCGGTTCGTTAACAGCCCTAATTTTCACTTGTGTATCATCAGAAAAAGTCTTCTTCATTGTAGTTAACTGACAAACATCCGATATCTATTGAACCTTGAATCGCGTATCTTTCATCTCTGCCGTGATCCAAATAGGTAATCACAACATGATGCTTAGGGATATCAAACACATATATGTGATACATGATTATAAATCGCGTGCCATAAACACTTTGTTGCACCTGTTAATGGTCATGTGAGTGGTGAAAGGTCTAATTTTATGAAATCACTCATTTGAGAGATGGGTTGCACCTTGCACCTGTTAATGTTCATTTTTTAGCAGTTATTGGTGGAAGATCTGTATAACCTTGTTGTCCTCCTTGATACACTATAATTTTGAGATGTCTTTATATTTCAGCCATCTCAAAGATTGTAATCTCTATTGTCATATTCGTATCATAAGAGCGTAGATTCAAACTCAGCAAACGGTAAATTTATGCTTTTGAATTACCAAGTTTAAGCCATTTGATTGTTTACAGCTAAAAGGTTTCATGTTTAAATATACAAAAGTAGATTACAATGTCGAGATTACGATGCAGTTAGCATAGAAAAATATAGGAATCTTTTTTCAAAATAATAAAAAAACATATTAACTAATATTTGCTAGAATGTTCTCCGAAACATTTCATGTAACTAGTCACCAATGTCAGTGGCGGATCCAGGAAAGAATATCAGGGGTAGCGGGGACTAACGGGGGTTCGGGGCAGCGCCCCCGAAATTTTTTTTTAGGTAGTTAACGGGCTTTTAATCATATTTTTAAGAGACTTTTGATCATAATTTTAAGTAAAAGCCATAAAATTTCTTCCAGGGGTCGCGAAAAATTCGTTTCAGGGGTCGCGAAAAACCGAAAACCTATAAAAAAAAAAAATTTGCACGTCGGGGTAAAAGTTCAGGGGTAGCGGGCGCTACCCCTGGGCTCTATGTGGGTCCGCCAATGACCAATGTTAATGGGTTTGCTAACACTTAGACCTGAATTCTACCATAGTATATACTACCATAGTACAAGTCAAATACGTTTAATAATATCAAAAGCAAACACACATTATTAAATAGATAGATATAAAATATTATTATTTTATGAAATGATATCGTATGGTATCGTTCACCATACGGTTTTGTTTTGTTAGTATATAAAATATAAACTAAAAGTTAAAACATGGATTTTGGATCATGGATCGAGTAATTTTTTTTTTTTGTTATTTTTCTTTAAATTGAGAATTAATCGGGGATTAGTCGTTGTTGACCTCGTTGACCGCCAAAGACTCTCCGATCCTTAATCGTAATTGTTTAGGACAGTCAAGTGATTAATCGGGAATTAATTGCCGATTAATCGGGATTAATCTCCAAGACTGGTTATAAGATATTTTCCATTGTGAGTAAGCGCACAAAGAATAGCACGCTGTTTCACTTTCCACTTAAGGCAGCTTGTTTGGACCAACATAGGGGCGTCTCATTATTCTAATGTCAAACTTATACTGTTACCCCTAGTATTTTCCAATTCTTTATTTTCTTTCTACCCCCTTCTATGATTATTGATTAATGACTATACATACACACTCACTAAATTATACAAGGGGCCAAGGGCAGATACTATAAAAGAAAAAACTATTATATTTATTTATTTATTTATTTATTTTCTGTCATGAAAATCTTTCAACAAACTTCTACCGTTCTACGTATGCAAAGTTAACATGCTATATGTATTTTTCTTTTTCTTTTTCTAGATTTCTCGTAACAATTTCTTACATATTAAAGTTATATTAACGTGTTAAGTTTAAATGGAATCTTAACAATTTCTTACATGTAAGAGTCCATTTATATGTTAAATTTGAAAGGAATCATGAAACAAAATTAACACAACTTGGAATAGATACTTTTTGGGGTGTGTATGAGTCAAACCGTTCGTGAGCTACCGGTAATTGACCTGCTAATTAAAAGCTCAAACAGAGTAAAATTCTAGCTCGAGTCTAAAGACAAATTTGTTTAATAAATGAGACCGGGCTTGAGTCTTAGCAGACTCGCAAGCCTATTGTTTATATAAGATTCGTTATAATATATAAATTAATGATAAAAATAAATAGCATATATAATATTAATGAATATAAATAAGTAAAATTTAGGTTTACGGGCAGAAGATCTTCATTGCGATGAAGAATAAATGAATTTAGTCGCTATATTTTAAGACAAGAACGCTCTCACGTGGATGGCACATGGTAGAGTTTACATGATTTTCGGATATGGTTAGTGTAAAGGATAGATAGTGCAAGATGTTTTGTTATATATGACATCTGATGTAATTAGTTTTTAAAAAGGACGGATCCATAATTAGTTATATTAATAAATGAAAAGATTTGTAATTACTCATAAAAAAGTCACTAAAACTCATTCCATCACATTGGAGATCCCTATAATTAAAAAAAAAAAAGTGGTTCCCTATATTTTATGATGACTATTCGTCTTTATATATATTTGTTGTGAGCGGTAGAAAGATAAAAAAACAATTTAAAAGAAATAGAGAAGTAATGTTCTCAACTAGATATGGGACATTTATTAAACGTAACAAGCAAATTTAAAAATAACAATTTTAGTTAAAATATAAAGACAAAGATAAAAAAGAGAGTATGTATACTTTAAATGATTTTATCTTTTAACTCTGATAATAAAAAAACAAAAACAAATCTTTTTAATTTTAGATGTTTCTTGTTTTAATCCTAATAAAGCACATAAACCTCAATTCTTTATCTTCAATTTTTTCAATTTTTTTTTAATTTTCTTTATAAAATATCATGATCCAGTATCACTCTTTAAATATATTTAAAAAATTAAGAATTTAAAAGTTTATTTAAAATATATTTAAAAACGTCAAATCGAAAAAAAAAAGTCACATTTGGTAACCGTTAACCGTGAAAGTGGTGATCAGATCCGACTAAGTTTCACGTCTCCATAAAAGCTGGCTTAAAAGCTCCGTATGAGCCGACTTCATTTTGTGGTTGGCGACGACTAAAGGGTAGCCCTAAAGGCTTGTCGACGGCGAAAGGAAGACACGTGGCCCTCAACGGAGGTTCGGTTTCCCCCGCGGCAAACACTTTGCCGGATGGAGCTGACACAACAAAAGCTTATTTTGTCGTTTTGTACATGTGTCGTCAATCTATTGGTTGCGTGGTGGAACCATGAAATGTCCAATGATTGCGTTGTGGGACCACGTGATGACACGTATACCTTGTTGTTGCAGTCTTAGCCAGATTGGAGACGTGGTTGCATGTTTGTGACTACTTCCTGTTACGTCTTAGCCAGATCAGCTGACGTGTCACCACTATATTGGTCAATAACTCAAAGGTCATTTTGGCAGGCAAAATTAACGTGATAATTTTGATATAAACTTGGTCAATGTTAACCATTTTGATGATTTTTCCTTTTACAATTACGACATGGATTTTCCCATAAAAAGAAATGTGTCATTCATCGCACACCACATCAGCCTCCCTCACCACGACCCTTCCAAAAATACCAAAACAAAGAAACTCATTATAAACCTTGAATCTTCCACTCTATAAATAGATTTACAATGGTCAGAAACAGCCCTTTGTGATTAGATTTATTTCAATACAACCCTTCGTGATTGTTAATTTCTTCTATTTCAGCTTCCAATTATCTTTTCAGAAAAGAAAATTTGCCTCTCTTAATCATAGTTATCACATATTGACCGATAATAATCTCAATTTTAATTTTTCATCACAATACTCCCAGTTATAAACATAATTATCTATATTGATCCGTCCTTAACTAGATAATAACATCGTTAGTTTTTAGCTGACTGGACATTCACATAGCATCCACGTGAGGGCTTGTAAGTCACGTGAGAAGATGTTGGATATCCCGAAGTTCATAAAAAATGACGCCTAGGATCCCTATGTGGATGTCGAGTCAGCTAAAAACTAACTCTGTTAGTGTCTAGTTAACGACGGATCAATTTATGCCACTATATTTATAACAGTATTATTATGGGAAAAAATTAAAAGTGAAATTATTATCAATATATGTGATAACCAGGATTAATAGGGACCACTTTTCCTTTCAAAAGCTATAGGGGGTGTTAATGCAATTAACCAAAACAACACCTAGTGGGGCACAATAGTAATCTTACCTCACAGGCTCAAATCATATCGAGCAGTATAAACGGTGGACGGTTAACCGTTTAAATCAAGCTCCACATTCCATCCTGCCATATCCGCCCCCAGTTTCCCCTCCCAAGTTTTTCCACAAATCACGCTTATTCCGTACTTTAAATTCCACACATTCATCCGGAATCATCATACGTGTTCACTCTCAATTCGAATTCGGATCATGCAAACCATCGGAACCACAGGAGTTCGTTGATTGATCGATCAGATTTATCAATCAATCTGAGAATTTAGGGCTTTTACACCGTTTTAAATCGTGATTTTTGATCGATCTATCGATATGAAGACGGAGATGACGCCGTCAGATGCTAGAGTAAACGGCGTTAGTAAGAGGATCAGGAAGAAGAGCCGACGCTGCCGCGAAACGAGGATGACGATGGTGAGATCTCCGCCGTTGATTTTTCCGTTGCAGAGGCTGTATATGTCGTGTTTAGATGTGTTTAACGGCGCCGGCACCGTTCCCTCGCCTTCCGGCGACCGGAAGCTCCGCCATATTCTCGGTCAGTACGTATAACTGAATAATTCGGTATCTATTGATTTTCATCATTTCATGATTCGCCAAATTCAGTTATTTTCCTTGATTTGCGTCCCATTCTGTTTCATTTCGGTTGCTAGTTTTGATTTATATACCATTTGATTTTGGTCGCAAACTACTTGCAATTTGTTATCAGTAAAAAAGCTTTAGCGCAATCTGTTAAAGTGTGCAACTTGTTATCCGTTTACTTTTTGTTAACGGCACAACTCGTTATCTGTTTGTGTTTTGTTTAGTGACGCAATTTGTTGTTTGTATTGGACCATAAGGTTAGACTAAGTTTATTATTGTAGCTTATGGGCCCAGTTTAGGTTAATTAGGGTTTCGGTATTTCCTAAACTGGACCCATAGGCTACAATAATAAACTTAATCTAACCTTATGGTCCAATAGTTTGTTTGCCTTATATTCCCCTTTATACTTTTGAAGAATTAAGAGGTGTATAAAATTACTTGAGCATAGGGTTGTAACGTTGCAGATGGTCTGATGCCGGAGGATGTTGGACTGCCGACGAATCTGCAGTTTCTCGATTCGGATAGTACAGTCGTATACACCATCATACGCCAGTGCAAAAACTTTTCGGTAATGTTCGAAACAAACTAATCGTTGTAAATCGCTTTTAAAACACTAATCTTTCAGTCAAGTTAGTATATCACAACTGTTTGTTTGAAGGTTAGGGCTTACGTTAGCAGTTTTTCAGCTGGAAAGCTATCAATCGCTAAATTGCTATCGATGAAAAAAGTTTCTTTACTAATGAATTAAGCTGTTGTTACCGATTTTTTAAGAAATTACCCATTGATATTTAGCTACATATAGTCATTTGAGTGTGATTCGACTAAATAAGTAGTGCAAAACTAGAATCAGTTATTCGAGTTTGATTATTTTACTAAATGAATAGTGCAAAATTAGAACCGGTGAGATCGACCAGGTAATTCTATAGTTCTAAGTTTCTAACCTCTAAGAGCTATTTTTTTTTGGCAGTTATATATTCTATTTTTGCCGGAAAATGCAGTCATACCTCTCCATAACCATCCAGGGATGACTGTTTTCAGCAAGCTTTTGCTTGGAAAACTTCACATTAAAGCATATGATTTGGTTAATAATCCTGATCATGCCACTGATAACTCTCCAATATCCTCATCTCAATGTTAGTCCTGGTTCCTAATTTACACATCAATCTAGTATACAATACGCGTATCTTATAATACGCGCAATTTGATCATTTTTCGATGAAATTGAATATGATATATATATGTGTGTGTGTGTTTTTTGCAGTGAAATTGGCATGTTTGAAAACAGATGCAATGTTTACAGCCCCATGTGACACTTCTGTGTTATATCCAACATCAGGAGGAAACATACACGCCTTCAAGGCTATAACGCCCTGTGCGATTCTTGATGTGGTTGGACCCCCTTATTCTAAAGAAGACGGTCGAGATTGCTCATACTATAGAGATGTCTCAGATGCCAATATCAATATCTCACCAAGTAAGCAATCATCAATCTATCGATCAACTATATAGAATGTGTTAGTGCGGCTTTTTCATCGAGTAGTGTATATTTTCATGACTTTTTTGCCGAAAATTTATATATATTGAATATGCCCCCCTTAGTTTACGACCCTGTGATTTACGGTCCCATCCAGGTCTTTATTCAAACTTCGTTACTCTTAAGAGTCTTAACGGCTTAATAAAAAGCTAAAAAGGAAAATGGGTATTAGTTTTAAAAGGAAACAAGTTGAATGGGTGTAACATGTTAAAAAGCTCCAATCTAAACAATATTTTTACTACTGGAAATTAGACAGCTTTCCGATAAGAGAATATCGGAGAAGACAAAATAAAAACTCTATATTTTTTCAAACAATTTTCGGAGAAAATGGATAATGAATAAAACCACCCCGACAAAATTTTCAGTTATATACATACTGATAGATAAAATAAAATATATTAATTTATTAAAGAAAAATATATTATTTTACATTTTATTGGGGACGTGGTCGAATGTTTTTACAACTTTGCGATAAAATGTAAAAATATTAATATTTTTATTTATTGAAACTAATTTTAAGAAAAAATATAAATAATATTTTTACTGTTTTTGGAAAAGTTTTAGAATTTTATAAATTTGCAACAAAATGTTAAAGTGCTATTTACTTTTTTTTTTTTAAACAAGGGACGGTACCCCGATAAACTAACTGTATCCTGCTTTCAACGACTCAACCTTCGTAAGAATTAGTGACAGAGCTTGAACTTCAACATAAGGGGGGCCGAGAGTCAATGCGTATAAAAAAATTTACACTTCTGAGCGAAAAAGAACTGAAGGCCGACTCAATCAATACATAAAAAGTTTTCGAAGAAAATACGCATAAATTTACACTTCTTAGTGGAAAAACGATACCCATGGTAAGAAGTACACCTTCACATAAACAAAACATGTATGTTTCAGATCAACTGGGTATGATGTATGTATCCTTAAACTTTAGACCTTAAGTCACATGTGTATTAACCTCTTACCTCTAGTACCCAACATGTAACATATGTTTGATATAAGATTATTGAAATGTTCTATTTAAAATTTTAAATGACAAATTACTATATAACATTAGGATCTTATATATATGTTGATGATTTACTTAAACTGATCGATCTACCAGATGAACAAATGTTGAAAAAAGAAGAGGGCGAGTTTTATCGATGGTTAGAGGAGACTGAAGTTCCGAAAGAGTCAAAAATGGATAGAATGGAGTATCTTGGCCCTAAGATCATCGAGGTTAGTCGATAGGTAGTGTTCAATCACTTTCCGATGAAGCGACATATCGTTCTTTACTGTTGGCTTGTTGTACATAAAATGTTTTTAATGTGTCCACAACATCTGTATTTTGTAAACTATGTACTATGTAGTAATGAGCTTAATTTGAATATTTCATTGATCCGCGTTTATTGTTTCTTTTATGTTCAAAACATAAACAGTGATGAAGACTTCTCAAATGTATAAGACAGGGGAATTCACCAAGTTAGATATTTTGAGATTCAATTTATTTATCTATTTATTTATTTATTTATTTATTATTATTATTATTATTATTATTTTTTAGAACAGTAAATCCCCGGTCACCTGGGGTCTTCCAATGCCAAATGGTTTTCCTTTCCACCCAGTAATCTGAAAGTTTGGTGACCTAGCGCCTTCGTTCATTCCAGAGGAAACCTACCTTCCAAAAACCCATTATGGTAAAACATTTGACTCAATTCTATAATTTTTCATTCATTTCATTTTTTGTGTAATGTGGAATTTGAACCATTGACATTGACCTCCACATTGAAAGGTAAGAGACATATATAAATTTTATATAGTCGAACAAGTTCTAGTTAAATCGTTGTAGTTGGCTTGTACACTTATTCGTTTCTTATTGATGTATTTTGTTGGCCCGCATTCGCTTATATATGGTTAACTGGTTTTAGAATAACCGGTTATTTAAAAATTAAAATCGATAAAAATTGGTTTTTGGATCCTAAAACTCTAACCAGTAAAACTAGCTCACAGGTTAACCGAACCGATAAAAATAGGAAGAAAAAAAAAACGGTATTTTTAAAAAATATATATAATTTTTAATAGATTAACCTATAACCGTTTTAGCAACCGATTCCTCACTTAGAAAACTTAAACTGATTTAGAAACGGCGACTTGGCTTGGTTAGGAATCGGTTTTTACTATTCCGCTTATTAACCGGTACGGTTACGATTTGGTTAATCGGTTTTTTTTTTCACATATCGAAGCTAAAATGTAGCCGACAATCAATATATAGCCTTTTCTGATTGACAATGTTTAACTTTGACTTCATGAAGTAACATTAGATGAATTTTACAAATATAATTTAATAGGATTTATGTGTTCGTCGTTAATGAAATAATTATTTATTTATTACATAAATAATGGGGTGGAACTGTGGATGTTGTGACCACAACTCGGTCGGAAGAAACTTGGTAACACAACTATCAACAAACCCGAGCTTAAACGTCTAATTTGATCCATCTTGAGGCTCTTATTTACTTGAATATACACACCGGACATACATAGAGTCCTAAAAGAACTTCGAACAACAATTTTATTTTTCATCAAATTTCATTATTATTAAGATTTAGACCTTCTTTTCCATCAAAAGGATTATGTCTCTTATAAACCGTGTGTAACGAGGGTTATGGGGGCGCTATGGAGCCCCATAACGACCCAATCACCCAAACACTGTCCATCTGGAGGTTATAGGGTGCTATGACGGCATAGGCCGTGTCTTATCTCCTTACACGTGATTGGTCCATCATTTGTTTCAAGCTACAACCCAATGACACAAAGAGTGTATTGCTAAACAAAATGAAAGAGAAAGTGTCGTATGATGGTGAAACATATAATATAGTTGTTTATGGGTAGTCAAATTTATAACACGATTAAAAAAGAACAAATAGAAATAAAAAGGAAAAAAGAATCGTAATTACCCGAACCAACCTAACTCGAATTATTTGGTGTCATATCGTTAGAAATCCATACATCAAAAAAATTTACCCCACAGATATAAATTTCCGACTCCGTCATTGTCCCATGATTATGTACTCTTTTGTACATGGTCTTGTGGTTATCGCATTGGACCACTGTTTTAAAAGCCAGATTGACCTGGCTGGTTCGACCAGTCGAATGGTGACCAGAGGCTAAAGTAGTTCGTGTGTGCTTGGTTTAATCCCTAAAACTTTAATTTTTAAAGATAAAAAAAGATTATAATAATAATTAAATGATTTGAGGTGGGAGGTTTTTTAGGTCGGAAAATTTTTTGAGTTGAAATTGAGTGGTGACGAGTGCTCAGCTTTGTAATCATTTATTAGATAGTAGATTTACGGGTTTAAATAGTAAATCTGGTTCGACCTTTCGGGTCAACCGATTGTACCTTTTTAACACAAGTCCGCTCCGGTTTAGAAATCCAGTTTTAAACATTGCATAAACTCTAGGAACACCGTTTAGAGAACTAAATTGAAAATTATTATTACTAAATTGAACAGTCAGGCTCTTTCGTGTTCTGCAAAGCCCGTGGTTCGCACCATCAATCCACAACCAGTTAAAAATACTAAAGACGGCTCTCAAGAGGCTTGTGGCGATACGAACACGTAAAACACCCCATCAAAACGTCACATCACGTCCATCGCCTTGGTCCCGGTCCTGATCCTTGAGCCCGTGGTTGTCATAATGTACTCTTTTGTAGCACATGATAATATACTCTTTTGTACATAGTCTTGTGGTTATCGACATAACGCCTTGGTGTACATAAATGTCATGAGACCCACTAAGACTTCCATCTTGGGACCCAATAACCTTTTTTTGTGTACCATTGTCTTCTTTTGGTGTACCCTACCAAAATGGGTGCGTGATGCAACGTGACCTTTTAATATTTGGTGGGAACACTTTTCTTATTATCAAACAAAAATTATTAAATTATATTGACTACGAAATTCATATGATTTTAAGAAGAGTTGTTATATAGACACCCAATGTTTTACTAAATTCACCTATTTCCTACGGTCGTTTTGGTTCAAACGGTCGTTTCGAGGTCGTTTCAGTTGAAACGGCCGCCACGTGTCACGACGACGAAACCTTAAAATTCAGGCCCCCCCCCCCCTTTATATTGACCGTTTCAAGATCGTTTTGGTTGAAACTGTCGTTTCAAGGTCGTTTCATTTGAAACGATCGTTTGGTTTGGGTGTTTTTAGTAAAATCCTCGGGTGGATATAGGAGGAGCCTTTAAGAAAATGCTATGGATATTTTGGTTCAACATACAAACGTGAATCAATGAGGAACCAGTGAGATTTTAGTTACCCTTTCAAATTCAAAATGTATCGGTAATTACTTGAAATAAATGATTAAGATAACCAAAGTTTATGAATATAGTTTCTTTTTAGCTCTTTGTTGACGACTTTCGCATTTGAACATTTTGGTTTTCGTAAAAAGAGTGAAGAATAAGATTGAAATATCAAATTTTTAAATGAAAATAACTCATTTTAATGTTGTTTTTTTATTAATGTTATTTTTTTTATTAATGTTATTTTTTACTGATTTTTTACACTAAATGAATAAATTTTCTGGATCCGTTAACATATTAATTGTTAGATGTCTAAAACCGTTTACTAAAAAAGTCGTTTTTGTACGTAACGTGCATACGTAACTATGTGCGGACTCGTTGGTGGGTTCATTGACCATTTGACTTATAAAATTTATATAATATTTACCGTTTCTTAAACTTTTATCTCATAAATGTTCAAATAAACCCACAACAAGATAGCCTCAAATTAAAAACTTTCTTATTTTGAGGGAACCGGAGGGAGCAAAGTTGCAAAATTGATATTGGAATTTTGCACAATAAAATGTAAATTAAAAAAAAAAATACATACATATCTTTGATCTTTCCGAATGTTACTTCACATCAACCACTATTTGTCAACTTTTGGTGAAAAGACAAAAGTCGTACGTGAAATTGATACCTAACCTCCTTCCCTCGCAACCAAAGTTCTTTGCTTAATTAGAGATGTTTGAGATTTAAAAATTCTTAACTCTATAACTGGTTATATTTATTTTATCATTAAATCTTTTTTTATATATTTAATATCTTTAATTCATTTTTTTTTCTCTTTAGAATCGTTATGTTATTATCACTAGTGGTATGATCATCCGCGTGTTGTGGTGGGGATAACCATGTGTTCATGTTAAACTTACTTTATATTGCACAAATAAAAAACTAATGAAATCCGATACAACATGTCTTGGACTTGCTCTATATTGCAACAAACATACACTATGAAATTTAAAAGAAAAATCATATCAAGAAGAAAAAAAGGTTGAACACATTTCAAGAAAAAGAGAAAGCTGCAAGATTCGAAGTCTGGTTGAATCAATGCATCATCAAGCAAAAACTTATAACCTAATTAAACTCAACATTGCTACATCTTAAACAAAGTTTATATCACAACGTAGAGTCGGACCTGTACTTTTATGCGTTAATACTTATAATGAACTATACTAACTCGGCATATCACAATTAAAGGGTTTAGGGTGTCCACTTAATTAAACGTTTTGTGGCAAACCTCGAAAATAACAAAACTCAACATCGTTATAAATTAATTTCTAATCTTTAAAAGTTAAAAGATTGAGTAAATTACAATTTGAGTTCATAACGTTTGTTAGGTTTAACTACTTGAGTACCAACCTTTAACAGTTACCATCTTAGGACTGACATTTCCATTTTGTAACCATTTGAGTCCTTTTGACTAACGATGTTAAGTTTGTTTCTTAAATGAAAATGTATTTCAATCAACTTGAACCCAAATAAAGCAATTAGGGTTGGATCTAAAAGTCTTACTCGGTTTACCCGACTAACCCCGAAATGTAGTTAGATTCGGGTTTTGGGTTGAATTTTTTTAGAATACCATCTACGGGTTAACCTGAATAGTGATACATAACGGTTAGTTGACCCGATCGTGTTAACCTAGAACTGTGGTTTTGATATTTTGCTTTTTCTATAATAAAATACAAAAATGTCACAAGACCATATCGTTTTCAAACTACATATTTAATCTTATACTCCAAATTGACATATAAATTGGAAGATGGGACTAAAAATTTAGTTGAGACAAATAAAACAGTTAGGGGTGTCGAAAATAACTGAACCCGACTAAAGCGACCCAACCTGGACCCGAATAAGGCAATTAGGGTCGGGTCTAATAGGATCTAAAAATCTTATTTGGGTTACTCGGGTTAGCCCGACAAACCTGAATGTAGTTAGGGTTGGATTTCGGGTTGAACTCTTTTTAAAACATCGGGTTACATGTTAACCCATATAGTGATAAATAACGGTTAGGTTAGTTATTTAGGTCCAATAAAAACATACATGTATAAGAATACGGTTATATAATTTTGTCTCGACTCTTAAGCTCATTTATATTATTTATATGTGGTTCGATAATAACTTATACTATCAGACAATTAACAATGTTAACTTTCATTTTACCATGAAAGATTCACGAACAAGTAGTACACTTGATTTCCGCTAAATTATATAATATGTATAATTATATAATCATTAATGGTTTTAACAAAGTCAAATATGGAACAACATATTTATATTATTTATGTCCTTGAGTAAAAGTATAAATATAAAAAAGGACAATAATGAAAAAGAAATACCTTCGGCAATCGTCACAAACAGAGACATGTTATTTTATACGGCCCCTCTATCTTTACCCGGTAAATAGAGATATACACGGTGTGTATCTATCTATCTTGCAGCCTTTATGAAGATGCATTAAACACACACATGGAGATGAAGGAATTAAAGTGCAGGAATCTTGATATTACCTTTTTCTTTTCATGCTCTCTTGCCATACCGTGACCTCCATTAAAGCTCAAAAAGCTTCAAACTTTTTCTAGCACAAGCAACTCTGTTTCGTGTGCAAGAGATAGAAAGAAGGCAGTGATGAAAATCTTGAAATAATCTCCATCTTTTTAGTAGCATCCTGTCATGGCCTCCATTGAGAATTAAAAAAAAAAGCTCAAAACTTGTTCAACTTGCTCAAGAAAGCTTAACTATGTGTGTGTGTGTGTTTCAGTGTGTGTGAGAGAAAGCAGTGATGAAATCATGAAAATGTTGAATAGAGAACTCCAGCTACATTTTGAGTTGAGTTGGGTTTCTTGTCACTTTAGATTGAAACTGAGGTCAAAGTTGTGATAATTTGACTTCATTTCAAAGACACTCTGTTTTACACTGTTTTCATAATTTAATTTTGAAGTTTCTTTTTTGTGCACATGTAATCATGTGGTTTTAATCTAGTTTCGATCTTAATCTTTCTAAATTAGGAATTCATATTCACCTATTCCCAGTAACCTTCATCTTTACACTTCGTATCTCCAATTGAGAACAGCATTGCTTCATCTGCACTCAAATTTCAGAGGTAACCCTTCAGTTTCAACCTAATTATTCCTCAATTGATAAAATTGGTATTGTTTTCCTTATAGTTCTTGAATTGATCAATTCATAAAGTATGAATATCTGACCTTGAATCTGCATAAACATGGTAGTTCTATGCAATTAAGGCTGTTTCTTGAACTGGGAAACTTTTTAATCCTTCAATTTGATCAAAAAACTTGATAAAAATCTGTTCTTGTTTGCAGGATCTTGAACAAAACCCAATGGCAAGGACTTCTTATTCTTGGCAAACAGCAGTTGTACTCCTGGCATTTTTGTTTGTACCAATTCATTGTCTTAAACCACATAATGCCTCTCAAGAACAAATCCTTTTGGAAATTCAGCATCTTCTGTATTATCCTGCTGTTCTTAGTAGCTGGAATAATGCCACTGATTTCTGCAATACTGTTCAAAGTTCATCTGTTACAGTCATTTGCTATGAAGATTTAGTAACACAACTTCACATAATCAACAGCGATAAAGCAACTCCATTGCCTAAAGATTTCTCAATAGACAGATTTTTCGCAACACTTGTTAGGCTTCCAAGCTTAAAAGTCCTTAAGTTGGTTTCATTAGGATTATGGGGACAATTACCAGCAACAATTTCCCAGTTATCATCATTGGAAATACTGAACATTACTTCAAACCACTTCACCGGGACCATCCAGCCCGAAATCACATCTTTGACCAATCTCCAATCACTTGTACTCGATGACAATAAGTTTACGGGCTGGATTCCAGCCCGTATCAACTTCTTGTCACGTTTATCGGTTTTGAGTTTGAAAAACAATTTGTTAAACGGGATGTTGCCTGAATCTTTAGGTAGTTTGGTTGATCTTCGGGTTCTTGCGCTTTCTCACAACAATTTCTCCGGCCAAGTGCCTGATCTTCATAGTTTGACAAACCTTCAAGTTCTTGAACTTGAAGATAATTCTCTAGGACCCGAGTTCCCTAGGGTCAGTGATAGAATCATCTCCATTGTGTTAAGAGACAACAAGTTCACCGCAGGATTACCGGAACAACTACATTTTTTTTATCAACTTAAAAAGCTTGACATAGCTCTAAACCGATTTACAGGACCCTTTCTGACTTCTATACTATCTTTACCATCGGTAGCTTATCTGGACATCGAAGGGAACCGGTTTACAGGAAAGCTTTTTGAAGATCTTGCTTGTAATCCTGAGCTTGTATACGTCGACTTGTCTGCTAATCTTTTGACCGGGAGATTACCTAGCTGTCTTGTGTCTTCAAAGGCCCGGAATGTGGTCTATGATGGGAACTGTTTGACTACAAACAATGGCAATGAAGCGAAAACACAAAAGCCGATCTCGTTTTGTAGTAACGAAGCTTTGGCGGTAGGAATCATCCCTAGACATCATAAAGAGGGTAAGGGCTCAAAAGTAGCTCTTGCTTTTGGGATCACTGGAGGGATTATTGGAGTGATCATGTTGGTTGGTGTAGCATTCTTGATTTTCCAGCAAGTTCATGGTAAAAAGGTGGTGAAACCGCCATCGCCAGTCGTTTCTACTGCAGCTTCTTCTTATACTTCAAAGTTGCTTTCTGATGCAAGTAAGCTTTTCGAACTTTCAACCTTCTTTTGTATCTGATTCTGAATTTCTGATTATTCAATATCACATCCAAACACCCGTTGATTCATCTGATTATACTCGACTCCTCGTTTATCAATAAATAATTCCATCTTAAAGGATATGTTACTCGAGCAATGAAGCTTGCAACACTTGGTCTCCCCCCTCACCGAACCTTCTCGTTGGAGGAACTCGAGGAGGCTACTAATGGATTCGATACATCAACCTTCATTGGTGAAAGCTCTCATGGTCAGGTACATTTCCGTAGTTGCACGAACAATCTTTCTTATTTCTATAGCGGCAAATTCGATTATGATGACTTCTTTTTCAAAGATCAGATGTACAGAGGCCAACTTAGGGACGGATCATGGGTAGCCATCCAATGCCTGAAAATGAAACGGAATCAAAGTATGCAATCGTTTACTCGTCACATAGAGTTAATCTCGAAACTTAGACACCAGCATTTGGTAAGTGCTCTTGGACACTGCTTTGAGTTTTATCTGGATGATTCAAGTGTCAGCAGACTATTTCTGGTGTTCGAGTATGCACCAAACGGTACACTTAGAGATTGGATCTCCGGTAAACTCGATAAAACCTTTTCAAATTTTCACATAAATTAAAAAGTATAAATTGACCTGCTAACTAGATTTGTCTAATAGGGAAGGACAGTGAAAAAACATTATCATGGAGTCAAAGAATAGCTGCTGCAATAGGCATAGTTAAGGGGATTCAGTTTCTTCATTCAGGTGTTTTTCCCCAATTGCTCTCAAGCAACCTGAAGATAACAGACATTCTGTTGGATCAGAATTTCACCGCAAAGATTAGCTGCTACAATCTGCCATTGTTGGATCAAACTATCGAAAAGGTATTTATGATGAAACATTTCATCATCAAACATTCAAACAGTTTCACATCAATGTCACGAATTTATGAATTACGAATTATGAATTATGAATTATGAATTATGAATTATGAAGTATGATATTCACAATGCAACAGAGTGGAGTGCAGATCTATTTCAACAAATTCAAAGAGCCTAATCGTGCGAGGTGAGTAATAAATTAACGAACACAAAGCTATTAGATAATCAATTATTCAATTCATACGTTCCTACTTACGTTTCCCCCAATTTCTAGGGTTAGCAATCCGGAGAAACTCGACGTGTACGATTTCGGCGTTATACTACTCGAAATCATTCTCGCAAAACCGTTACGCACACAAAAGGAAGTAGAATCAGTAAAACAACAGTTTCATACCAGAATTACAGCCGACGATGGAGCTATAAACGACCTGATCGATCCGGCGGTTCGTGATGCATGTTGCGATCAATCGTTAACAACAATGGCGGAGATCTGCAGCAGGTGTTTGGAGAACGATCCATCGGAGAGGCCGTCGGTGGAGGATATGCTGTGGAATCTGCAATTTGCTGCACAAGTTCAGGAGGCGTGGCGGAGTAGTGAAGGATCTCCGGTTTCATCTTCGCAACGTGCGATCACAGAGCAGTAGGATTGGTTTGTTTCAGTATGTATGCAGAGTATATATGAAGATCATCAAAGGGGGGAATTCGATTTGTAAAAGAGTAGATAGGTTAACGGTTTATGTAAGTTTTGTGACAGTTAACTGCAACAACACAATAATATGGAATAACCGCCATCCGTAGACCGTAGTCATCGAGTCTTCGTGAAGAAAAAAAGCGTCCCAACCGTTATGGTGGTGTTTTATATGCACGTAAATGAGTCAAGCCGCTCGTGAGTAATTCGAGATTGACTCGATAAAAAGCTTAAATGAGCCGAGCTCGAGCTTTGAAATAGGGTTTGTTTAATAAACGAGCTCGAGCCGGAGCTTTACATATCGAACTCGAGCTGGCTCGCAAGCCTTAACGAGCTTTTATTTATATAATTTTATTTAATTTTTATAAATATTTTTTTATAAGATAATGATTATTATATATAAAATTATGATAAAATAATAAGTAATAAGTAATATGGATATGAAAAATTATGATAAAATAATAAGTAAAATGTATTATGCCCCGATTATTTATTAAAAAAAGAAAAAGAAGAAACGGTTTAAAAGAAGGAAGAAGAAAGAGAGAAAGAGGAGACGCAGCTTTCGGCGACCCTTTCGCTAGACTATTTGCTTCTTTTCCGCCGAAAGAGGAGACTGAACCTAGTTGCTGGAGACGGAGCTCTAGTCGTCGGAGAACGAACGACTCTTTTTAGGGTTAAGAGGTTCTAGGATGTTCTAAAAGGTCATGATGGTTAAGACATTATTAAGATGTAGAACATCTTAATAACTGGAAAAAAACAAACGATTCGACGTCTGAATATGTCTGACCGAATCAGATGTAACATCTATTCAGAGGTTTTTTCAAAAAACAAAGAGGGCCTAACTTTTTGACTTCTGAAGAGAGGTGAAAGTTAAGCTTATATTTTTTGTGGCACGTGTAGACATCTGATAGACTGGTTTGTGCAGAGACGAAGCTTCTCCCGGGCAGACCGGGCCCGGGCCCCATCCGTTTTTCGCTCGGTATTGTAAATTTATACATGTTCAATCTGAAAAAAAAAATTATTTATATAGTCCGGCCCCATCCTTTTTGGCCCTATGACTTTCGATCCTAGCCGCTTTTCGGCCCAAGCTTCGCCCCTGGGTTTGTGGTCCTCTAGAATTTCTAATCATTATCTGAAGGTATGAATCTTGTTTTCTCAGGTATGGTCCAAATTTGAAACGTTAAATTAATCAAATAATATCGAGTAACTTAAGAGAGAAAAGAAAAGGATTTGAAACTTTAAAGTGTCAAATTGGAGGGTATAATTCCAATTTGAAGCCTTCATTGATGTTCATTGTGAAAACAAAAAATTAAAAGGTTTTTCACAACAACGGGTCGGTTTAGTCGTGAAGGATCTAAGAGCACAACAATTGAGTCCAAAGCCAACCCAATGGCAAACAAAAATGAAATGTACCATTTTTTAAAGTGAGTTTAAAATATTAGCCCATTGATTGCAACCAATATGTAGCTAAAAAAACAAAACATATATCTAATGGGATGAAAGTCAAGCTAAGGGCATTTCTGTAAGTAGTCATAAATAGTTCAGGGTTTTTTATAAATGACAAGTATAAAAATGTGAACTTTATAAATTTGTCGCATTATCTGATTCAAAAATTAATAATCTAATTAATTACGTTCGGTTATTTTATCAAATGGTATTGATGATAAGAGGAAGATTCATGACTGAAAGGTTATAAGTTCGATTCCTGAGCCTGACAGGTTTTTCATCCAACTGCTTACAGAGATGGTTTTCCTCAAGAATAAGCTCAACTAGTGTAATTAGCATTTAGTTGAACGTTTAAGAAAAACTAATTAATTCTTATAGATGTTGACTTCTTAACTGCTAAGCTAAACAATCAAATATTATTCAATCAAAATTCAAAGCATTGACCAAAAGTTTAAGTGTAAAAAACCTCCAGCAGGCCCATTTGAAATACTCCACCAACAAGTACTACATGACAAACTTGGAATCTTCCACATCAGCTATTAAAGTCTTGTAGACTTGGTCTAAGCCAAAGTAGTTTATTATATGACATGTATCCTCAATAAGTTTAAAATATAGGATACAAAGTATTTCATGTCAAACCCACCTCATTAACTTTAACACTTCAACCTATATAAAAATTCACCTATTTTGATCCAAACCCATCCATTTTCCCACCTTTTGTAAATAGTACTAAGAATTTGGTGTACGTCTTGTTTAAATCCATCTCTCTTAAACTACCATTTGACCCTTTAGAAGTCAATAGACCTGGAAACTATGAGGTCATTTGGGCATAACTCATATAAAAATACAAAGATAAAAAATAAGAATGCTTACATCAATCTGAAGTAGCCCAAAACTCTTTTTACCCTTATGTTGTGTTCGCCGGCCCCTTGTAATAGTCGTTTTGTAACTTATACGTAAATACGTAATTATTTAACATTTTGCGTAATTGTGACCGAGAGCAATGTTTTAAAATCCGGATTGACCTGCCGATTCGACCGGTCGAACTGATGACTAGAGGCTAGCTAAGATGGTTGGGTGTGTTCGGTTTAGTCTACTTCCGAATTGATTTTTGACCCGTCAGTTCTTACGGTTCAACCGGCCCATAACCGTCCCGTTAATTGAACCGGTTTTTAAGACTTTATTGCATTAAACACTCCAATTTAGTATGTTTTGGATAAATATAGTTGGATTAAAACTTATATTGATGTTTTTGGATAATTGTAATTTATTTAAGACTTTATTGAAGCTTTTTTTTTACATTTGTGGTGTCTAAAAGTTTATAAAGTGTATATTATAAATTTATAGGTTTGAATACTCAATCCTATTCGACCTTCTGGGCCAACCAGTTGACCACTTTTTACACAAATTCGATCCGGTTTAGAAACATTTGCTGAGGCACTAACAGTAACAATATTGGCCTTCAATTCCCTAACAGTACTTATTCCCTAACAATACTTATTTAATACATATGATCACCAACCGCCAACTATACTAATATTAATTCTAAAAAGAAAAGGATAAAAAAAAGAATGAAATAAAATTAATGTACTAGTTGGTTAGTTTTGGAAAAAAAAAACGTTGTTTAATATAAAAAAAAATAAATAAATAAATAAATAAAAAACTAGGTTTGAATGGCTGTTTAACATTTAAAAAAGAAAAAAATATATATGAGATGTTAATATATAGAGAAACGTTAAACGTACACATCAGCGGTTGTGGTACACCCTCCAAGCAAATGCTTGTTTATATGGTTCTTTAATTTACTTAATATAGAAATAATAAAAAAATAAGCAGGGACTAGCTATATATAAATACCTTTAACATGACTACTGCAGATATCCACACTAACTATACATCTTCAATCATAATAACATTTCCTGCAGGCTAGTTAAATAACTACCACCTGAAGAAAAGAAATGGCAGCAGTTGGAACCCTCCCCAAAACCTCCTCTACTGAGCCTCCTCCTCTCCGTCCATTGGCCAACTTTCCTCCTTCTGCATGGGGTGATTTGTTCCTATCATTCTCTCTTGACATTTCTGTAAGATCAATCAATTTATAATTTCCCACTACATACCTATATATGAAAAAAAATTATTATAAAAAGTAAATGGTTGATGGATATGAAAAATTTTGTATTTGGTAAATGAATTGTTTGTTTTTTCCGGTAGCAAGCTTGACTTAGTTTGCTACATTAGCAAAGTTTTCAGTATTTGTTAGTGGTAGTAGCAAACTTGACAACTTTGCTATTGATAGCAACAAAACTTAACTGACTTTGCTACTAAGTACTAACGGAAGCAAAACTTTGAGACTTTGCTACTGCCAATAGCAAACTTAAAGTTTGCTACTTTGAGCAAACGGGGTGATAAAAATTGGTGAAAGTAACAAACTTTATGTTTGCTATTGACAGTAACAAAGTCTAGAAGTTTGCTACTGGTAGTAGCAAAGTTAATCAAGTTTGTTACTGCCACTAACAAATTCTGACAACTTTACTGCTGCCAATAAGAAACTCAGTCAAGTTTTCTTTTGGGAAAAACAAATTAACAACTCATTTATCAAATACAAAAATTTTAACACCCATAAACCATTTACCTTCTTTAATACAAATTATATCTAAATAAAATTTATATATATAACTACTTACACATTTCAATTACATGCATGCATATATGCATGATATGATGTTTATATAACTTGGATCCATAATAATTAATAGGCGCGATATATATGAATGATGGTTTCTTTTTATAGATGATGGAAGGATATGCTAAGGCCATGGAAGAGCCAAAAGAACAAGTGAGAAGATTGATCTCCAATCCAGCAATCGATTCAGATAAGAAACTGGGTTTGATTTATACGGTTCACCGTCTTGGTCTTACATATATGTTCTTGAAAGAGATTGAAGGCCAGCTTGAAAATCTATTCAATGAGTTCAACTTAGATGATTATGTTGAAGTTGATCTACACACCACTTGTATTAACTTTCAAGCTTTCCGACACCTTGGTTACAAACTACCTAGTGGTAATTCATTTCATCTCCCTTCTTCTTGTATAAGTGATGCATGCAATCTTTTCCATCAAATTTGTGACCTAAAATATTGTATGCAGATGTTTTTAACAAATTCAAGGACGGTGACTCGATTACATTCAAAGAATACATAACCACCGATGTGAGGGGTATGTTAGGCTTATATGAATCTGCTCAACTGAGACTAAAAGGAGAAAAGATTCTAGATGACGCCTCAGCGTTCACAGAAGCTAAACTCAAGAGTTTAGTAAACACTCTGGAAGGCAATCTTGCAGAACAAGTGAAACAATCATTGAAAAGGCCATTTCATCATGGGATGCCAATGGTAGAGGCAAGGCTATATTTCTCCAACTATCAAGAAGAATGCTCCACACACGACTCGCTAGTAAAGCTTGCAGAGATGCACTTCAACTATTTGCAGCTACAACAAAAGGAAGAACTTCGGATTGTTTCAGAAGTAAGTCATATATATGAGTGTTTTACTACATAAAAAAGCTTATTACACATTTTACAAGCTAAGTATATAAAAAAATAAAGTGCGGAATTGCATATATCCTCCCTAATTTGGAGAAATATTACATATTTCACCAAAATATAAGTTTTCAATGCATAA
Organism: Deinandra increscens subsp. villosa; assembly: GCA_039602395.1. Taxonomy (NCBI): domain Eukaryota; kingdom Viridiplantae; phylum Streptophyta; class Magnoliopsida; order Asterales; family Asteraceae; genus Deinandra; species Deinandra increscens. Next base: position 3,526,385 of record JBCNJP010000003.1, read on the forward strand.
TTTACAATTCTCTTTAAGCATGATTTGGGAAAATATGGGTAGATATGCAATTGCCCCAAAAATAAAAGTCTAAGTTTCATGTACAATATTGTTTTCAGGTGGTGGAAGGATATGAGGTTTCAAGAAACTAATCCTTATATAAGGGATAGAGTGCCAGAGATTTACTTATGGATCTTAGGATTGTACTTTGAACCTAGGTATTCTTCGGCACGAATAATTGCGACCAAAATTACGTTGTTTCTAGTGGTGCTAGATGACACATATGATGCTTATGCTACCATTGATGAGATCCGCCTTCTAACCGATGCAATAAATAGGTAACAAATATGGCACAGATAGTTAGGTTGTGTTTTGCGCACTAGCTCGCTTATAAGCTATAGTTAATACTACTATTAATGCGCGCTTAATGATATTGTGTAATTATATATATTAACAATCTATTTACTCAATTTCAGATGGGACATTAGTGCTATGAGCCAAATTCCAGAGTACATTAGACCATTCTATAAAATTCTTCTAAACGAGTATGCCGAACTTGAGGAGCAACAAGCTAAAGAAGGACGCGTGAATAGTGTTATTGCTTCAAAAGAAGCGGTATGATTCGCTCGTTTTGGTTATTGAAAGTTTCATCTTCTCCTTCCTATTGATATTCATTTTTGGTCTTTCATATATGAAATCTAGTTCCAAGACATTGCTAGAGGGTACCTTGAGGAGGCTGAGTGGACAAGCAGTGGATATGTTGCATCATTTCCAGAATATATGAAGAATGGATTAATCACTTCTGCCTACAATATTATTTCTAAATCTGCTTTGGTGGGGATGGGTGAGATGGTGAGTCAAGATGATGTGGCTTGGTATGAAAGTCATCCAAAGATTCTTCAAGCTTCTGAGTTAATTTCAAGACTCCAAGATGATGTTATGACTTACCAGGTAAATATTACTTAAATTCCCTTTTTGGGTCTCTATATTTAAACACACACATTTGATATACACACTTGATACGACCATTTGGGGCAAAACGACCCAATACGGGGGTATTTATATAATAAAATATATTTTTTTACCCAAACGACCCTTTTGACCGAAACGATCTCTCCATACGACCATTTTGCTAAAAATGACTGTATGGAATGTGTGTGGATATCAAAGGTATGTGTTTAAATAGCCAGACCAATAAACTATTACTGCTTACTACTTCAACATATATAACAAAGTTTTATGTGAACATCAATAAGTTCGAGCGTAAAAGAGCACAGTCAGCCACTGGTGTTGATGCATACATGAAAACCTATGGCGTGTCGGAAAAGGAAGCTATTGAGGAGTTGAAGAAAATGATCAAAGATGCATGGAACGATATAAACGAAGGTTGTCTGAAGCCCAGAGAAGTGTCGATGCACGTGCTTGCCCCGATTCTTAATCTTGCACGAATGATAGATGTGGTATATAGGTACGACGATGGGTTTACTTTCCCGGGAAAGACACTCAAAGAGTATATTACTCTCTTGTTTGTCGATTCGTTTCCCATGTGAACCGTTACTAGCGGTTATGGTCTATTATCGTTATTAGCGGTTACAGTTTAAAGAACTACTTCTCTATATTGTGTTTGTTTCTCCAAAGATTTCTATTCTGATCAATAAATATATTAAACTCATACTAAGGTTCATATCTAGTGTGTGTTGTATAAGAATATTTGTATGAGTCCTCATGTAATCCATAATGTTTTTGCATAAAGTGATATCACTGTTTAATTACTTAGTCAGAATAGGTTCACAACTCACAAGAGTTCAATATGACTGAAAATTCAGTACTAAAAGTCTATATGTAGTGGCAACTACAAATCATACAACTTTAACAGCAACACGTAAATATTCATCATATTCTTCGGAAATATTATCGCTGGTAAGTTGACGAATGACGAATGTGCACTTTTGTAGCAGTGTAAACTTTCATCATCCTCGCGTTCATCCCTTCTTGAAACCATTCAAAATTTCCGGCTACGTCCAAACAAACTTTTAGACGTCCGGAATCTTGCTGCGAACGTTTCTTTATTATACACGGGATCTCCAATAAAGTAATCTCTCATTAGTCAGTCTTTACCCTCTAGAAGATCGCGTGGAACATGTCTCTTTTTTTTTAGGAGTTGTATCTTCTAGTTCGATCGAGGGGGAGGCATCGCTAGAAAGAAAATCCGAAATCAACGTTATTGTCGGAATCCGCACTACTTGAAGATGACAAAAGAGTCGATAGAAGAATAATGTTATGTCTTATGTTTTAGAAGAAGAAAATATATAATTGTAGGATGAACTGTGAATTTTCGGTATAAAAAGGTTTGTGTATATATAGTGTATATATTTCCTTAAAAATAAATATTTTAATGTTCTTGACCGTTAAAGGTCTTGAATTCTTGAAAAACACCACCCCACAGTCACTTTTGCTCCACCACCACCAGCTCTTGTACTCGAAATCTATAGCCGCTTGAACAAGCCATGGGGTGACGGCGATGTGGTCGGGTAGCCAAGCGGCTAGCCGTGACACTAGCCTTTTGCCACCCCCTTCGCCTTTTTGATTGATCACAATTCCCATGGATGTCTATATATAGATATATTTGTGTTGGAAATTGAAATATTCTATAGCATTCTACATTGTGGAAAAACCATGAGGCGTGTTAAAGGAATCTTTACTTTTAGGTCAAAATCTCTCATAATTTTCATTTTGTGATGCCACAAAAGAACACATCCTTCCCTTTAAATGTCCACATAACCAAATCCACAAACAACATTTACTTGTACCCGTGTTAGCACCATGGCAGAGCTAAACACTATGAGCGGTTCAACAGACGTTCATAGGAAGGGCATCAGAAAGCGGGTTGACAGGTCAACTAAATCAGCATCGCTAGAATCAGGCTCGGACTCAAACTCAGTCTCGACTTGTGGGGTCCCTTGTGGGGCGTGCAAGTTCTTGAGGCGGAGGTGTGTCGATGGGTGCATCTTCTCGCCTCATTTCAGCCAAGACCACGGGACCGCACTGTTTGCTGAAGTGCACAAGGTGTTTGGGGCCAGCAATGTGTCGAAGCTCTTGGTGCAGCTTCCGGTGCACCACCGACAGCATGCGGTCAAGACCATATTATATGAAGCTCAGGCTAGGTTGGCTGACCCTGTTTATGGCTGTGTCTCAATTATCATTGGTTTGCAACAACAGGTACAATCTTGCATTCCAGAATAGTGTTCAATTTCATTCACAATCACACAAAACCTCTGAATCATTCAGACTTTTGATTTATTCAAATATAGATAGAAACTTTGAAGATGGAGCTAGCAATGGTGCAGAACCAGCTGATTAACCACAGACTCTTGGTGGCAAATGCACTCCAGGGCTCACTACAACACCATGAACCGCTGCCGATGTATTCAACTGGTCCATTTTGCAAATTATATGCAGAATCCTGCAAATGATCATCAGAATGCACTTCAATCAGAGCTGACTTTTGACCCGTTTCAACTTTCTCAACCTTTTTCGCAAAGACAAAGGTGATAACGAGGACGAAAGTGGGGCCCTTTAGCATATAGTGACCAAATGATCTGGAAATATAATATAAATATATGCATACAAGAAGAAATTACAAAAATACATTTCACTAGCTTTTGATTGAACTTGAAGCTACATTTTGTGTGACTTCTAATTCTGTTATATTTATTTCTAAAATGTGTTTACAAGACCGATACCCAACTCTTCTGCCAGCTCATCCCATATCGGTAGCAGTATTAAGACAACTAGAAATATGGCTATTGTAACCGCCGTTCTCCTCCATGTTCCAACCTCTGTCACATCATTCAGGCAAGGTTTTTCCGCTGTCCTCTGTCAAAATGTAACATTTTAAAGCAACAAAAACTCATATTTACCAATATCTAGAGTATGTTTTGGCCAAAATTAGTTGCAGCTGTAGTTACGAGTTACAATTTTAAGTTGTGGCTTAACATTCGACATATGAGAGGTGATTTGACACAATAAAAAGTGATTCGTGCATGACGAACAATTGTCACCCTTACATCAAAATAAAAGATGGAAATGTTTAAGATATAAGAGTAAAGTTGTCAAAATACAACAATATGTTGTGTACAAATAATTTTTTGTTGTATACAAATCAACTCCTAAAATATATACAAAAGTATTTGTAGGTGAAAAAGGTAAAATGGCAAAGAAAGACAAGTATATTATCTCAAAATGATGAAATTAAACTTAGACTTAAATTTAAATATTTGAATATCATCATATAACATATAGTACTTTCATAGACTGATGTTTATTCATAAGAAAATTATATAGAGTTTTTCTTTTTGCCAGTATCAAAGTAACTTCTATCGATTATTTAATTAAAAAGTTCAAAAACCCAAATAATCAAACAAGCATACTGAGCAAAATCCCACTCAAAACGTGTAGGGAGGGTGAGATAGGGGCGAAACTTACCTCCATCTCATGGGATAAAGAGGCCCCGGCAAAAAAAGCCAAAATGATAAACGTAATTAACAAAAAAATTTAGGTAAATCAGAAAAAAAAATCATTAAAAGTAGTCAGTTGTAAACATAGATAACACTACAGAAGTACATAGTAATTCATGAAACAAAAAGCAGTAAAAGTAAAATTTTGCTTTCTTAGTTACCAGAGCTTATTTATTGGTTAACTTATTTTTGGATCTTTTCTTTACCGCAATTCAAAGAGCTTTGTTATCCATACAAGACTTTTTTTCTTTCCAAAGACAGCTTATTGTTATTATAAAAAAATAATAAAATAACAAAAGCTCTGAAATGCTCCTAAGAGTTGTATGCCATACCCCTCCTAAGGGTAGTTTTGATATTTCAGTCTCATACCTGGCATATCAGCACATACAATCCCCAAGGAAGCGATAAAGGTCCACCAAGCTGCATTCACGAGAATATATCAAACTATATTACTACAGTGGCTACAATATTGATTAGTCAAGTATCCGAATTTGAGAAGTTATAAGTGATAACATTTGAAGGAATTAAAATGTCACCATACCACTCCAAGCCCAAGTAATGAATAAGTTGTCAAACCAAATCCAACAAGTGCATCCTTCCCAAAAGCACCCTGTTAGATACATAAAGGTATATTTCAAGGTTATAAATTATAAAAGTATATTAAATCCATTTAGGAGTTCCGCAAGTAACAGAATCGGGCTTAAACAGAAACCTGAACCACTCTTCCGCCATCAAGGCATCCAACCGGAAGCATATTGAAAGCCGTAGTAGTCAAACCACACCTGCAAAGTCAATTTCCCAAATTAACAACAAGAAAACCAAATTCTAGATAAGCTATGCCAAATTAAATGCAACTTTTTACTCCTTATATGACTGACTATAAGTCAGACTAACTAAATATGACAAAACGAAAAGTCTTATAGATGTAAGATCAATGTAATTAATATTTAATGTCAATTAAGTAGGCATTGCTGCAAACAAAAAATATGTATTTGAAAATAATAACATCCAAGAACAGTACATCACCAGCCAGCAATTACAAGTGGATGGATCAAGACTGTAGCTCCATGCATGGCACTGCATAGACAACAATAATTATTAAAATAACAACTAGGAAAAAACATTATAATCATGTTATATAAAAGATAGAACAATTATAAAGCTTTTTAAAAATATCAATCACCCAACATAATTAAGTAGGAAAGCGTACGTGTATCCTAACATGGCTCTACTAATGAGCCCAAGAAGTAAAGAGCCCTGAAAAAGCATGCTAGGAACCTGCACCATATCCGCTGCAGCGTCTGGTTTTGATGAAAGCAGCAGCCCAACAGCAAACATTGAAAGAGATAATGTGGCCCCTGCAAACGGGCCCGCTAAAGAGATGTCCACTTTTGTCTTTCTGTCAGGAAGAATCGATTTAAACTGCATGATTCAAGAAACATGTAGTGTTTTTAATTCAAATTAATAAAAAAGAAAATTATTTTTGCTTCATGGTAACGAAAGTACGAAACACATATATGTTTATAGATATAGAGAATAATTATATGTATGAACCTGAGTTATTGCCCCAAAGCTTCCAAGAGTGATATTGGGAATAAAAAAGGGAATGCTTAACTTTACTTTCTTTGGGAAGGCAGCAAGGAAATGTCCAACTTCCTGCAGACAAAAAATACAAAAATAAATAAATAAATAAATAAATAAACTATAAACAAGGATTTCATTGCATGCTAAATCATTATTCCGTGTTAAAAAAAAGAAGAAAGAACACTATGTTTTGCAATAAATGAGCATGGTGGTTGAAAAACAGAATCAATATTTAAATATCTTTACTATATTATCAATTTGAACATTATAACTTTTAGATTTGTACAGAAGATAAGAAAAGAAAAAAAAATTATAGACTTTAAAAATGGATTATCTTACGTGAAATAACTGAACACCCAAAACTCCATATGCTAATGGCAATGCAGATTCGACAAACGGATAAAGTAATTGCATATCTGGTGGATCAATGGCATTTGGATCTGTAAAGTACTTAACTACTTCAGGAGGAAGACGATTTATCTGCTCAACATAAAACATTAATTAATAATACCAATTAGATTCATTAGATAATAGACATAAATAAACCAGAAAAGCATTTACAATTTAATTGCAACAGTTTCTTTTTCCCAGATTGCAAAAAAATTCCCTTTTGGCTAAGGTTGCACTCGATGTTTACTTTCTTGCTCTCTAGTAACCGCTACAAATATTGTTATTTGTTCATGTTGATTTTGGTATAAAACATTCCCTCTAGTTTGTCCTTATTGAGGTGGCAAAATAGATGTCCCAGTCACATACTTCAATTCTCAAAGTTATAAGTTACATAATCTCCATCCAATAGGATCTTCAGATAGCGAAGTGCTAAACAGTCAATGAAGAATTGGACAAAATCATGTAACTAATATGGGACTTTTACCCGAATCAAACGATTTTTTGGCCGGATTTTGAGTGTTCGGTATAGGAGGATGATTCTGGTGGTCCATGTGATAAAGATATAGGATGGCAGCCTGTTTGATAAATAGTGATACCGAAATGGCCCATATATACAATATCCATTTACTATAATTGATAAGTGAAATTATATTAAACATAGTTTATTTTAGTAAAGAAAATGACTTCAAATGTTTTAGGCATTAGATATACACCTTGGGTGACTTTCGGCCCGTAGGGACCCATTTCCTATTTTAGCTACTTCTTGTTTTACTGGTTTAATCCCTTAGAAATAACACAACGTCACAACCCGAATTGGTCCATTCATAAGTCGATGGGTCAAACTACCACTTCTATATAAAACATTTGCAGAAACATATAGACGTGTAAAATACCTGAGATGCAATTCCTAGCTCCACAGAGGAACCGATAGTCAAAACAAACAACAAGAGAGCAATTACATACTGCCAAAGTGTTGTTTGTCCGGGTTCTGAAACCTCTTTCCTCAGCATACCAAAGCTAACCCGTGGACCGCCACGTGGATCTGGATCTTCTGAATTGGGCTCCTCTACCATGAATAAGTTATACTTATCTCCCATTATTTCAGCCAGCTGACTCTGGAGTTTGGCAAAAACGTCTTCTCTATTTCCCCTAAGATTTCCAAGAAAAAGAATACCTTCACCGAAATCTCCAAATGGTTCTTCCTTTGTTAACCAAAAAGTCGAATAGCCGAAAAGTTTGTCCTTTATGAGCTTTACATCAGCAGGGTCAACTTTTTCTGGTCCAAGAAGTTCCATAAGTTTAAAGGAGTCAACTTGAAAGTTATTATACGCCGACCCGAGTGGAGCAATCGATGGCACCTGCAGAAGAAAGAAATAGAGCATTAGAACCATGGTTTTTTTCTTTTTGGCATTTAAATTTCCACAAATAGTCCAAAATCACTTTTGCCAGC
>JBCNJP010000003.1:3534804-3654666 GCA_039602395.1 Deinandra increscens subsp. villosa
AGTTATGTTTTATTAACGAACTTCTATGAGAGATAGATATTATAGTTGTGCTCGGCAATGACGAAGCTTGAAAGAAAACCCCGAAGGGGTGGAGTTCAAAAATTCTATAGAGGGGGCGATGCTCAATATATATAAATGCTTACTAGTTGGCGGGATGCGCGCGTTGCGCGCTTGCTGTGGTGAACCATAGGTAACGGTGTTTTGAAAAACTTTAAAGAGCTTAAAGAACTTGTACCCATCGCTTGGGTGAAGGTAACATCAAGTGAAGGTAACATCAACAAAAACCTTTTCATGCTTAAAATACTTGTACACAACACTTGGTTGGATGTAAATCACAATTACTATTCACTTCAAATTACTATTCATTTAGTTCTCAATTGTTAATAGGGTAATACATAAAATCGTAAAAATATGTACTTATGGATGAAAAAACCGAAGGGGCGATCGTCCCTCCCATCTCTTCTAAGCTTCTCCCTTACTGCTTGGTATGTAGAAATGAGATAATTATTCATCGGTACAAAAAAAAAAATAAATAAATAATAATGAACTATTTAAATTGGGTGGAATAGTAATTAAAAAAAAAAAAACACTAATTTCCGCTTAATAAAACAACATTAGGCTGAATTTTGTTAGAAAGGAGTTTTGGAACCTCTACTTGTCGTCTTCAACGGCCATGGACGGAGGAAAGACGCTATCGGAACTGTATCAGAGCTCCCGGCGATTGCTATTGAAAACCAGAGATGCCTTCGAGCGCCTCGAACGCTTCCAATTCTCCTCCTCATCTCCCGCCGTCGATTCGTCGGAGCTGGCACTCGCAATCCGGACAGATCTCTCCCAAATTCAAACCGCATGTTCAGATATGGATCGACTCTGGCGATCCGTCGCTTCTAAGCCTCAACGCGATCTCTGGAAAAGGTTTGTGTTCTATTCTAGGGTTTATCATGCACATATCCTAATTTGTTGATTGTTTCATATTCATTGTTCACAATTTTGTAATTCTGTGATCATCCGAATGTTCATGTTCATGTGATTTTATTCCTTTTTCGTCGAATAGAAGTTAAATGTGGAATTAGCTGAGAATTTAGGTAGAAATCGGATTCAAAATTGTGGAATTCACGAATCAGGAAAAGGTTCGTATTCTAGGGTTTATCATGCACACATCCTGATTTGTTTCAAATGCATCATTATTCATAATGTTATAATTCTGTGATCCGATTGTTCATGTTCATGTGATTTTATTCCGTTTTCATTTAAGAGAAGTTAAATGTGGAATTAGCTAAGAATTAAGGTAGAAATCGGATTCAAAATTGTGGAATTTGCGAATTAGGACCGATTGCATAAGACCTTATATATAAGCTCAAAATTACAGAGGAGGATTTTAACATACATAGAGGAATTCACATGGTTTTGGCAAATTGATGTGGATGAATATATGTGTTTTGTTAGAGAAGTCTTCATGGTATCTATTCATCTTCCAACTTCCAAGGCTACTACTATCTCTTGTAACTTACTCTCATTAGTCATTATGTCGTTTAATTGTCCATGTTTAATTGGCTCCTTACATATGATAATAATTGTGAAAGTGAGAAGGTCTGAAGGTGGCCATGAAAGCTGAATCTAGGATTGATTATAGCCAGAAAATTTGAACAACAATGTTTAATGTGGCAGAAAAGTGGAGCAAATATCCGAAGAGGCTGATTCTTTCAGAGAAAGTCTAGATAGATATTTTCAAAGGCAGCAGAAAAAGATGCAAGAAGCTCAAGAAAGAGCAGAATTGCTTGGAAGAACTGTATGTAAATTATCTGCTTTTATCTATTTTATATTTTATAATGTAGAGGACCATTGAATAGACAACAAAATTGAAGTAGAGAAATGCAAGAACAACAAAAACACCAGTACCTTTTGCTTTAACTGTGATTCATAATTTGGTCATGTAACCATTTACCTCACGCTCTTTCTAAATTTTATTATATCCGACTAGCACTATATGCAAGTGTATTGTTTTTCTACTTAAAATTGATTCTAAATGTGTCCCTTATAATATATTAGTCTAAATTTCACTGCATTTCTGATCGCATTATTGTAACTGTGGATTAGAATGGGGAATCATCTCATGTTTTGAGTATTTTTGATGACGAAGCACAAGCAATGCAATCTGCTCGTAACTCATCTCGAATGTTGGAAGAAGCAACTGCAACCGGAACAGCCATCCTTGCTAAATACTCTGAACAAAGGGATCGGTTGAAGGTACCTATAGTCTTCTTTACCTTAAATGAACATGCAAAGTCTAATTTTTTTTTTAAGAATATGTGTACGCCAATACAATAACTGGGCTGCAGCCTATAGTTTCCTGAAATTATTTTATGAAACTAACTGATTCAAATATACATAGTGTGAGGATCACATTCAGATTCTCTTCCTATCATGAAGTAATCCGTAAATTCTGTTTCAAATTCTATCTGACATTATACAGATTGCTCATGTAAGTTGGGAAATGCTCACTTGGGCTCATGGGTAGTGCAGGAAAGTTTTATGAACTTTACGGTTAAAAACACCCACATGATGTTAGATAATAGAAGTTGGGTTATATGCGAAACTGGAAAATAAAGCTTCTTTGGGAATCTAGGTGTTGAATATTATATGTTCTATGGCTGTTGAAACGGGATAAATATGTCATTTTATATGTTAAGACTATTAATCTTGACCAAAATTCAAGTTTGGTTCTTTGTTTAAATTTCTCTTTTTTTGTTTTGCAGAGAGCTCAAAGGAAAGCATTGGATGTGCTAAACACACTTGGGCTATCAAGTTCTGTTTTACGAATGATTGAGAGGCGTAATCGAGTTGATCAAAGGATAAAATATGCAGGCATGATCCTTACTTTAATTGTAGTAATTGCATTCTTAAGGTGGACTAGGTGATTTTTTTAGCTTGATAATGTCTCATCACTCGACACTTACAACACTTTAGGGTAGATCGACTATTCAACTGGCACGTTTAACACTTTGGGATAGAATTCGACTAGCTATGTATATAAATTTTACTTCTTAGGGTGGACGAGATTAAATTACTAGTTATAAGAGTCATATAACTTTAACAAATTGTCAGTTCATAGAGAAAGTTACAAAATTAGCTATTTATATGTATACTGTTGGTTCATCATTTCACTTGTGTATCATCAGAAAAAGTCTTCTTCGTTGTAGTTAATCGACAAACATCCGATTTTCATCTCTGCTATGATTGAAATAGGTAATCACAACATGATGCTTAGGGATATCAAACACATATGTGTGATACGCGATTATATAAATCGTGTGTCATAAACACTTTGATGCATCTGTTAATGGTCATGTGAGTGGTGGAAGGTCTAATTTTTATAAAATCACTCATTTGAGAGATGGGTTGCACCTGTTAATGGTCATTTTTTTAGCAGTTATTGGTGGAAGATCTGTATAACTTTGTTGTCCTCCTTGATACACTATAATTTTAGGATGTGTTTATATTTTTCAGCCATCTCAAAGATTGTAATCTCTATTGTCATATTCGTATCTTAAAAGCGTAGATTCAAACGCAGCAAACGGTCAATTTATGCTTTTGAATTACCAAGTTTAAGCCATTTGATTGTTTACAACTAAAAGGTTTCATGTTTAAATATACAAAAGTAGATTACATTGTCGAGATTACGATGCAGTTAGCATAGAAAAATATAGGAATCTTTTTTCAAAATAATAAAAAATCATATTAACTAATCACTTTCATGTAACTAGTCACCAATGTTAATGGGTTTGCTAACACTTGACCTGAATTCTACCGTATATGATATCATAGTACAAGTCAAATACGTTTAATAATATTAAAAACAAACACACATTATATAATAGATAGATATAAAATATTATTATTTTTATGAAATGATATCGTATGGTATCGTTCACCATACGGTTTTGTTTTGTTAGTATATAAAACATAAACTAAAAGTTAAAACATGGATCATGGAGCGAGTATTTTTTTTTTTTTTTTTTGTTCTTTTTCTTTAAATTGGGAATTAATCGGGGATTAGTCGTTGTTGACCTCGTTGACCGCCAAAGACTCTCCGATCCTTAATCGTAATCGTTTAGGACAGTCAAGTGATTAATCGGGAATTAATCACCGATTAATCGGGATTAATCTCCAAGACTGGTTATAGGATATTTTCCATTGTGAGTAAGCGCACAAAGAATAGCACGCTGTTTCACTTTCCACTTAAGGCAGCTTGTTTGGACCAACATAGGGGCGTCTCATTATTCTAATGTCAAACTTATACTGTTACCCCTAGTATTTTCCAATTCTTTATTTTCTTTCTACCCCCTTCAATGACTATACATACACACTCACTAAATTATACAAGGGGCCAAGGGCAGATACTATAAAAGAAAAAAGTATTATATTTATTTATTTATTTATTTTCTTTCATGAAAATCTTTCAACAAACTTCTACCGTTCTACGTATGCAAAGTTAACATGCTATATATATTTTTCTTTTTCTTTTTCTAGATTTCTCGTTACAATTTCTTAGATATTAAAGTTATATTAACGTGTTAAGTTTAAATGGAATCTTAACAATTTCTTACATGTTAAAGTCCATTTATATGTTAAGTTTGAAAGGAATCATGAAACAAAATTAACACAACTTGGAATAGATACTTTCTGGGGTGTATACAAGCCAAACCGTTCGTGAGCTACCGGTAATTGACCTGCTAATTAAAAGCTCAAACAGAGTAAAATTCTAGCTCGAGTCTAAAGACAAATTTGTTTAATAAATGAGACCGGGCTTGAGTCTTACTTATCAACCTTGAGCAGACTCGCAAGCCTATTGTTTATATAATATTTGTTATAATATATAAATTAATGATAAAAATAAATAGCATATATAATATTAATGAATATAAATAAGCAAAATTTAGGTTTACGGGCAGAAGATCTTCATTGCGATGAAGAATAAAAGGATTTAGTCGCTATATTTTAAGACAAGAACCCTCTAACGTGGATGGCACATGGTAGAGTTAACATGATTTTACGATGGAGTTAGTGTAAAGGATAGATAGTGCAAGATGTTTTGTTATATATGACATCTGATGTAATTAGTTTTTGAAAAGGACGGGATCCATAATTAGTTATATTAATAAATTACAAGATTTGTAATTACTCATAAAAAAGTCACTAAGACTCATTCCATCACATTGGAGATCCCTATAATTTATGTAAAAAAAAAAGTGGTTCCCTATATTTTATGATGACTATTCGGCTTTGTATATATTTATTGTGAGCGCTACAAAGATAAAAAAAAACAATTCAAACGTAACAGGCAAATTTAAAAATAACAATTTTAGTTAACTTATAAAGACGAAGTTAAAAAAGAGAGTATGTACACTTTAAATGCTTTTATCTTTTAACTCCGATAATAAAAAAACAAAAACAAATTTTTTAAATTTTATATGTATCTTGTCTTAATGCTAATAAAACACATAAACCTCAATTCTTTATCTTCAATTTTTTCAGTTATTTTTTTTAATTTTCTTTATAAAATATCATGATCCAGTATCACTCTTTAATTATATTTAAAAAAATTAAGAATTAAAAAGTTTATTTAAAAATATATTTAAAAACGTCAAATCGAAAAAAAAAGTCACATTTGGTAACCGTTAGCCGTGAAAGTGGTCAGATCCGACTAAGTTTGACGTCTCCATAAAAGCTGGCTTAAAAGCTCCATATGAGCCGACTTCCTTTTGTGGTTGGCGACGACTAAAGGGTAGCCGTAAAGGCTTGTCGACGGCGAAAGGAAGACACGTGGCCCTCAACGGAGGTTCGGTTTCCCCCGCGGCAAACACTTTGCCGGATGGAGCTGACACAACAAAAGCTTATTTTGCCGTTTTGTACATGTGTTGTCAATCTATTGGTTGCGTGTTGGAACCATGGAATGTCTAATGATTACGTTGTGGGACCACGTGATGACATGTATACCTTGTTTGTTGCAGTTTTAGCCAGATTAGAGAGGTGGTTGCATGTTTGTGACTACTTCCTGTTACTAGCCAGATCAGCTGACGTGTCACCACTATATTGGTCAATAACTCAAAGGTCATTTTGGCAGGCAAAATTAACGTGGTCATTCTGATATAAACTTGGTAAATGTTAATCATTTTAATGATTTTTCCTTTTACAATTGCGAGATGGATTTTCCCATAAAAAAGAAGTGTGTCATTCATTGCACACCACATCAGCCTCCCTCACCACGATCATTCCAAAAATACCAACACAAACAAACTCATTATAAACCTTTAATCTTCCACTCTATAAATAGATTTACAATGGTCAGAAACAACCCTTTGTGATTAGATTTATTTCAATACAACCCTTCGTGATTGTTAATTTCTTCTATTTCAGCTTCCAATTATCTTTTCAGAAAAGAAAATTTGCCTCTCTTGATCATAGTTATCACATATTGGTCGATAATAATCCCAGTTTTGATTTTTCATCACAATACTCTCAGCTATAAACATAATGGCCTATATTGATTCGTCCTTAACTAGATACTAACAACATTAGTTTTTAGCTGACTGGACATTCACATAGCATCCACGTGAGGGCTTGTAAGTCACGTGAGAAGATGTTGGATATCCTGAAGTTCATAAAAAATTACACCTAGAATCCTATGTGGATGTCGAGTCAGCTAAAAACTAACTCTGTTAGTGTCTAGTTAACGACGGATCAATTTATGTCACTATATTTATAACTGTATTATTGTGGGTAAAACTCAAAAGTGGAATTATTATCAATATATGTGATAACCAGGATTAATAGGGACCACTTTTCCTTTCAAAAGCTATAGGGGGTGTTAATGCAATTAACCAAAACAACACCTAGTGGGGGCACAATAGTAATCTTACCTCACAGGCTCACATCATATCGAGCAGTATAAACGGTGGACGGTTAACCGTTTAAATCAAGCTCCACATTCCATCCTGCCATATCCGCCCCCAGTTTCCCCTCCCAAGTTTTTCCACAAATCACGCTTATTCCGTACTTTAAATTCCACACATTCATCCGGAATCATCATACGTGTTCACTCTCAATTCGAATTCGGATCATGCAAACCATCGGATCGACTGGAGTTCGTTGATTGATCGATCAGATTTATCAATCAATCCGAGAATTTAGGGCTTTTAAACCGTTTTAAATCGTGATTTTTGATCGATCTGTCGATATGAAGACGGAGATGACGCCGTCAGATGCTAGAGTAAACGGCGTTAGTAAGAGAATCAGGAAGAAGAGTAGACGCTGCCGCGAAACGAGGATGACGATGGTGAGATCTCCGCCGTTGATTTTTCCGTTACAGAGGCTGTATATGTCGTGTTTAGATGTGTTTAACGGCGCCGGCACCGTTCCCTCGCCTTCCGGCGACCGGAAGCTCCGCCATATTCTCGGTCAGTACGTATAACTGAATAATTCGGTATCTATTGATTTTCATCATTTCATGATTCGCCAAATTCAGTTATTTTCCTTGATTTGCGTCCCATTCTGTTTCATTTCGGTTGCTAGTTTTGATTTATATACCATTTGATTTTGGACGCAAATTACTTGCATTTGGTTATCGGTAAAAAAGCTTTAGCGCAATCTGTTAATTGTGCAACTTGTTATCCGTTTACTTTTTGTTAACGGCATAACTTGTTATCTGTTTGTGTTTTGTTTAGTGGCGCAAAAAGTGTGCAACTTGTTATCCGTTTACTTTTTGTTAACGGCACAACTTGTTATCTTTTTTTTTTTTAATGAACTATTTTTTTTTTTTCAACACAACAAATTACAAAGAGACGGCGGGTAAGCGGGCAACAAGCTGCGCCGCGAGCCCTTTTTGAATGGCAAACCCAATTCTACTGAAAACAAAGTTATGAGCCTTAGGGGATGGCAAACCCAACTTGTTATCTGTTTGTGTTTTGTTTAGTGGCGCAGTTTGTTGTTTGTTTGCCTTATATTCCCCTTTATACTTTTGAAGAATTAAGAGGTATATAAAATTACTTGAGCATAGGGTTGTAACATTGCAGATGGTCTGATGCCGGAGGATGTTGGACTGCCGACGAATCTGCAGTTTCTCGATTCGGATAGTACGGTCGTATACACCATCATACGCCAGTGCAAAAACTTTTCGGTAATGTTCGAAACAAACTAATCGTTGTAAATCGCTTTTAAAACACTAATATTTCAGTCAAGTTAGTATATCACAACTGTTTGTTTGAAGGTTAGGGCTTACTTTAGCAGTTTTTCAGCTGGAAAGCTATCAATCGCTAAATTGCTATCGATGAAAAAAGTTTCTTTACTAATGAATTGAGTGTGATTCGACTAAATAAGTAGTGCAAAACTAGAATCAGTTATTCGAGTTTGATTATTTTACTAAATGAATAGTGCAAAATTAGAATCAGTGAGACCAGGTAATTCTGTAGTTCTAAGTTTCTAACCTCTAAGAGCTATGCTTTTTTTTTTTGCAGTTATATATTCTATTTTTGCCGGAAAATGCAGTCATACCTCTCCATAACCATCCAGGGATGACTGTTTTCAGCAAGCTTTTGCTTGGAAAACTTCACATTAAAGCATATGATTTGGTTAATAGTCCTGATCATGCCACTGATAACTCTCCAAAATCCTCATCTCAATGTTAGTCCTGGTTCCTAATTTACACATCAATCTAGTATACAATACGCGTATATTATAATACGCGCAATTTGATCATTTTTCGATGAAATTGAATATGATATATATGTGTGTGTGTGTTTTGCAGTGAAATTGGCATGTTTGAAAACAGATGCAATGTTTACAGCCCCATGTGACACTTCTGTATTATATCCCACATCAGGAGGAAACATACACGCCTTCACGGCTATAACGCCCTGTGCGATTCTTGATGTGGTTGGACCCCCTTATTCTAAAGAAGACGGTCGAGATTGCTCATACTATAGAGATGTCTCACATGCCAATATCAATATTTCACCAAGTAAGCAATCATCAATCTATCGATCAACTATATAGAATGTGTTAGTGCGGCTTTTTCATTGAGTAGTGTATATTTTCACGATTTTTTTTCTCGAAAATTTATATATATTGAATATGCCCCCCTTAGTTTACGACCCTGTAATTTACGGTCCCGTCCAGGTTTTTATTCAAACTTCGTCACTCTTAACGGCTTAATAAAAAACTAAAAAGGAAAATGGGTATTAGTTTAAAAGGAAACAAGTTGAATGGGTGTAACATGTTAAAAAGCTCCAATCTAAACTATATTTTATATTTTTAGTTTTTTACTACTGGAAATTAGACAGCTTTCCGATAAGAGAATATCGGAGAAGACAAAATAAAAACTCTATATTTTTTCAAACAATTTTCGGAGAAAATGGATAATGAATAAAACCACCCCGACAAAATTTTCAGTTATATACATACTGATAGATAAAATAAAATATATTAATTTATTAAAGAAAAATATATTATTTTACATTTTATTGGGGACATGGTCGAATGTTTTTACAACTTTGCGATAAAATGTAAAAATATTAATATTTTTATTTATTGAAACTAATTTTAAGAAAGAACATAAATAATATTTTTACTGTTTTTGGAAAAGTTTTAGAATTTTATAAATTTGCAACAAAATGTTAAAGTGCTATTTACTTTTTTTTTTAAACAAGGGACGGTACCCCGATAAACTAACTGTATCCTGCTTTCAACGACTCAACCTTCGTAAGAATCAGCGACGGAGCTTGAACTTCAACATAAGGGGGGCCGAGAGTCAATGTGTATAAAAATATTTATTCTTCTGAGCGAAAAAGAACTGAAGGCCGACTCAATCAATACATAAAAAGTTTACGAAGAAAATACGCATAAATTTACACTTCTTAGTGGAAAAACGATACCCATGGTAAGAAGTACACCTTCACGTAAACAAAACATGTATGTTTCAGATCAAATGGGTATGATGTATGTATCCTTAAACTTTAGACCTTAGGTCACATGTGTATCAACCTCTTACCTCTAGTACCCAACATGTAACATATGTTTGATATAAGATTATTGAAATGTTCTATTTAAAATTTTAAGTGACAAATTACTATATAACATTAAGATCTTATATATATATATATATATATATGTTGATGATTAACTTCAACTGATCGATCTACCAGATGAACAAATGTTAAAAAAAGAAGAGGGCGAGTTTTATCGATGGTTAGAGGAGACTGAAGTTCCGGAAGAGTCAAAAATGGATAGAATGGAGTATCTTGGCCCTAAGATCATCGAGGTTAGTCGATAGGTAGTGTTCAATCACTTTCCGATGAAGCGACATATCGTTCTTTACTGTTGGCTTGTTGTACATAAAATGTTTTTAATGTGTCCACAACATCTGTATTTTGTAAACTATGTACTATGTAGTAATGAGCTTAATTTGAATATTTCTTTGATCCGCGTTAATTGTTTCTTTTATGTTCAAAACATAAACAGTGATGAAGACTTCTCAAATGTTTAAGACAGGGGAATTCACCAAGTTAGATATTTTGAGATTCAATTTATTTATCTATTTATTATTATTACTATTACTATTATTATTATTATTATTATTATTATTATTATTATTATTATTATTATTATTATTATTTTTATTTTTATTTTTTAGAACAGTAAATCCCCGGTCACCCGGGGTCTCCCAATGTCAAATGATTCTCCCTTCCACCCAGTAATATGAAAGAGTGGTGACCTAGCGTTCTCGTTCATTCCAGAGGAAACCTACCGCCAAAGACCAATTATGGTAAAACATTTGACCCACCTCTATAATTTTTTATTCATTTTTTGTGTAATGTGGGATTTGAACCATGGACCTCCACATTGGAAGGTAAAGAACATATATAAATTTTATATAGTCGAACAAGTTCAAGCTAAATCATTGTAGTTGGCTTGTACACTTATTCGTTTCTTATTGATGTATTTTGTTGGCCCGCATTCGCTTATATATGGTTAAGTGGTTTTAGAATAACCAGTCATTTAAAAATTAAAACCGATAAAAATCGGTTTTGAATTCCTAAAACTCTAACTGGCAAAACTAGCTCACAGGTTAACCTATACCGTTTTGTAACCGATTCCTCACTTAGAAAACTTAGACCGGTTTAGAAACGACGATTTGGCTTGGTTAGGAATCAGTTTGTACTATTCCGCTTATTAACCGTTACGGTTTGGTTAATCGGTTTTTTTTTCACCTCTATCTATCTGTATCGGAGCTAAAATGTAGCCGACAATCAATATATGGCATTTTCTGATTGACAATGTTTGACTTTGACTCCATGAAGTAACATTAGATGAATTTTACAAATATAATTTAATAGGATTTATGTGTTCGTCGTTAATGAAATATTTATTTATTTATTACATAAATAATGGGGTGGAACTGTGGATGTTGTGACCACAACTCGGTCTGAAGAAACTTGGTAACACAACTATCAACAAACCCGAGCTTAAACGTCTAATTTGATCCATCTTGAGGCTCTTATTTACTTGAATATATACAACGGACATACATAGAGTCCTAAAAGAACTTCGAACAACAATTTTATTGTTCATCAAATTTCATTATTACTAAGATTTAGACCTTGTTCTCCACCAAAAAGATTATCTCTTATAATCATATGTAGCAGGGTTATGGGGGCGCTATGGAGCCCCATAATGACCCAAACACTGCCCATTTGGAGGTTATGGGGCGCTATGACAGCATAGGCCGTATCTCATCTCCTTACACGTGATTGGTCCATCAATTTGTTTCAAGCTACAACCCAATGACACAAAGAGTGCATTGTAAACAAAATGAAAGAGAAGTGTCGTATGATGGTGAAACATATAATATAGTTGTTCATGGGTGGTCAAATTTATAACACAGTTAAAAAAGAACCAATAGAAATAAAAAGGAAAAAAGAATCGTAATTACCCGAACCAACCTAACTCGAATTATTTAGTGTCATTTCGTTAGAAATCCATACATCAAAAAAGTTTACCCCATAGAAATAAATTTTGGACTCTCTCATTGTCCCATGATTATGTACTCTTTTGTACATGGTCTTGTGGTTATCGCATTGGACCACTGTTTTAAAAGCCAGATTGACTTGGCTGGTTCGACCAGTCGAATTGATGACCAGAGCTAAGGCAGTTCGCGTGTGCTTGGTTTAATCCCTGAAACTTTAATTTTAAAGATAAAAAAAGATTATAATAATAACTAAGGGGCCGTTTAGTTGTGGAAAATGTTTTCTAGTTTTTCATTTCTGGTTTTCTAGAAAATGAAATGAGTTTTCCATCTCTAAAAAACACATGAAAATTTTTGAAAACGCGTTCAAATTTGAAAGATGGAATTTTCATTTTCAAAATTAGAAAACTAGAAAACATGTTCAAATCAATTGTTTTCTATTTGTTTTTTATCTCTACATTTCATTAGATTTCCGTCGACGATGCGGTGGAGCAGACGACGACGGAGGTAACGGAGGAGAGGTCGAGCGGTTGTGCGTATAAACCCTAGAAAATGAACGCCCCTTTTCTTTTGTATATATTTGGAAAACGAAAATAGAAAACAGAAAACAGTAAAAAAGGTGTTTTCCATTTTTAGTTAAAATTTAGAAAACACTATTTTCTGTTTTCCTAGAAAACGTTTTCTAAAAAATACAATTTGAACGCGTTTTCTGTTTTCCTTGTTTTCTTGGAAAACAGAAATGGAAAACACCCCCTGTTTTCCACAACTAAACGCGCCCTAAATGATTTGAGGTGGGAGGTTTTAGGTCGGAAATTTTTTGAGTTGAAATTAAGTGGTGACGAGTGCTCAGCTTTGTAATCATTTATTAGATAGTAGATTTATGTGTTTAAATAGTAAATCTGGTTCGACCTTTCGGATCAACCGATTGTACCTTTTTAACACAACTCCGCTCCGGTTTAGAAATCCAGTTTTAAACATTGCATAATCTCTAGGAACACAGTTTAGAGAACTAAATTGAAAATTATTATTACTAAATTGAACAGTCAGGCTCTTTCGTGTTCTGCAAAGCCCGTGGTTCGCACCAGAATCCACAACCAGTTAAAAATACTAAAGACGGCTCTCAAAAGGCTTGTGGCGATGCGAACACGTAAAACGCTCCATCAAAACGTCACATCACGTCCATCGCCTTGGTCCCGGTCTTGATCCTTGAGCCCGTGGTTGTCATAATGTACTCTTTTGTAGCACATGATAATATACTCTTTTGTACATAGTCTTGTGGTTATCGACATAACGCCTTGGTGTACATAAATGTCATGAGACCCACTAAGACTTCCATCTTGGGGCCCAAATAACCTTTTTTGTGTACCATTGTCTTCTTTTTGGTGCGTGATGCAACGTGACCTTTTAATATTTGGTGGGAACACTTTTCTTATTATCAAACAAAAATTATTAAATTATATTGACTACGAAATTCATATGATTTTAAGATAATGCTATGGATATTTTGGTTCAACATACAAGCGTGAATGCAATCAGGAACCAGTGAGATTTTAGTTACCCTTTCAAATTCAAAATGTATCGGTAATTACTTGAAATAAATGATTAAGATAACCAAAGTTTATGAATATAGTTTCTTTTTAGCTCTTTGTTGACGACTTTCGCATTTGAACATTTTGGTTTTCATAAAAAGAGTGAAGAATAAGATTGAAATATCAAATTGTTAAATGAAAATAACTCATTTTAATGTTGATTTTTTTTATTAATGTTATTTTTTACTGATTTTTTACACTAAATGAATAAATTTTCTGGATCCGTTAACATATTAATTGTTAGATGTCTAAAACCGTTTACTAAAAAAGTCGTTTTTGTACGTAACGTGCATACGTTACTATGTGCGGACTCGTTGGTGGGTTCATTGATCATTTGACTTATAAAATTTATATAATATTTACCGTTTCTTATACTTTGATCTCATAAATGTTCGAATAAACCCACAACAAGATAGCCTCAAATTAAAAACTTTCTTATTTTGAGGGAACCGGAGGGAGCAAAGTTGCAAAATTGATATTGGAATTTTGCACAATAAAATGTAAATTAAAAAAGGCAAATTCTATACTCACACCCCTTGATTCTATTTTTACACCCTTCTACGACCCCGTAAATGTATTTACGCCCCCGTATAGCTAAAAGACAAAATTTCTAAATTTACACCCCTTTACAGCCCCGTAAATACATTTACACCCCCGTAAATTTTTATTTTTTATATTTTTTTATTTTTTACCTATCACATTGTACTACCTCGTAATTATAATTACACATCCGTATGAGCCCACTATATATACACTTGAACGGTTCATTCCAAACTCCCCACATTTTTTCATTAAAAATATTAAATTTTCCACTCCAAACCCATAATAACTTCCACTAACCCACGTTTGTATTCGATTCGTTCGCCTAATGATCACGAGGGCGGGTTATATCCCGAGGTTATTAATCAATAATGTCGTACTGGGATATGTTTTTTCCTACAGACTCATCTTCTACCAACCGGGTAATTATTATTATTATCATTACCGTATACTTATTAGTATTATTACTATACTTATTGTTTTAGTAATTTTTAGACTCCGTATTTATATTTATAAAATTATTATTATTTTATTATATTTATTTGATTATTATATTAATATCATTGTTAGAATTATTAGTATTAATTTTAGATTTAATATTATATAAAAAAAGAATTATTATTATTATTATTTTTATTATTATTATTATTATTATTATTATTATTATTATTATTATTATTATTATTATAATTGTAGAACTTTTAAACTTTACGGTCCCGTAAGTTTTGTTACACCCCCGTAATACAATCAAATCAGTCAGGGAATCTCTGAATTTCTCGAAATTGGCGTTTTACGACCCCGTAAAGTAATTTACGGCCCCGTAAAATGTTTACGACCCCGTAAATCAATTTACGGCCCCGTAAAATGTTTACGACCCCGTAAAATGTAGAAAAAAGTCAAGGGGTGTGAGTATAGGAGGACCCTTAAAAAGATGTAGAAAAATGTTTACGACCCCGTAAAATGTTTACGACCCCGTAAAATGTTTACGACCCCGTAAAATGTAGAAAAAAGTCAAGGTGTG
Organism: Deinandra increscens subsp. villosa; assembly: GCA_039602395.1. Lineage (NCBI taxonomy): Eukaryota > Viridiplantae > Streptophyta > Magnoliopsida > Asterales > Asteraceae > Deinandra > Deinandra increscens. The sequence continues at coordinate 3,549,974 of JBCNJP010000003.1, forward strand.
TAAGTATAGGTGGACCCTTAAAAAAAATACATACATATCTTTGATCTTTCCGAATGTTACTTCACATCAACCACTATATGTCAACTTTTGGTGAAAAGACAAAAGTCGTACGTGAAATTGATACCTAACCTCCTTCCCTCGCAACCAAAGTTCTTTGCTTAATTAGAGATGTTTGAGATTTAAAAATTCTTAACTCTATAACTGGTTATATTTATTTTATCATTAATTTTTTTTTATATCTTTAATTCATTTTTTTTTCTCTTTAGAAACGTTATGTTATTATCACTAGTGGTATGATCATCCGCGTGTTGTGGTGGGGATAACCATGTGTTCATGTTAAACTTACTTTATATTGCACAAATAAAAAACTAATGAAATCCGATACAACATGTCTTGAACTTGCTCTATATTGCAACAAACATACACTATGGAATTTAAAAGAAAAATGATATCAAGAAGAAAAAAAAAGGTTGAACACATTTCAGGAAAAGAGCAAGCTGCAAGATTCGAAGTCTGGTTGAATCAATGCATCATCAAGCAAAAACTTATTACCTAATTAAACTCAACATTGCTACATCTTAAACAAAGTTTATATCACAACGTAGAGTCGGCCTTGTACTTTTATGCGTTAATACTTATAATGAACTACACTAACTCGACATATCACAATTAAATGGTTTAGGGTGTCCACTTGTAAAATTAAAAGTTCTGTGGCAAACCTCAAAAATAACAAAACTCAACGTCGTTATAAATTAATTTCTAATCTTTAAAAGTTAAAAGATTGAGTAAATTACAATTTGAGTCCATAACGTTTGTTAGGTTTAACTACTTGAGTACCAACTTTTAATTGTTACCATCTTAGGACTGACGTTTCCATTTTATAACCATTTGAGTCCTTTTGACTAACGATGTTAAGTTTGTTTGGTAAATGAAAATGTATTTCAATCAACCTGAACCCGAATGAAGCAATTAGAGTTGGATCTAAAAGTCTTACTTGGGTTACCCGGGTTAACCCGACAAACCCAAAATATAGTTAGGTTCGGGTTTTGGGTTGAATTTTTTAAGAATACCCAGTTACGGATTAACCTGAATAGTGATACATAACAGTTAGCTGACCCGATCGGGTTGACCTAGAACTGTGGTTTTGATATTTTGCTTTTTCTATAATAAAATACAAAAATGTCACAAGACCAGATCGTTTTCAAACTAACATATTTAAACTTATAGTTCAAATTGACATATAAATTTTAAGATGCGACTAAAAATTTAGTTCAGACAAATAAAACAGTTAGGGCTATCGAAAATAACTAAACCCGACTAACGCGACCCAACCTAGACCCGAATAATGCAATTAGGGTCGGATCTAATAGGATTTAAAAATCTTATTTGGGTTACTCGGGTTAGCCCGACAAACTTGAATGTAGTTAGGGTTGGGTTTCGTGTTGAACTCTTTTTAAAACATCGGGTTACAGGTTAACCCAAATAGTAATAAATAATGGTCAGTTATTTAGGTCTAATAAAAACATACATGTATGAGAAGGTTTTAGTTTATGTAGGATTAAAGTATTTCTTTTCTTGGTCTTAATTTCAAGACCACTTGTTTTGATTGTTAATTGGGTATGAGAAAACGGTTCGATAATAATTTATACTATCAGAGAATTAACAATATTAACTTTCATTTTTACCATGAAAGATTCACGAACAATTAGTACACTTGATTTACATTAAATTATATAATATATTAATATGTATGATGTGTTAGGTTCAAATGAGAACTTTTTATTTTAAGAATTTTTGAGAACTAAATCTCCATCACTAATTTCAGGTGGGACCATTATAATTCATGAGAGGGGTTTCATATATATAAACTAGTGACTGAGATTAGTTCTTTTTAATTCTCAAACCCAATTAGTTCTCAAATGATCATCTCCCTATGTATGATTATATAATCATTAATGGTTTTAACAAAGTCAAAAATGTAACAACATATTTATATTATTTATGTCCTTGAGTAAAAGTATAAATATAAAAAAGGACAATAATGAAAAAGAAATACCTTCGGCAATCGTCACAAACAGAGACATGTTATTTTATACGGCCCCTCTATCTTTACCCGGTAAATAGAGATATACACGGTGTGTATCTATCTATCTTGCAGCATTTATGAAGATGCATTAAACACACACATGGAGATGAAGGAATTAAAGTGCAGGAATCTTGATATTACCTTTTTCTTTTCATGCTCTCTTGCCATACCGTGACCTCCATTAAAGCTCAAAAAGCTTCAAACTTTTTCTAGCACAAGCAACTCTGTTTCGTGTGCAAGAGATAGAAAGAAGGCAGTGATGAAAATCTTGAAATAACCTCCATCTTTTTAGTAGCATCCTGTCATGGCCTCCATTGAGAATTAAAAAAAAAAAGCTCAAAACTTGTTCAACTTGCTCAAGAAAGCTTAACTATGTGTGTGTGTGTGTGTGTTTCAGTGTGTGTGAGAGAAAGCAGTGATGAAATCATGAAAATGTTGAATAGAGAACTCCAGCTACATTTTGAGTTGAGTTGGGTTTCTTGTCACTTTAGATTGAAACTGAGGTCAAAGTTGTGATAATTTGACTTCATTTCAAAGACACTCTGTTTTACACTGTTTTCATAATTTAATTTTGAAGTTTCTTTTTTGTGCACATGTAATCATGTGGTTTTAATCTAGTTTCGATCTTAATCTTTCTAAATTAGGAATTCATATTCACCTATTCCCAGTAACCTTCATCTTTACACTTCGTATCTCCAATTGAGAACAGCATTGCTTCATCTGCACTCAAATTTCAGAGGTAACCCTTCAGTTTCAACCTAATTATTCCTCAATTGATGAAATTGTTATTGTTTTCCTTATAGTTCTTGAATTGATCAATTCATAAAGTATGAATATCCGACCTTGAATCTGCATAAACATGGTAATTCTATGCAATTAAGGCTGTTTCTTGAACTGAGAAACTTTTTAATCCTTCAATTTTATCAAAAAACTTGATAGAAATCTGTTCTTGTTTGCAGGATCTTGAACAAAACCCAATGGCAAGGACTTCTTATTCTTGGCAAATAGCAGTTGTACTCCTGGCATTTTTGTTTGTACCAATTCATTGTCTTAAACCACATAATGCCTCTCAAGAACAAATCCTTTTGGAAATTCAGCATCTTCTGTATTATCCTGTTGTTCTTAGTAGCTGGAATAATGCCACTGATTTCTGCAATACTGTTCAAAGTTCATCTGTTACAGTTGTTTGCTATGAAGATTTAGTAACACAACTTCACATAATCAGCGGTGATAAAGCAACTCCATTGCCTAAAGATTTCTCAATAGACACATTTTTCGCAACACTTGTTAGGCTTCCAAGCTTGAAAGTCCTTAAGTTGGTTTCATTAGGATTATGGGGACAATTACCAGCAACAATTTCCCAACTATCATCATTAGAAATACTTAACATTACTTCAAACCACTTCACCGGGACCATCCAGCCCGAAATCACATCTTTGACCAATCTCCAATCACTTGTACTCGATGACAATAAGTTTACGGGCTGGATTCCAGCCCGTATCAACTTCTTGTCACGTTTATCGGTTTTGAGTTTGAAAAACAATTTGTTAAACGGGATGTTGCCTGAATCTTTAGGTAGTTTGGTTGATCTTCGGGTTCTTGCGCTTTCTCACAACAATTTCTCCGGCCAAGTGCCTGATCTTCGTAGTTTGACAAACCTTCAAGTTCTTGAACTTGAAGATAATTCTCTAGGACCCGAGTTCCCTAGGGTCAGTGATAGAATCATCTCCATTGTGTTAAGAGACAACAAGTTCACCGCAGGATTACCAGAACAACTACATTTTTTTTATCAACTTAAAAAGCTTGACATAGCTCTAAACCGATTTACAGGACCCTTCCTGACTTCTATTCTATCTTTACCATCGGTAACTTATCTAGACATCGAAGGGAACCGGTTTACAGGAAAGCTTTTTGAGGATCTTGCTTGTAATCCTGAGCTTGTATACGTCGACTTGTCTGCTAATCTTTTGACCGGGAGACTACCTAGCTGTCTTGTGTCTTCAAATGCCCGGAATGTGGCCTATGACGGGAACTGTTTGACTACAAACAATGGCAATGAAGCGAGAACGCAAAAGCCGATCTCGTTTTGTAGCAACGAAGCTTTGGCGGTAGGAATCATCCCCAGACATCATAAAGAGGGTAAGGGCTCAAAAGTAGCTCTTGCTTTTGGGATCACCGGAGGGATTATCGGAGTGATCATGTTGGTTGGTGTAGCATTCTTGATTTTCCGACAAGTTCATGGTAAAAAGGTGGTGAAACCGCCATCGCCAGTCGTTTCTACTGCAACTTCTTCTTACACTTCAAAGTTGCTTTCAGATGCAAGTAAGCTTTTCGAACTTTCAACCTTCTTTTGTATCTGATTCTGAATTTCTGATTATTCAATATCACATCCAAACACCCGTTGATTCATCTGATTATACTCGACTCCTCGTTTATCAATGAATAATTCCATCTTAAAGGATATGTTACTCGAGCAATGAAGCTTGCAACACTTGGTCTCCCCCCTCACCGAACCTTCTCGCTGGAGGAACTCGAGGAGGCTACTAATGGATTCGATACATCAACCTTCATTGGTGAAAGCTCTCATGGTCAGGTACATTTCCGTAGTTGCACGAACAATCTTTCTTATTTCTTTAGCGGCAAATTCGATTATGATGACTTCTTTTTCAAAGATCAGATGTACAGAGGCCAACTTAGGGACGGATCATGGGTAGCCATCCAATGCCTGAAAATGAAACGGAATCAAAGTATGCAATCGTTTACTCGTCACATAGAGTTAATCTCGAAACTTAGACACCAGCATTTGGTAAGTGCTCTTGGACACTGCTTTGAGTTTTATCTGGATGATTCAAGTGTCAGCAGACTATTTCTGGTGTTCGAGTATGCACCAAACGGTACACTTAGAGACTGGATCTCCGGTAAACTCGATAAAAGCTTCTCAAATTTTCACATGAAGTAGAAAATAATAAATTGACCTGCTAAACTAAACTTGTCTAATAGGGAATGACAGTGGAAAAACATTGTCATGGAGTCAAAGAATAGCAGCTGCAATAGGCATAGTGAAGGGGATTCAGTTTCTTCATTCAGGTGTTTTTCCCCAATTGTTCTCAAGCAACCTGAAGATAACAGACATTCTGTTGGATCAGAATTTCACCGCAAAGATTAGCTGCTACAATCTGCCATTATTGGATCAAACTATCGAAAAGGTATTTATGATGAAACATTTCATCATCAAACATTCAAACAGTTTCACATCAATGTCACGAAATTATGAATTACGAATTACGAATTATGAATTATGAAGCATAATATTCGCAATGCAACAGAGTGGAGTGCAGATCTATTTCAACAAATTCAAAGAGCCTAATCGTGCGAGGTGAGTAATTAATTAACGAACACAAAGCTATCAGATAATCAATTATCCAATTCATACGTTCCTACTTACGTTTCCCCCAATTTCTAGGGTTAGCAATCCGGAGAAACTCGACGTGTACGATTTCGGCGTTATACTACTCGAAACCATTCTCGCAAAACCGTTACGCACACAAAAGGAAGTAGAATCAGTAAAACAACAGTTTCATACCAGAATTACAGCCGATGATGGAGCTATAAACGACCTGATCGATCCGGCGGTTCGTGATGCATGTTGCGATCAATCGTTAACAACAATGGCGGAGATCTGCAGCAGGTGTTTGGAGAACGATCCATCGGAGAGGCCGTCGGTGGAGGATATGCTGTGGAATCTGCAATTTGCTGCACAAGTTCAGGAGGCGTGGCGGAGTAGTGAAGGATCGCCGATTTCATCTTCGCGACGTGCGATCACAGAGCAGTAGGATTGGTTTGTTTCAGTATGTATGCAGAAGAGTATATATGAAGATGATCAAAGGGAGGAATTCGATTTGTAAAAGAGTAGATAGGTTAACGGTTTATGTAAGTTTTGTTACAGTTAACTGCAACAATAATATGGAATACGATTAAGCCATCCGTAGTCATTGAGTCTTCGTGAAAGAAAACGCCCCAGACGTTATGGTGGTGTTTTATATGTAAGTAAATGAGTCGAGCCGTTTGTGAGCTATTTGAGATTGGCTTGATAAAAAGCTTGAAACGAGTCGAGCTCGAGCTTTGAAATAGGGTTTGTTTAATAAACGAGCTCGAGCCCGAGCTTTACATATCGAGTTCGAGCTGGCTCGCAAGCCTTAACGAGTTTTTATTTAATTTTTATAAATATTTTTTATAAGATAATGATTATTATATATAAAATTATGATTAAATAATAAGTAATATGTATTATTTTCTAGGAAAATTGGATTTTAATAATCCAAGTTATTACCAATTGGCCAATATTAATCCCAATTTCAAAATTGGCCTACATTAATCCCAATTATTAAGGGTTGGATTTCATTGGACCCCCGTTAAGTTTTCCTTAACTCCGTTAGTTTTTTGTTGACGTGGCAGCCACGTGGCTTTTATTAATCAGTGCAACGTCAACAAAAAACTAACGGAGTTAAGGAAAACTTAACGGGGGTCCAATGAAATCCAACACCTTAATAATTGGGATTAATGTAGGCCAATTTTGAAATTGAGATTAATATTGGCCAATTGGTAAAACTTGGATTATTAAAATCCAATTTTCCTACTTTCTATATAAAAATGTATAATTCTAAATATATACAAATTTAATTATAAAAAATAATAATTAATAATAAACGAGCCGAGCTCGAGCTTAAATAACTCTTCACGAGCCGAACTCGAGCTTCAGAAATAAAGCTCGAATCGAGCCGAGCTCGAGCTCGAGCTCTGCTAAATTTAAACGAGACGAGCTCGAGCCTAGACGAGCTCTGGCTCGACTCGGCTCGTTTACACCCCTACGTGCATATGTGGTCGAAGAACAAGCAAAAGTGGAGTGAGTGCGGGGCTCTCTTTATTCCAACTTTTTTAAATAAATAAAAAAAAATTAAAAAAAAAACTCTATCATCTTCTTCAACCTCGTTCATTCATGAAAGAATAAGTAAATTACAAATTTAGTCCCTGTATTTTGCATGGATTTTACATATATTTCTTAGTTTTCATTTATTATGGATTTAGTCCCAATCTTTTGACAAATTGTTTCGGATTTCGTCCTTCCGTCTAACTCCTGTTAATTTTTTCCGTTAATTTTTTTTAGAATTCCTATTATGCCCCGATTATTTATTAAAAAAAAAAAAGAAGAAACGGTTTAAAAGAAGGAAGTAGAAAGAGAGAAAGAGGAGACGCAGCTTTCGGCGACCCTTCTGTTAGACTATTTGCTTCTTTTCCGCCGAAAGAGGAGACTGAACCTAGTCGCTGGAGACGGAGCTCTATTCGTCGGAGAACGAATGACTCTTTTTAGGGTTAAGAGGTTCTAGGATGTTCTAAAATGTCATGATGGTTAAGACGTTATTAAGATGTAGAACATCTTAATAACTGGAAAAAAACAAACGAATCTACGTCTGAATATGTCTGACCGAATCAGATGTAACATCTATTCAGAGGTTTTTTCAAAAAACAAAGAGGGCCTAACTTTTTGACTTCTGAAGAGAGGTGAAAGTTAAGCTTATATTTTTTGTGGCACGTGTAGACATCTGATAGACTGGTTTGTGCTGGGACGAAGCTTCTCCCGGGCAGACCGGGCCCGGGCCCATCCGTTTTTCGCTCGGTATTGTAAATTTATACATGTTCAATCTGAACAAAAAAAATATTTATATAGTCCGGCTCTATCCTTTTTGGCCCCATGACTTTCGATCCTAGCCGCCTTTCGGCCCAAGCTTCGCCCCTAGGTTTGTGGTCCCCTAGAATTTCTAATCATTATCTGAAGGTATGAGTCTTGTTTTCTCAGGTATGGTCCAAATTTGAAACTTTAAATTAGTCAAATAATATCGAGTAATTTAAGAGAGAAAAAAAAGGATTTGAAACTTTAAAGTTTCAAATTGGAGGGTATAATTTCAATTTGAAGCCTTCATTGATGTTCATTGAGAAAACAAAAAATTAAAAGGTTTTTCCCAACAACGGGTCGGTTTAGTCGTGAAGGATCTAAGAGCACAACAATTGAGTCCAAAGCCAACCCAATGGCAATCAAAAATGAAATGTACCATTTTTTAAAGCGAGTTTAAAATATTAGCCCATTGATTGCAACCAATATGTAGCTAAAAAAATAAAACATATATCTAATGGGATGAAAGTCAAGCTAAGGGCATTTCTGTAAGTAGTCATAAATAGTTTAGGGTTTTTCATAAATGACAAGTATAAAAATGTGAACTTTATAAATTTGTCGCATTATCTGATTCAAAAATTAATAATCTAATTAATTACGTTCGGTTATTTGGTCAAATGGTATTGATGATAAGAGGAAGATTCATGACTGAAAGGTTATGAGTTTGATTCCTGAGCCTAACAGGTTTTTTATCTGACTGCTTGCAGAGATGGTTTTCCTCGAGAATAAGCTCAACTACTGTAATTAGCCTTTAGTTTAACGTTTAAGAAAAACCAATTAATTCGTATAGATGTTGACTTCTTAACTGCTAAGCTAAACAATCAAATATTATTCAATCAAAATTCAAAGCATTGACCAAAAGTTTAAGTGCAAAAGGCCTCCAGCAGGCCCATTTGAAATACTCCACCAACAACTACATGACAAACTTGGAATCTTCCACATCAGCTGTTATAGTCTTGTAGACTTGGTCTAATCCAAAGTAGTTTATTATATGACATATATCCTCAATAAGTTTAAAATATAGGATACAAAGTATTTCATGTCAAACCCACCTCATTAACTTTAACACTTCAACCTATATAAAAATTCACCAATTTTGATCCAAACCCATCCATTTTCCCACCTTTTGTAAATAGTACTAAGAATTTGGTGTACGTCTTGTTTAAATCCATCTCTCTTAAACTACCATTTGACCCTTTAGAAGTCAATAGACCTGGAAACTATGAGGTCATTTGGGCATAACTCATATAAAAATACAAAGATAAAAAATAAGAATGCTTACATCAATCTGAAGTAGCCCAAAACTCTTTTTACCCTTATGTTGTGTTCGCCCCTTGTAATAGTCGTTTTGTAACTTATACGTAAATACGTAATTATTTAACATTTTGCGTAATTGTGACCGAGAGTAATGATTTAAAATCCGGATTGACCGCCGATTCGACCGGTCGAACTGGTGACTAGAGGCTAGCTAAGATGGTTGGGTGTGTTCGGTTTAGTCTACTTCCGAATTGATTTTTGACCCGTCAGTTCTTACGGTTCAACCGGCCCATAACCGTCCCGTTAATTGAACCGGTTTTTAAGACTTTATTGCATTAAACACTCCAATTTAGTATGTTTTGGATAAATATAGTTGGATTAAAACTTATATTGATGTTTTTGGATAATTGTAATTTATTTAAGACTTTATTGAAGCTTTTTTTTTACATTTGTGGTGTCTAAAAGTTTATAAAGTGTATATTATAATTTTATAGGTTTGAATACTCAATCCTATTCGACCTTCTGGGCCAACCAGGTGACCACTTTTTACACAAATTCTATCCGGTTTAGAAACATTTGCTGAGGCACTAACAGTAACAATATTGGCCTTCAATTCCCTAACGGTACTTATTCCCTAACAATACTTATTTAATACATATGATCACCAACCGCCAACTATACTAATATTAATTCTAAAAAGAAAAGGATAAAAAAAAAGAATGAAATAAAATTAATGTACTAGTTGGTTAGTTTTGGAAAAAAAAAACGTTGTTTAATATCAAAAAAAAAATTAAAATAAATAAATAAATAAAAAACTAGGTTTGAATGGCTGTTTAACATTTAAAAAAGAAAAAATATATATATGAGATGTTAATATATAGAGAAACGTTAAACGTACACATCAGCGGTTGTGGTACACCCTCCAAGCAAATGCTTGTTTATATGGTTCTTTAATTTACTTAATATAGAAATAAAAAAATATGTACGGATTAGCTATATATATATGGAGAGGATCATTTGAGAACCAATTTAGTTTGGGAACTTTTAAGAACCATTCTAAGCCATTAGTTTATATATGTAGAAATCCCCCATGAATTTGAATGTTTCCCCCCTGAAAATTAGTGGCTCAGAATGGTTCTCAAAAGTTCTCAAAAGAAAAAGCTCTCATTTGAACCTAACCCTATATAAATACCTTTAACATGACTACTGCAGATATCCACACTAACTATACATCTTCATTAATCAAAATAACATTTCCTGCAGGCTAGTTAAATAACTACCACCTGAAGAAAAGAAATGGCAGCAGTTGGAACCCTCCCCAAAACCTCCTCTACTGAGCCTCCTCCTCTCCGTCCATTGGCCAACTTTCCTCCTTCTGCATGGGGTGATTTGTTCCTATCATTCTCTCTTAGACATTTCTGTAAGATCAATCAATTTATAATTCCCACTACGTACCTATATGGCTATATATGAAAAAAAATTATTATAAAAAGTAAATGGTTGATGGATATGAAAAATTTTGTATTTGGTAAATGAATTGTTTGTTTTTTCCGGTAGCAAGCTTGACTTAGTTTGCTACATTAGCAAAGTTTTCAGTATTTGTTAGTGGTAGTAGCAAACTTGACAACTTTGCTATTGATAGCAACAAAACTTAACTGACTTTGCTACTAAGTACTAACGGAAGCAAAACTTTGAGACTTTGCTACTGCCAATAGCAAACTTAAAGTTTGCTACTTTGAGCAAACGGGGTGATAAAAATTGGTGAAAGTAACAAACTTTATGTTTGCTATTGACAGTAACAAAGTCTAGAAGTTTGCTACTGGTAGTAGCAAAGTTAATCAAGTTTGTTACTGCCACTAACAAATTCTGACAACTTTACTGCTGCCAATAAGAAACTCAGTCAAGTTTTCTTTTGGGAAAAACAAATTAACAACTCATTTATCAAATACAAAAATTTTCACACCCATAAACCATTTACCTTCTTTAATACAAATTATATCTAAATAAAATTTATATATATAACTACTTACACATTTCAATTACATGCATGCATATATGCATGATATGATGTTTATATAACTTGGATCCATAATAATTAATAGGCGTGATATATATGAATGATGGTTTCTTTTTATAGATGATGGAAGGATATGCTAAGGCCATGGAAGAGCCAAAAGAACAAGTGAGAAGATTGATCTTCGATCCAACAATCGATTCAGATAAGAAACTAGGTTTGATTTATACGGTTCACCGTCTTGGTCTTACATATATGTTCTTGAAAGAGATTGAAGGCCAGCTTGAAAATATGTTCAATGATTTCAACTTAGATGATTATGTTGAAGTTGATCTACACACAACTTGTATTAACTTTCAAGCTTTCCGACACCTTGGTTACAAACTACCTAGTGGTAATTCATTTCATCTCCCTTCTTCTTTTATGAGTAATGCATGCATGCAATATTTTCCATCAAATTTGTGACCTTAATTGCATCATGCATATGTGTTTAACAAATTCAAGGACGATGACTCGATTACATTCAAGGAATACATAACCACCGATGTGAGGGGTATGTTAGGCTTATATGAATCTGCTCAACTGAGACTAAAAGGAGAAAAGATTCTAGATGACGCCTTAGCGTTCACAGAAGCTAAACTCAAGAGTTTAGTAAACACTCTGGAAGGCAATCTTGCAGAACAAGTGAAACAATCATTGAAAAGGCCATTTCATCATGGGATGCCAATGGTAGAGGCAAGGCTATATTTCTCCAACTATCAAGAAGAATGCTCCACACACGACTCGCTAGTAAAGCTTGCAGAGATGCACTTCAACTATTTGCAGCTACAACAAAAGGAAGAACTTCGGATTGTTTCAAAGTAAGTCATATATATGAGTGTTTTACTACACGAAATGGCTTACTACACATTTTATAAGCTAAGTATATAAAAAATAAATGCGGAATTGCATATTTCCTCCCTAATTTAGAGAAAAATTGCATATTTTCCCAAAATATAAGTTTTCAATGCACAATTTACAATTCTCTTTAAGCATGAATTGGGAAAATATGCAATTTTACAAGTTTACAGGGGTAGATATGCAATTGCCCCAAAAATAAAAGTCTAAGTTTCATGTACAATATTGTTTTCAGGTGGTGGAAGGATATGAGGTTTCAAGAAACTAATCCTTATATAAGGGATAGAGTGCCAGAGATTTACTTATGGATCTTAGGATTGTACTTTGAACCTAGGTATTCTTCGGCACGAATAATTGCGACCAAAATTACGTTGTTTCTAGTGGTGCTAGATGACACATATGATGCTTATGCTACCATTGATGAGATCCGCCTTCTAACCGATGCAATAAATAGGTAACAAATATTGCATAGATAGTTAGGCTGTGTTTTGTGCACTAGCTGATAAAAATATTGTTTGGTAAATACTAGCTGATAAACTAGCTAAAAAATATAAAATGACATAAAAGTTCACGAATTCTCTAGCATTTATCTATAAGTTAGGGAAGGGTAAAACTGTAAATATTATAAAAACTAGTTGAAACGCTACTCCAACTAGTTTTTCAAAAGCTAGCTTAGCTTTTTGAAATTACCAAACGGGACTTTAAAAAAAACTAGTTTTTTTTTAAAGTCACGTTTGATAACGTCAAAAAGCTAGCTTATGGCGCGCCAAACATTACCTTAATTTCCTCAATAAATGAGTAAAACACAATTGAAAGGGGAATATAATATAACCATGTCGTTTCAAATTCAAAGTAAAACTACTAATGCGCTATTAATGATACTTTGTTATATATATTAACACTAGTTTTTGATACCCGTGCGACGCACGGGCGGTTTTAAAAAACGTATACAAAATTTAACATGTTATAAAAATGTAATTCAATAATTAGAATTAAAGAAAAAAATTAACATTCGACAATATAAAAAGTTATAAATTTAAAAAACAGTATTCATATCCTCATTTATTATGAATCAATTTCATTTAATTTCAGTTTTTAAATTAGGATATGAGATATGCATTTATTGTCAATTATTTTGTTAAAAAATTAGTTAATGACTTTGTCAATTATTCAAACCAATTAGAAAAATATAAATAAGGGAAACCATTTGAGCGGGAAAATGAAGAAAAATGATTGTTGTGGTGATACCATGTGGCATTCAATCTTTTCATATATATATTATATAGATTCTGTTTACTTAATTTCAGATGGGACATTAGTGCTATGAGCCAAATTCCAGAGTACATTAGACCATTCTATAAAATTCTTCTAAACGAGTATGCCGAACTTGAGGAGCAACAAGCTAAAGGACGCGTGAAGAGTGTTATTGCTTCAAAAGAAGCGGTATGATTCGCTCGTTTTGGTTATTGAAAATTTCATCTTCTCCTTCCTATTGATATTCATTTTTGGTCTTTCATATGTAAAAATCTAGTTCCAAGACATTGCTAGAGGGTACCTTGAGGAGGCTGAGTGGACAAGCAGTGGATATGTTGCATCATTTCCAGAATATATGAAGAATGGATTAATCACTTCTGCCTACAATATTATTTCTAAATCTGCTTTGGTGGGGATGGGTGAGATAGTGAGTCAAGATGATGTGGCTTGGTATGAAAGTCATCCAAAGATTTTGCAAGCTTCAGAGTTAATTTCAAGACTCCAAGATGATGTTATGACTTACCAGGTAAATATTACTTAAATTCCCTTTTTGGGTCGTTATATTTAAACACACACATTTGATACAATCATCGTTTGAGGCAAAACGACCCAATAGGGGGAGGGGGAGGGGGGTATTTATATAATAAAATAAATTTTTATTTGGACCAAACGACCTCTCTATATGACCATTTTGTCCAAAATGACTATATGGAGTGTGTGTGGATATCAAAGGTATGTGTTTAAATAGCCAGACCAATAAACTATTACTGCTTACTACTTCAACATATATAACAAAGTGTTATGTGAACTTCAATAAGTTCGAGCGTAAAAGAGGACAGTCAGCCACTGGTGTTGATGCATACATGAAAACCTATGGCATGTCGGAAAAGGAAGCTATTGAGGAGCTGAAGAAAATGATCAAAGATGCATGGAAGGATATAAACGAAGGTTGTCTGAAGCCCAGAGAAGTGTCGATGCATGTGCTTGCCCCGATTCTTAATCTTGCACGAATGATAGACGTGGTATACAGATACGACGATGGGTTTACTTTCCCGGGAAAGACCCTCAAAGAGTATATTACTCTCTTGTTTGTCGATTCGTTTCCCATTTGAACCGTTACTAGCGGTTATGGTCTATTATCGTTATTAGCGGTTACAGTTTAGAGAACTACTTCTCTATATTGTGTTTGTTTCTCCACAGATTTCTATTCTGATCAATAATTATATTAAACTCATACTAAGGTTCATATCTAGTGTGTGTTTTATAAGAATATTTGTATGAGTCCTCATGTAATCCAAAATGTTTTTGCATAAAGTGATGCCACTGTTTAATTAATTAGTCAGAATATGTTCACAACTCACAAGAGTTCAATATGACTGAAAATTCAGTACTAAAAGTCTATATGTAGTGGCAACTAAAAATCATACAACTTTAACAGCAACACGTAAATATTCATCATATTCGTCGGAAATATTATCGCTTGTAAGTTGACGAATGACGGATGTGCACTTTTGTAGCAGTGTGAAACTTTCATCATCCTCGCGTTCATCCCTTCATGAAACCATTCAAAATTTCCGGCTACGTCCAAACAAACTTTTAGACGTCCGGAATCTTGCTGCGAATGTTTATTCATTATACAGGGGATCTCCGATAAAGTAATCTCTCATTAGTCGGTCTTTAGCCTCTAGAAGATCGTGTGGAACATGTCTCTCTTTTTGGAGGAGTTGTATCTTCTAGTTCGATCGAGGGGGAGGCATCGCTAGAAAGAAAATTCGAAATCAGCGTTATTGTCGGAATCCGCACTATTTGAAGATAACAGAAGAAGTCGATGGAAGAATAATGTTATGTCTCATGTTAGAAGAAGAAAATATATAATCGTAGAATGGATTGTGAATTTTCAGTATAAAAAGGTTTGTGTATATATTTTCTTAAAAACAAATATTTTATTGTTCTTGACCGTTAAAGGTCTTGGATTCTTGAAAAACACCACCCCACGGTCACTTTTGCTCCACCACCACCAGCTCTTGTACTCGAAATCTATAGCCGCTTGAACTAGCCATGGGGTGACGACGATGTAGCCAGGTCTACCCGAGCGGCTAGCCGTGACACTAGCCTTTTGCCACCCCCTTTCCCCTTTTTGATTCATCACAATTCCCATGGGATGTCTATATATAGATATATTTGTGTTGGAAATTGAAATATTCTATAGCATTCTACATTGTGGAAAAACCATGAGGCGTGTTAAAGGAATCTTTACTTTTAGGTCAAAATCTCTCATAATTTTCATTTTGTGATGCCACAAAAGAACACATCCTTCCCTTTAAATGTCCACATAACCAAATCCACAAACAACATTTACTTGTACCCGTGTTAGCACCATGGCAGAGCTAAACACTATGAGCGGTTCAGCAGATGGTCGTAGGAAGGGCATCAGAAAGCGGGTTGACAACTCAACTGAATCAATGTCACTAGAATCAGGCTCGACTTGTGGGGTCCCTTGTGGGGCGTGCAAGTTCTTGAGGCGGAGGTGTGTCAATGGGTGCATCTTCTCGCCTCATTTTAGCCAAGACCACGGGACCGCACTGTTTGCTGAAGTGCACAAGGTGTTTGGGGCCAGCAATGTGTCGAAGCTCTTGGTGCAGCTTCCGGTGCACCACCGACAGCATGCGGCTGAGACCATTTTATATGAAGCTCAGGCTAGGTTGGCTGACCCTGTTTATGGCTGTGTCTCAATTATCATTGGTTTGCAACAACAGGTACAATTTTGCATTCCAAAATAGTGTTCAATTTCATTCATAATCACACAAAACCTCTGAATCATTCAGACTTTTGATTTTATTCAAATATAGATAGAAACTTTGAAGATGGAGCTAGCAATGGTGCAGAACCAGCTGATTAACCACAGACTCATGGTGGCAAATGCACTCCAGGGCTCACTGCCCCACCATGAACCGCTGCCGATGTATTCAACTGGTCCATCTTTTGCAAATTATATGCAGAATCCTGTAAATGATCATCAGAATGCACTTCAATCAGAGCTGACTTTTGACCCGCTTCAACTTTCTCAATCTTTTTCGCAAAGACGAAGGTGATAACGAGGACGAAAGTGGGACCTTTAGCATACAGTGACCAAATGCTTCAATCTAGATGTCTTCCATAGTTGTAATGATCTGGAAATATAGTATAAATATATGCATACAAGAAGAAATTACAAAAATACATTTCACTAGCTTTTGATTGAATTTGAAGCTACATTTTGTATGACTTTAAATTCTGTTTTATTTTCTTCTAAAATGTGTTTACAAGACCGATACCCAACTCTTCTGCCAGCTCATCCCATATCGGTAGCAGTATTAAAACAACTAGAAATATGGCTACTGTAACCGCCGTTCTCCTCCATGTTCCAACCTCTGTCACATCATTTAGGCAAGGTTTTTCCGCTGTCCTCTGTCAAAATGTAACATTTTAAAGCAACAAAAACTCATATTTACCAATATCTAGAGTATGTTTTGGCCAAAATTAGTTTTGAGTATGTTTTGGCCAAAATTAGTTGCAGCTGTAGTTACGAGTTACAATTTTAAGTTGTGGCTTAACATTCGACATATGAGAGGTGATTTGACACAATAAAAAGTGATTCGTGCATGACGAACAATTGTCATTTGACAATTTTACCCTTACATCAAAATAAAAGATGGAAATGTTTAAGATATAAGAGTAAAGTTGTCAAAATACAACAATCTGTTGTGTACAAATAATTTTTTGTTGTATACAAATCAACTCCTAAAATATATACAAAAGTATTTGTAGGTGAAAAAGGTAAAATGACAAAGAAAGACAAGTATATTATCTCAAAATGATGAAATTAAATTTAGACTTAAATTTAAATATCTGAATATCATCATATAACATATAGTACTTTCATATACTGATTTTTATTCATAATAAATTTATGGAGAGTTTTTCTTTTTGACAGTATCAAAGTAACTTCTATGGAGTATTTAATTAAAAAGTTCAAAAACCCAAATAATCAAACAAGCATACCCACTCAAAACATCTAGGGAGGGTGATATAGGGGCAAAACTTACCTCCATCTCATGGGATAAAGAGGCCCCGGCAAAAAAAGCAAAAATGATAAACGTAATTAACAAAAATGTTTAGGTAAATCAGAAAAAAATAATTAAAAGTAGTCAGTTATAAACATAGATAACACTAAGAAGTACATAGTAATTCATGAAACAAAAAGCAGTAAAAGTAAAATTTTGCTTTCTTAGTTACTAGAGCTTATTTATTGGTTAACTTATTTTTGGATCTTTTCTTTATCGCAATTCAAAGAGCTTTGTTATCCATGCAAAACTTTTTTTCTTTCCAAAGACAGCTTATTGTTATCATAAAAACTAAAAAAATAATAAAAAAAGCTCTGAAATGCTCCTAAGAGTTGTATGCCATAACCTAGTAAGGGTAGTTTTGATATTTCAGTCTCATACCTGGCATATCAGCACATACAATCCCCAAGGAAGCGATAAAGGTCCACCAAGCTGCATTCACGAAAATATACCAAACAATATTACTACAGTATCTTTATTATTATATTCTTATAGCTACAATAATGATTTGTCAAAATATCCTAATTTGAGTAAGTTTTAAGTGAGTAACATTTGAAGGAATTAAAATGTCACCATACCACTCCAAGCCCAAGTAATGAATAAGTTGTCAAACCAAATCCAACAAGTGCATCCTTCCCAAAAGCACCCTGTTAGATACATAAAGGTATATTTCAAGGTTAGAAATTATAAAAGTATATTAAATCCATTTAGGAGTTCCACAAGTAACAGAATCGGGCTTAAACAGAAACCTGAACCACTCTTCCGCCATCAAGGCATCCAACCGGAAGCATATTGAAAGCCGTAGTAGTCAAACCACACCTGCAAAGTCAATTTCCCAAATTAACAACAAGAAATCCAAATTCTAGATAAGCTATGCCAAATTAAATGCAACTTTTTACTCCTTATATGACTGACTATAAGTCAGACTAACTAAATATGACAAAAACGAAAAGTCTTATAGATGTAAGATCAATGTAATTAATATTTAATGTCAATTAAGTAGGCATTGCTGCAAACAAAAAATATGTATTTGAAAATAATAACATCCAAGAACAGTACATCACCAGCCAGCAATTACAAGTGGATGGATCAAGACTGTAGCTCCATGCATGGCACTGCATAGACAACAATAATTATTAAAATAACTAGGAAAAAACATTATAATCATGTTATATAAAAGATAGAACAATTATAAAGCTTTTTAAAAATATCAATCACCCAACATAATTAAGTAGGAAAGCGTACGTGTATCCTAACATGGCTCTACTAATGAGCCCAAGAAGTAAAGAGCCCTGAAAAAGCATGCTAGGAACCTGCACCATATCCGCTGCAGCGTCTGGTTTTGATGAAAGCAGCAGCCCAACAGCAAACATTGAAAGAGATAATGTGGCCCCTGCAAACGGGCCCGCTAAAGAGATGTCCACTTTTGTCTTTCTGTCAGGAAGAATCGATTTAAACTGCATGATTCAAGAAACATGTAGTGTTTTTAATTCAAATTAATAAAAAAGAAAATAATTTTTGCTTCATGGTAACGAAAGTACGAAACACATATATGTTTATAGATATAGAGAATAATTATATGTATGAACCTGAGTTATTGCCCCAAAGCTTCCAAGAGTGATATTGGGAATAAAAAAGGGAATGCTTAACTTTACTTTCTTTGGGAAGGCAGCAAGGAAATGTCCAACTTCCTGCAGACAAAAAATACAAAAATAAATAAATAAATAAATAAATAAATAAATAAATAAATAAATAAATAAATAAATAAACTATAAACAAGGATTTCATTGCATGCTAAATCATTATTCCGTGTTAAAAAAAAAAGAAAAAAAAAAGAAAGAACACTATGTTTTGCAATAAATGAGCATGGTGGTTGAAAAACAGATCAATATTTAAATATCTTTACTATATTATCAATTTGAACATTATAACTTTTAGATTTGTACAGAAGATAAGAAAAGAAAAAAAAATTATAGACTTTAAAAATGGTTTATCTTACGTGAAATAACTGAACACCCAAAACTCCATATGCTAATGGCAATGCAGATTCGACAAACGGATAAAGTAATTGCATATCTGGTGGATCAATGGCATTTGGATCTGTAAAGTACTTAACTACTTCAGGAGGAAGACGATTTATCTGCTCAACACAAAACATTAATTAATAATACCAATTAGATTCATTAGATAATACACATAAATAAACCAGAAAAGCATTTACAATTTAATTGCAACAGTTTCTTTTTCCCAGATTGCAAAAAATTTCCCTTTTGGGTAAGGTTGCACTCGATGTTTACTTTCTTGCTCTCTAGTAACCGCTACAAATATTGTTATTTGTTCATGTTGATTTTGGTATAAAACATTCCCTCTAGTTTGTCCTTATTGAGGTGGCAAAATAGATGTCCCAGTCACATACTTCAATTCTCAAAGTTATAAGTTACATAATCTCCATCCAATAGGATCTTCAGATAGCGAAGTGCTAAACAGTCGATGAAGAATTGGACAAAATCATGTAACTAATATGGGACTTTTACCCGATTCAAACGATTTTTTGGCCGGATTTTGAGTGTTCGGTATAGGAGGATGATTCTGGTGGTCCATGTGATAAAGATATAGGATGGCAGCCTGTTTGATAAATAGTGATACCGAAATGGCCCATATATACAATATCCATTTACAATAATTGATGAGTGAAATTATATTGAACATAGTTTATTTTAGTAAAAAAAATGACTTCAAATGTTTTAGGCATTAGATATACACCTTGGGTGACTTTCGGCCCGTAGGGACCCATTTCCTATTTTAGCTACTTCTTGTTTTACTGGTTTAATCCCTTAGAAATAACACAACGTCACAACCCGAATTGGTCCATTCATAAGTCGATGGGTCAAACTACCACTTCTATATAAAACATTTGCAGAAACATATAGACGTGTAAAATACCTGAGATGCAATTCCTAGCTCCACAGAGGAACCGATAGTCAAAACAAACAACAAGAGAGCAATTACATACTGCCAAAGTGTTGTTTGTCCGGGTTCTGAAACCTCTTTCCTCAGCATACCAAAGCTAACCCGTGGACCGCCACGTGGATCTGGATCTTCTGAATTGGGCTCCTCTACCATGAATAAGTTATACTTATCTCCCATTATTTCAGCCAGCTGACTCTGGAGTTTGGCAAAAACGTCTTCTCTATTTCCCCTGAGATTTCCAAGAAAAAGAATACCTTCACCGAAATCTCCGAATGGTTCTTCCTTTGTTAACCAAAAAGTCGAATAGCCGAAAAGTTTGTCCTTTATGAGCTTTACATCAGCAGGGTCAACTTTTTCTGGTCCAAGAAGTTCCATAAGTTTAAAGGAGTCAACTTGAAAGTTATTATACGCCGACCCGAGTGGAGCAATCGATGGCACCTGCAGAAGAAAGAAATAGAGCATTAGAACCATGGTTTTTTTTCTTTTTGGCATTTAAATTTCCACAAATAGTCCAAAATCACTTTTGCCAGCAAACTATATAGTTCATGATTCTTTCCTCACTTCAATTTTCCAATCTTCAACCTCTAACGTATTTTTTTATAACCGTGAGAACCCGAACTCAAGTGGCCCTGGGATCACGTAAAACTCACCTTGCGGCCTTGCGCTAGGCAACAAGGGGTTAAAAGCAGAAACCTGATGAACTGGATCTGAACCTAAGACCTAAGCTCACGGATTTGCTTTTGACTGCCTGAGTGAAAATTCGTGGTTCCTAAGGGTGACCGTCTACTCCGACTCAAACACGCTTAACTGTCAATGCACCCAAAAGTCAAAACGCGTTAGTAACAATTTGAGGTCCAGTACTCCTCATGAACCCGAATTCAACAACTGATGCAAGATAACCGATCACTTAAAAACTGGTAAAAAGCGTTGGTGCTTCGTTTTCCTAGTTCCTAAGGGTGACCCGTCTACTTCCACTCAAACACGCTTAACTGTCTATGAGCCCAAAACGCATTAGTAACAATTTGAGGTCCAGTATTCCTCATGAACCCGAAGTCAATAACCGGTCACTTGAAACAACAGGTAAAATGCGTTGGTGCTATATACTCAATCTATCTATTTACTAACCCAATGATTTATATAATCAATCATTTAAAAAAAAGTAAAACTAAAGCACAAACAAAACAATGTGGCACCAAAATGAATACGAAACAGAGAAACTCAGAAACTCACCCTGGAAGAAACAGAAGCCGGAGGCGCCACAGGTTTCTCCAAATCCGCCTCTCCACCGGCGGCAGTCTCTTCCGGCGAAATCGTTACCAAATTTGAATCCTTAGACACATCATTATCCTCTCCATTTCCATCACCGTCAGTATTATTCTCACGATGACTAGCAAAGCACTCAAATCCACCGAAAAAACACTTATTATCACCGTCTAAACCTACAATTCGACGCCTCTGTTTCAAACATATCTCTCTACTACACAAACTATAACTGTCCTTTCTGTCGTGAAGTCGAAATCGGTCTGTGAAATCGATACGATTAGGTCGTAAACGGAACCCTAGATTCAGTGTGCTCGTGAAACTACAGCTCATGAGTGTACCCATACGAACTGGATTCGATTCTGTGGCGGTTTCTACCACGATTTCATACAGATGAAACGGTTGAAGATGCTAATGCGATATGGTTCTGTATGAATTACTAATCCAGAGATTTTGAAACAAAATGAAAGATGAATTTGGGGGAATTTCGAGCGATGAAGGAGAAGTTTCAGACCCTTTGACAACCCAAAGAAGCAGCAGCAAAGGGATAAATCTTTATTTTTGGGGAAGAAATTAACAAATTGAAGAAAAAATCTTTATCTGAAACGATGGGCAGATAGTGTTTATATTGTTCGGTTATTGTCATATCCCGATCATTTTTAACGGTAAATTTTAATTAGTTATGGGCATTATCCACTCATCCGATTATTTTTATTTTTTATCAGAGAATTATTTTTATTTTTTATCAGAGAAAACTCATCATGATGTTAGATTATATTGTTAGATTGTATCGTATCTAACAATTAAGTTATAGCGGAAGTCTTAATGAACAGCTCACAGCAACAACATATATAAACATAAATGCAATCTTAAACATCTACTACCCCGAGTAGATGAAAAGTACGAGTCTTAATACAATATCTTAAGTAACAATTAATGTCTTACGCGCGTTATCTAAGAAACCCAAAAAGAAAACAAACAAAACAACCACAACTACCAATCGCAACCTCCCAAAAGCCTCTTATCTTCACTTTTCTGAAATACACGCTAAAACATATCAACATAAAAGCTAATGAAACACAACCAGTTTTTAATAATATATTATTAGAAAAACTTGTATGCTAATAACTTACAAGACACAATCACCATATATTAAAAATTCATTAGCGACTCTCGGATGCGCTAACCATAAATGGTTTATAAAAATTAATAAAAAAGGTGTATACACAAAGCATAAATGAAGCAATGTACTATTCATTACAGCAAAAACTTTATCAACACTATAATATCAAGTGTTTTAAGTTTGTTTCATACTTAAAAGGCTGTAAATGTTATAAAATAAATATTTAGCATGAGCTTTGAGGATTAGTGATGTTAAAATCTTCCATATTGAGTTTTTATTTTAATCTTCACAGACACGAGTATGCGATAGGGGCGGATTTAGTAGGAGTCATAAGAATACAATATTTTTTTCGTATTTATGTAGAAACATATATACAAAACTTTTAAATGTACCAATTGTTTCAACTTTCAAGCCCCTTCCTACGCACGTCCCCTTCCATTTGTCTTTCTAGGTTTGATTACTACTTGTAGCATTTTTATTTTTTTCTGTTCTTAAGTTGAATTAGGCCCAAACTTCCAACCTATGTTGAATTAGGCCCAAACTTCCAACCTATGTTGAATTAGGCCCAAACTTCTAACCAGCACCGGCCCATATAAGATTCAAAATATGTATCAGCCTAGGCCCCATAAATCCATGGGTTTAATTAAGGGGGCGACGATCTCTACTCCCAAGAACAACAAGCACGACCTAGAAAAAATATAGATTGAAGTAAATGTCAAAACATGTTAAGTTGGATGGGATGGTAGTAGAATTGTAGTAGAATTATAGTATAATAGAGGGATGGTGATAGAAAACTAGTAGAATATCTAGTGACATTTTGGTAAATTAATAGTGGTAATGTGGCATTATGGTAATTGTGTGGAACAACTTAGCCTATTTTTGCCCAACTCTCAGAGAAGATGTAAATGTTTAGATGATGAAGCAGCAACAGTGAAGCAGTGAAACAGCCATATGAAGATGAGAGGTGGCGGTGGTAGCCTCGTGAAGCAATCCTAAGGCGTTCCTGAAGCTGTGATAATCCTTCAATTACTGATTAAGACGTAAAATGTTCAGAAATTCATTAAAATTTAAGTTGTGACCATCCTTCAATTCATTTTGAACAAATTACTTGATAGAAAATTCATCTGAATTTTATTTTGATCTAAAAATATCATTATTGAAACTAAAAGGATCAAAGACGTAAAATGTTGAAATTCGAATTGCAGATAACTACTATCACAATTATATGTATGCGCTCCTCTTGAAACTCCCTCGTTTGGTTCTTACATATTCCAATAACATAACATTCAAAATCCATACTCAAATTCAAAAATTGAATCTAATTTTATCCGATCAGTGATTTGGTACACTCCAAATTTTTTGATCTGAAAGTGACTATACAACTTCAGATTTATCCGGTTAAAACATGTGATAAAGTTTTACATGAAAACTGTCAAAGATGCTGAATAAAATAATATATTTTAATTTATATCAAATATTACTATCTATATAATTAGTAAAAGTGTTATGAACAATTGGTTGATACTATTTTGTTATTTTTGGTGTTTCTTTATAAAACCAACTAGTTTTTTTATTATTTACGACAGCTGGCTTTTAATGTAAAACTATAAAAGTAATCTTAAGGTGATAATTCTTACACACAAACAGTAAAGTTTTAGATGTTGTTTCGAAGTTAACAAACTAATATAGATATTGAAGTAGATTAAAATATATATAAATTTATCGTTACAGCACGAATAAAGAAAACCACAAAACGCAATTTCTATTGTTTATATCATGAGCTAAAGAAAAATTAAAAAAAAAATGTTTATATCATAAGTTAAAGAAAAATAAATAAAAAATGAAATTTCTTGTAATCAACACCCTTCCAAAAGATGTCCTTATGCCCTTAACGGTGACACGCTTATCATGTGTGACGGTGTGAGATAAACGTCACCGAGATCAAGGTTTGTTTTTTTTATAGAAACACCCCTACACTATAGAGATAATGCTTGGACCCCCCCTACATTATGAAGAGTGATATTCATTCACTAGCAACAAATGAAAAATCTAAATTAGAGACTAATATCTTGTGTTTTATTAAACTATGAACATCCTCTAGGATGTAAAGGGGACCATGATATAAAATAAAAATTCATTAAAAAGATATTATGTTTTATTACATAAAAAACATCTTTGTTAAACCTCTATTGTCTAGTCACGGTTAGGCCTAACTGTGACGTCTGACCCCGCCCCTATATGTCATGGTTAGGCCTAAATAGGACGTTTAGGTATGAGATATGGCGAAAAAAGAAGCGGTAATAAGAATCGTTAGAAGTGTATATTAAATATGTCATTCTGTTGGTTTGCTTTTCAAATGGTAAATTTATAAACAACTATATTCATACTTAAATCTGCATTATTTTATCCGTAACGTGATTTTATCATCATAATAACATTGAATGAGAAATAAACTAGGTTGAGATGTGTACTTTTTTTTATTCTTTTAAAACTGTGTATCTAGAACTTATTTTACAAGTGTAGTTGAAAAATGATTCACCGAGCCGGATCAGCCTAAAGTTGAGGGCGGGTGGTTTTAAAACTCTATCGGTTTCTCATGGGTTCGCGCTTGTGAGTTCTTTCACCAATATAGAAATTCGAGCCATGGTTTGGGATTGTGGGTCTGACAAGAGCCCGGGTCCGAACGGGTTTGATTTTCATTTTTTCAAGAAATAATGGAAGTTCTCGCTACCGATTTCAGGTTGATTATGGATAGGTTCGTGCACAGTTGTCCATTAGCAACATATGTAACTCTTCGTTTATTTCTCTTATAGCTAAGATCAAGAGCCCACTTAGCGTGGATGATTTCCGCCTCATTAGCCTTGTTGGTTCGATTACAAGGTTATTGTGAAGGTTTTGGTGAATCATCTTTCTTTGGTTGTTAGGGACGTTATTAGTGAGTGTCAACTCAGGTTTGTGAATGGAGGGTTTATTCTTGACGGCCCTATGATTGTGAATGGGGTGGTTCCTCGGTTAAAGCAATCTAAACGTAGACAGTTTTCTTCAAAATTGACTTCGAAAAGACATATGATTCCTTTAATTTGAATTTTCTACTCACCTACTCCTTAGTTTAACATTACCCATGGCTTAGGCAATGAGATCCTCTTTCACCTCTTCTTTTCGCCATTTCCATGGAAGCTCTCAATATCATTATCCAACACACTTGCAATGCGGGTCCTTTTCACGATACCTTTCTTCCTCCTTCTTCTAGGCCTATGCTCTCTCATTTATTTTATGCAGACGATGTGATCATTATAGGAGAGACATATCTTTCAAATATGACAAATTCTGAGAGAACTTCAAATTATCTTAGTTTTGCTTGTATGGGGTTAATGTAGATCGGGGGGTTATGAATAATTTTGCCAATGAATTACATTGCAAGGTAGGGAGCTTTCCAATTATATATCTTAGGGTTCCCCCTTGAACTGAACATGAATCGTTTCAAGAACTGGAAATTGGTGGTGGACGATGTAGCGAAACGGTTGTCCATGTGGAAGAGAGAAACTATTTCCTTCGGGGGCCGGGTTACTCTTATTAAGGCGGTTCTTGGAGCGGTGCCCTCTTATTACTTGTCTCTTTTTCGTGCCCCGATCAAGGTAATCAAAGACACTGAGTCTCTTAATCACAAGTTGGGGAGGTTCGGTGTTGGAAAAAAAATTCTTGGGTGTCATGAAACAATATGTTGGCGGATAAGAAAGACGTAGAGATGTGTATTGGTTTGATACATGTTTCAAACTCGGTTATGCTCTCCAAATGGTGGTTTGGATTTAGAGAAAATCCGAACCCTTATGGGTTCGGGTTATTTCCGCTTTGCATCAAAACTAGGAGAGTCCCATATTTTTTTGTGTGTAGAAAATCCATTGTTGGTCATGAGACAACATGTTGGATGATTTTTCTAAAGCTTGGGATAGATGTTAAAGAATGGGTAAATTTTTTTAAGGGGTATTTCTCTTTCTGCTACAAATGACCAATGGGGGTGGGGGATTGATGTGATGCAAACTTATGAGGTTCGGTTAGTTTGTGACTCTTTAAATAATCGTGTTCTTGGATCACATGGTTCCCCTTTCCCGTGGAAAAGGTGTGTGCTTAAAGTAAACATGTTCGTGTGGAAGGTGGGTCTAGACCGTATTCCGTCCAAATGAATCCTAGGACGAGGGGTGTTTTGGTGGATCCGACATGTTCCGGGTGTGGTTTTTTTTTTTTTTTTTAAAACGGTGGATCATATTCTTCTTCACTGTCAGCAAAGTGGACATATTATACGCCACTTACATGTTACTTTTGCAAACTTTGTGTTTCAAACCTACAAACAACTCAAACACACACAAAACATGATATATCACATTTTATAACATTTATTTTATGTATCACACAAAATGCTAGCAATCTTTCCATGCTAAAACTAAGTTTACTCATAGGTTACTCACCTTATAGTCTCAAACCGAGTTCATATTATCTTTATGACCCGTTAACCACATTACTTTGTGTTTCAACTCATTATCCACATGCTTCTGTACGTTCCTATTTAAGGATAGTAATTACCTCTTATTTAATAGATAAATATTGTGGATCGTCCGTTCCTATTTAAGGATAGTAATTACCAAGTCAAAAACATTATAAACATAATTAACGGGACAAACCTTATTATTTTTATAGCATTATCTAGCCTTATATATTAATATAATTATATTATATATTTGGCACATTTTACTCCAATCATCTAGTCGGATAGCATCACGTGTGCCTCAAATGATTTGTTCAACGCGTATTATAATGTTATAAATAGAAAATCATGTAGTCCCAAAAATGATATTCCATAAAATATATTTTTCTATTTATTTTCTAATTAAAAACAAACACGAAAATGATTTCATGTCAACGATTATTAATCCACTAATTTTATCAAGCAAAATTGGTATAGTGGTTAAATTCTAAGCTTGTGGTTGAAGAGAACCATGTTCTAGTCTCACTCACATCACTTTGTGAGATATTGGTGAGCAATGAAGGATTGAGTTTGTTTGATCCAGAGTCACAAAGGGAGGGTTTACGAGCTTGCGCGGTTCCCGCCCGATGGTGCAAATGGGGGGCGCTCCCGGGTTCCCTCGCTATGAGGTTCGGACACGGGACAGTGGGTAGGTCCAGGGTAACCAGTCCCAATACACCGCTGAGCCAAATTGCCATGAAAAAAATAAAAATTAATCCACTAATTTTAAGATAACTAAAATTTTTTGTTCTAAATCATGTTCAAATGCTCGCCAACCTTTTAAAAGAAAGTGTTTTTTCGTTCGTCCTGATAATGTGGCAGTATTTCCACTTCTCTATTTTGTAACATTACCGTCACTATTTGTCACAACTTGTCGAGACTAGTCATCAATGGGACTAACCCAATAATCTTGGGCCTAACTAAATTGCCCGTTCCTATTTAAGGATAGTAATTTACCAAGTCAAAAACATTATAAACATAATTAACGGGACAAGCCTTATTAACTAAATGGTTCACTCCAAACCTTAAGGCATAAAATCTGCAATATATATGAGGCGTCGCCTCCTTATTCTAGGTCTCTTTCTTATCCCCTTTCTCATTTTTACTTATTTTCTGTCTGTGAGCTTTATTCTCAACGAATAATATACTGATGTTAAGCGTCAGAGAGTGGTCCAGAGACTCCGGACTCTGGTCATTTTCTAACGTGTTTTCTACTATGATCGTAGATTCGTAATTACATAGATTACATAGATTCAGACATAGTGAACTAATATATTAAAGATCCGGTTCAATTGGCCTGACCCGATCAGCTCGGGAGTGATGTCCCATCGATACAAGAGGCGCCACGTCATCCCTTCCCGGACCCATACCGCTTCCCCATCCTCCATAGACCAAAAAAGGGTTCGAAACTCAGGGTATGTAAATGCAATTCCGTAAATGTCAAAGGGCAAGTAATGCAAAATCTACACTTGGACAGTTCATCATCAACCATACGAGCATGTATGTATTATGTGCCCATCTCCTCGGACCATAAAATCATAAATTTCCTCCCAATAATTCAATCTCCATTCGTCGATTCAATTGAATCTTCAAAATCAAAACCATGGAGATCCTATAATCCTCATCAATTCAATTCAATTCAATTCAATTCCCCCAATCATCATCCTCACTGCAAATGGTGATTTCATCTTCAAAACCATCTATTTTCACCCCCAAAATCACACTCATTATCCTCCTAATCACCACCACCATCTCCACCGCCGCCGCCGGCGGCGAAACCACCGCCTGCACCGCCATCCACGACCAAAACTCCGCCGCCTCACGATGCAGTTACGTCAAAACAACCGCCGGTTGCAATCCAAAAGGATACATCAATTACCTCCGAATATTCTACTGTAATTTCTCCTCACCTTTCTCCCAATTAGGCTTCGTGATCTTACTCATATGGCTCGTTATACTCTTCTACATATTAAGCAATACCGCATCGGAATACTTTTGTCCGGCGGTCGAGCACTTATCGAGATCGCTCAATCTCTCTCCGGCGATCGCCGGAACCACTCTCCTCCCGTTGGGAAACGGATCCACCGACGTTTTCTCGAGCGTGATCGCGTTCACGAGCACCGCCGATGGCGGAGATATCGGCGTCAATAGCGTGTTAGGCGGCTCGATTTTCATCTCCACCGTGGTCGTCGGAGTTCTCAGCCTGTTGATCACTTACCGCGGGAAAATTGTGGTGATTGATAAACCTAATTTCATCAGAGATGTTGTGTTTCTTCTCATAACCCTGACTAATCTCCTCATAATTATCATAATTGGGGAGATTAGTTTGTTTGCATCTGTTGTGTTTATCTCCACTTATATAATTTACATCTTGTTAGTCAGTTACATGCATATCATCAGCAAACAGAAACATAACAGAATTACTGATTCTGTTATTTCTGTTAGTTCTGTTAATTCGGTTAATTCTGTTAATGATGATCATGTGATCAGAGTCCCGTTGCTGGGTTCGATGATCATCGACGACGACAACGTTGTACATCCTGCAGAAAAGGTTGTACATTATGAAGAGCAAGTTGTAGAGTACAATAAGAAAAGGTGGATTATGAGGTTTCTTTGTTATGTTATGAAGTTGCCAGTTTACTTGCCTAGAAGGCTAACAATCCCAGTGATAACTAAAGAAAGATGGTCAAAGCCCTTTTTGGTAATTTCAATGGTGTTAGCACCAATCATGGTGGCTGTAATTTGGAACACAAAACAGGGGAATCTTGGGGTGAAAGCTAGCTTGGTGATGTATGTGGTGGTGGGTTCAATTGGGATTGCTTTAGGGACTTGTACATATTCTTTTACAAGTAGTACCATGCCACCACAAAAGTGTTTGGAGTTTTGGTATGCAAGTGGGTTCCTAATGAGTGTCACTTGGACATATGTGACTTGTAGTGAATTGGTTTCTTTGTTGGAGTCATTAGGGAACATCATAGGAATGAACCCTGCAATCTTAGGGCTCACTATCCTAGCTTGGGGGAACTCAATTGGGGACCTTGCTGCCAATGTGGCTTTGGCTATGTTTGGTGGGCCCGATGGGCCTCAGATCGCGATGTCGGGATGTTATGCTGGACCTTTGTTTAATGTTCTTGTTGGGTTAGGGATTTCATTCGTATTCGTGTCATGGTCAAGGTATCCTGATCCGTATGTCATTCCTGAAGACCCGAATCTTAGGGAAACCATCGGGTTTTTGATGGTTGGTTTGCTTTGGGCTCTCGTGATTTTGCCGAAAAGAAATATGCGACTCGATCAAACACTTGGAGGTGGACTCTTGGTGATATACTTGTGCTTCTTATTCATAAAGCTTGCTAGGGCTACTGGTTTGCTTGGCTAGACTATTTGTAAGTACTAAGTAGTAGTTAGCATCAACGTTTTTAAGGAATTTAATTGTAATTTAGTAGCTTGTTGTAACACATCCTTCAACAAATGAAATGTGTTTAAAATTCACTAGCAATAACTTACAGTTGTTTAACTTTGTTGCTAAAAACATCCTAATTGAACGTAGGTTTAAAAAGACTTGGCTTTTATATGTATAAAAGTTACAAAATTTGATGGCCGAGAGGTTAAGTAACTCTCTTGACCCTCATGTGGCTCATCACTCGAAGCACGACTATAGCATGTATGTGTTTATCTACCAAATGACACATGACCTTCCACCATTAATGTGTCTAGAAACGGTGTCACTCAAGTGATTTTCAATTCGTATAATAAACAAAAAGAGGTCGATATGTGAGTATGATTAGAGAGTGTGTCTGAGCTGTTATAAAACATGTATGTGTATAACTTATTTTTTTAATAATAATCTGTATCTATGATATATTATAATACATATGAGGAGGACAATGTTGTCATGTACTTAAAAATTAAGAGTTTTAATGAGGTAAAATAGTCTTTTAAACAAATAACTAAAATTATCTTTTTAATAAAAGATAAAACTTAAACAGTCTATTTAATTTAATGATGGCATATAAATAAGTAAAATAATAACTCAAATACGATAAATTATATTTTATATATATAAACGATTATCGCGTTGCAAATTATCATTGTCATAATATCGCGTAGATTTCTGACTATATCTATATATATGAATGATCCCTTGTGTATGTAAGTTTATTTTCTATGTAGTAATTATAGACGTTATATAAAGGCTCATGATTTATACACATGTCATTTTCATTTGAACATAGATTATTCACGATCATTGGCTTTTAAACGATCCAAAACCTTTTCTTTTAATGGGTTTAATTATTTAATTATATAAATATTTAAAAAGATATACTCATCATATAATAAAGTACTTAAACGAGTTAAACGAACACAATATTGATGTAAAATAATAAATTTTGAGACTCAAAATCTTTGCCGGGACAGTTTCGATGGCTTATCGGCAAGTCTTTGCCGGTGTTCGGTCCCCACGGCTCATGGTTTTTCTTTAATTTCCAAAAGTTTTCAACACAATTTTCAAAGAGAACATCGTCAAAGACTTGCCGAGAAGCCATTGAAACTGTCCCGACAAAGACTCTGAGTCTCAAAATTTATTTTTTTACATCACTACTGTGTTCGTTTAACTCGTTTAAGTAATTTATTATATGGTGAGTAGATTTTTTTAAGGTTTCTAAAATTAAATAATTATAACCATTAAAAAAAAAGTTTGGATCGTTTAAAAGCCAACGATCGTGGATAATCTGTGTTCAAATGAAAATGACATGTGTCTAAAACTCTAAATCATGTCCCTATATTAAACGGATGAATCAAAATCGTTGGTATCAAGTTGTCCACTTTCACTCATTTAGTTAGGCGTGTTTGTCTTTGATTTATAGATGTCGAACATTGAGCCAAATCATTTGTGGGTAAAGGGTAATGTTACAAAACATGTCGTCTTCGATTGTACCAAAACTGATATCGATTGGCTTAGGAACAAGATAAGTAGTGGAGTGTAGCAATTTGCTATTAGGCATGGGCTTGTCAATATAATACAATCACACATGTTCATTTTTTTATTATAATATAAAAAAAGATGTTATTTTATTTCTATTGTTGTGTATATTTTATCTTTTGTAATATTTATGCTTAAGTATCTTTTGTGTTGTTACTTCTATAATTATAAAAATTAATTAAAAAAAGAAAAGAAAAAACTATGAATCTAGTTTATCTTATATTTTCCACTCCTTGAAATGACAAAACATATCTATCTCACTACTAGACTCCGACCATCCAACATAAGCTTCCAAAAACATGTCTTTTACTTTGAAAATCCTAAGAAAAAAAATCATCTAAAGTCATATTTCTAAAGTTTTAGCTAAAAGTTTAGAAAAATGCAAATGTAATTTTCTAAAAAAATGTAATTGATTAATTTAATTTAATTCAACCCGTTTAAATATTCGTATCAAATAAAAAAAATTAAAAATACACCAACAACTTCTTTTCTACTCTATTTATCTCTAATTTCTTTCACATCAACAACTTATTTTCTACACTAAAATGAATCCGAACGATCCAAACAACAAGTGGTCCGAGTAAAACTATTATACGCAACAACCGAACTCGTTTCTATTCAATCAAAACCCGAGTTCTTGATCGGTAATGGAGCCACAATCCTCACAAACCCTGATTACTCAAGCACCATATTTATTTAATTTTTTTTTGTATTGTAATCTTATCTTTTAGTTCAATGTTAAGTAATTTTCTTTTAGTTTTATGTTATTTCTAATTAATATAAAATGCGTAAAATTAAAAAAAAAACGAAAAAAAATATATAAATCATTCATATTCACATGGATATACCCCTCTCCATGTGAGTGGTGTAAGAATGATGGAGAAAGTATATAACTCATGTCCTAGTAATGAATACAATGTTAATGAATATAACCGTTAATATGCATTATCTTCTAATAATCAATATTGTAAAGTAATATAAATAGAAATTAGTTACGTAAGTAACATAACTAAACTAGAAGTCAACAATGAACTCATTTTAGTATAATTAAGGTTGCATAGTTAGAAATGCTTGATAATCATTATTTGATTTAACTTTATGTCACTTTTGTTATTTATTTATTGCACACTAAAACTAAACTACACAACATCCTACCTACCTCCCGAGATTAAAACTTGCTAAATGTAACATCTTAAATTTTCGGTATATTTTATACTCTAGCCTCTAGGACCGGTGGAATTTATATTAAACTAGATTTTATAACTCACGCGTTGCCGTGGGCATAACACGACCACAAAGTATACGACATAAAAACTATGTTACACGACCGTACACCACCAACTCACTTACAAAATTTGTTGATACTGGGAATAGTATTAAAACACCAAACCATGTGTTAAATTTTTAACGCATAACAAAACAAATGATAAAAAAAATTAACTAATTTTTTAATCGTGTCACGTGACGTCACCAGAGACTGTCACGTGACAGATTTACATTAGACCATCAAAATACTCTTCATATGGAACTTAACTTTGTTATATTGTTATATATAGAAATAGGAATGCTCATTTGATGCTATTGCTTGGATTTGAGTTATGTTGTTTATCATTGAAATGGGGTTAACTGAAACTCATATAACAAGTATAAGGGTGTTAGATTACACTTATCATAAATAAGGACCAAAGTGTTAGATGAACAAAGTTGATTTAAAATCCTTACGTTTAAGATGAGTTTCATGTTTTTGGAAGTCCTAAAGTTGAAAGTGTGTGTTGAATGGGGCCTTGAGAAAGAAATCTGTGGATAGCATGACCTATCAAGAAGAAAAGATCAAATTTGCTATAACTGAAGTTAGAAATCAAGCTTGGAAGGTCAAAACAAAATCTAATGACAAACATCACTCTTATTTCAAACTTGTAGACTCACCTACTATGTCAGATTTTCACTCGGTAATTAAAAGTACTATTTTTACTTCAACACTACATCCTTATTTTAAACACTTATTTTCCACATCACCTACATCCTTATTTAAAACTATTAATTTATACCAATAAAATATAGGTGGGGCCCAAGATTGGCGTTTGAAGTTTGAAATCCCGAAAGTCATTTCAGACGAAGATCGAAGATCGACCGAAAGATTCTTCTCCATTGTCGTGTTTGTATTTTGAATGGCAGATCACACGTTCATCTCGTTCGTGGCTCATGCGATTGAGCTCCTCTAAGTGGAGAACAACTCATAGCTCATAAGTAATCTTGTGATTTAGTATCCTCTTTTGTTTTTATATAAAAAAAAAGATATTAGATATCATGTTTTTGTGTTGGTTATGGAGTTCAAATGTGAGCATGGTTCGGTTCGGTTTGTTTTTTGGCTCAAACCGAAACCGAATGTTTCGGTTCTTAAAAGAAGAAAAAAACCATTCGGTTTCGGTTTTTTTCGGTTCGTTTTTTTTCCGGTTTCGGTTTGGTTTCGGTTTTTTATAGTATGTGGTTAATATACTTTTAAACTACAGTCGCAACATAAATTCAAAAAATAAAAAGTCGCATATGACACGCGTAACCATACAAAATAAAGTGGTTTTAAATTCAACGGATAGTGTCGCGTTTTCAGATGAAAGGACGATGCTAACTGATATCATCATTAGTGTCGTGACTAGTTTAGAATGAAACTATGATTTAAAGTTTAGAATGACCTTCCTAAAATACTAATTTACACATAGGCCCTCGGTTCGGTTTGATTTTTTTTCGGTTCGGTTTTTCAGTTCGGTTCGGTTCGAGTCTTATTCTACATAACGGTTCGGTTTTTTTCGGTTTTTCTTTCGGTTCAGTTTTATCGGTTTTTTCGGTTTTTTTTCCACCCTTGTTCAATCACTCAAAGTTTAAAAACTATGATTAGAAGTTAGAACTTGAACGTTGAACCAAATCGAAACGGGTTGTCAAAGTCCAAATTGGTGGGAATTGGGCTTCAGAGCCTAATGGTAGGGACACAAATCATAAACTGGGCCTAAGAAACAGAGTGAAACTTTTGGCCCACACTCTCACACTATACAAAACTTACAAACCCTAAATCCCTAATTCTGCTACACAAACCCTAGGCCCCTTTCTCTGTAATCACCGGAGCAAAACCACGCCGCCGTGAACCACCATGGGTCGCGTCCGTACCAAAACCGTGAAGAAATCCTCCCGCCAGGTAATCGAGCGATACTACTCCAAAATGACGCTCGATTTCCACACCAATAAGAAGATCCTCGAAGAAGTCGCCATCATTCCGTCCAAACGCCTCCGCAACAAAATCGCCGGATTCTCCACTCACCTGATGAAGCGGATCCAGAAAGGTCCGGTGAGAGGCATCTCGTTGAAGCTGCAGGAGGAAGAACGGGAGCGCCGTATGGATTTCGTTCCTGATGAATCGGCGATTAAAACCGATCGGATTGAAGTCGATAAGGAGACGATTGATTTGCTCGCTTCGTTGGGGATGAGTGAGCTTCCAGGTATTGTGCTGAAGGAGGATACGCCGTTGGTTTCTACCTCGATTCCGGGAGCCTACGGCGGCGGCGGCCGTGGCGGTTTTGGTGGCGGAGCTGGAAGGAGGTACTGAGAGGATAATTTTGCTGTTTTTTCAGGTAATTTGCGGTTTCAGATCTGCATTATTTATGTGTTCTGTGATGCTAGGGTTTTGAATTTTTGATAAACAATGCTGTGATTTCTAAGCTTGAAGATGGATTAAAGTTCAATTCTATATAAATTTCTATTTTGTTTGCATTTGATATTTATTCTCTTTTGTGATTTGATTTATGGTTTGAATTGGTGTTTTGATTGTTAATTTGGAGATTAAGATTAAGCTAATTTGTTCATCAATTGTAATGTAGTAAAAATCGCTTAGTCGGCCGGTCAGGTACAACCTTGGTTTTAAGCGGGATTTTGAGTGGCAATTGTGATTAATTGGGAAAAATCTGGGAAATCGTTAGGCGACGGACTTCAGATTAGTGTCTAGACGCCGATTAATCGCTGACTAATTCGGATTTTTACAATTTTGGTTAAATTGCCTTTAATCAAGGAACTTCTGATAGATTATTTTTTACAGCACCATTGCAATTTTGGTATGTAGGTGATCTGATTGAATGGGTTTGGCATCTGGTAGCATTGAGAGTTTGTGGTCAATATAATGTTATTACTCAAATGCCATGGAGCTTTATATTTTTGTTTCTGGTATTATCTTTTTTTAGGTATGGTAACATTACTTTCTGGTTTGAGCTCGCTCCATGTTAAAACTTTTTTCTAAAGCTTATTCTTTGTTATTGACATGATAATATATGTTTATAATTAAAAAATTCATATATTTATACTAACTAGAGGCGCAATATTGATCCAAGGATTACAATATGGGGGTTTCTGATAACAAGAAATTGGGTTGATTTGGGCAACTCATATTTTGCGGCGGGTTAACATGGGTGGAGTTTCAAAACAAAAAAGGAAATCGCGGGTCAGGATGGTTCGAACTAAAGAAAAGGGACGAGTATTGAGAAAACATAATCACCTATGATCTTCGTCTTCTTCATTTCTTCATATGATCTTCTCCGGGATGATTTGAGAAAACATAATCACCTTCAAACTAAAGAAAATAGACTGTAAAACTATCACCGTTTTGAGATATAAGGGGATGGTGGTTGATGATCTAGATCTCTTTAGAGGTGTGGAATTTGAAATGGATTCTAGCATTGAAATAATTATGAATTTGAGCTTTCAACAACAGTATGAGTGGATAAAGGAACAATTACATTCTAACTATCACGTCTTTGATGCTAACTCGTCTCATGCAGAAATTAGTTTTAAAACAAATGAGCATATGGAAGAAGCAAACGGCAAGCTAAGCAAACCAGTGATAACATACAAAAGAAGAAAAATATAGGTGTTTCTTCTATTTAAGAAGAAAAATATAGGTGTTTCTTCTATTTAATAACCGCGCAGTGAATCCATCTCTAGCTACATTAAGATATTGACAATTTATGTTAGAGTTGGTTTTATTGCGTGATAGTTAGATAGAAGAAAAGCCTATGTTTTCCTTATTTTGTATGTTATTACTGGTTTGTTTAGCTTGTCGTTTTCTTTCATATGCTTATTTGTTGTAAAACTAATTTTTACATGAGACGAATTAACATTAGAGGCGCTGTAGTTAGGATGTAACTGTACCTCTATCTATACTTATACAGTCGTTGAAGGCTCATATTCATAATTGTTTTGATGCTAAAATCCATTTCAAGTTCCGCATCTCTGAAGAGATCAAGACCATCAACTGTCACCCCCTATATTTGGAAACGGTGATAGTTTCACCGTCTAGTTTGTGTGCTGATATCGACAACAACTTATGCATTTTTCATGAGTAGAATGCAATTTGTTTTGGTAAGTGCGGTCGGGATGGTGTACAAATGACACCTCTTCTACCTTGCCATATTTCTTGAAGTAGAGTTGTACGTCTTCCTTAATGGTAAACAGTTTAAGATCACTCAACAATATGCAAGTTTGTAAGACATCTGCGTCCTTTACATCCTATAGACCCGCCATCCTTTACCTAGTTAATAACAATAGAATACTACATGAATTAGCAACTTATAGTCTTAGGAGCGCTATGGGGCTCTATGATGCCCCCATAGAGCCTCACTACGAATAGCCTAAGCCGAAAAGATAAAAAAATGTGATGCAAAAACAAACCCAACCCTTGCTTTCTTTTTGCTTGGCTCGTATATCACCACATTTGTCCGTAACTATTTCTCGCCTTCTTATTTAAATTAGCGGTGGAAAAAAAGGGATTGCAAAACCTAACCGTATTTTAAAATGGTTTAGATGAAGTTGTAGTAGTTTCAAATTGAACCCTTGGTTTGTATTCGATTCTTAAACTAGCGCAACTAAAGGGGCGTCAAGCCTTTTTTAGTAAACCATGTTATTTCTCTCTTAAAAACCGGTTTACAACTAGATTAGGTTTCACTAAAATTGGTGTTTACTGTTGTTAACCCAAACCGAATATGATTGGAGAAAAAATTGGTTTGTCCACCTCCTATTTGAATCTATAACTTCGATTTTACTTGTTAATACTGTTTAAATTCCCGATTGGATCCACAACTAATAATATCTAATAATAATTCCGGTTTGTATAACTTCCATTCATATAATTAATTCCGATGACTCAATCTAACACTCAAAGAAGCACATAATAGGTTTTGTATACCGTATCAAAGACCTTGTATAAGAAATTTATAAATAAAAAAGGTTCAAATAAGATAGTAATAATGCAACACAACTACCCTCTAAGGTAGTGATTGTATGTATAAATATAAGGGTGTTTTTTTTTTTTAAATTTAAAAAAAGAATGGAACAATAAAAATATTGTTCAATCTGATTTTGTCTTCAAAATTTATGAATAAGAAATTAAAAAATAAATATAACAAAGATAAAAAAAATGATAAAAAACAAAGAAATAAAAATAGAATATATATTTATATATTATTGAATGAAATCAAACAAATAATAAAATAAAATTATAAAATAACAATGGATATAATGATTATTAACGGAAATGTTGGTACAACTGTAAATGTTTTTTGTTTTTACTACCTCGCAAACAACACAAAGTAATAATTCAATTCATTCGTATCAAGTAACCAAACATGACAATTGAATAGTAATAATACGTTTTATTTCACCAACAATTTCATTCACTCTTCCATTCCAACTCACATACATCATTTAGTTTCCCCCTAATTTCACTTAGAATATACATCAATACATGTATTCTCTACCATAGAGGAAGGGCCACCATTTGAACATCAATATACCATTAAATCTTAAATGACCTTTGATACCTAATTAGTTATCACATGGACTGACAAATATTAATTTTGTGAGCTTAAATTGTTATTCATATTTATTAGTTGCAACCATCTGAAGTAACATCTTTTGGTAAAAGAAAACATCTGATGTAAAAGATAGGGACTATACGAATGTGAAGTGAAGTCACTTCAAAGTTCAAACCACTTGAATATAATTAGTTATTTTCATCAATTAAATATGGGTGTTGCTAAGGACACCCAAAAAATTGCTAGGGACACCACCCTTAATGGCCCATTAAGGCCATAATGCCCCATTTGAATAAATCTAAATGCTCCATTATGCCCTTAATGCCCAGTTAAGTCGTGACACCTCATTTAACACAATTTCATAGGGATTGGCGCCAATGATTGGAGAGAGATATAACATAAATGCCCAGTTAAGCCCTAAATGGGGCATTAAGAATCCCAGAAATTTTCTAACTTACATTTGACCATCTTTTGCTTCAAACTTGTATTTTTTTAAAAGTTATAAGTAACATTTTATAAAGGTTTCTAACTTACATTTGACCCTCTTTTCCTTTTAATAACTTACAAATATTAAAATGTTAATTTTTTATATTCGCAACTAAAAGTTTTTTGAAAATTAATCATGATAAATAATAATAATAATAATAATAACAATAATAATAATAATAATAACAACAATAATAATAATAATAATAATAATAATAATAATTTTAAAATAATAAAACGTTAAAGTCTATAAGTTGTGTCGTCAAAGTATAAAACTATAAAAAAATATACTAAAAAAATGAAAGTAGAAAATATTATACGTACATATATATACATATATAGATACACATATTCACTCCATGCAAATACAACTAGTTATGCGTATCTCCCTTAATAATAATAATGCTAATAATAAAAAGTTTAATAATAATAGTAATAATAATAATAAATAATAGTTATAAGTTTCAAATTCAGTGTATTGTGCGAGATACACAGAACTAGTTGCATTTGCATGAAGTTAACATGTGTACCTATATGTGTATATATATGTATGTATAATTATTTTTGACATGAACATATGTACCTATATATGTGTGTGTACATATACTAACATGTATATGAGTTTATATATGTTTATATACATCTAAATACTATAAAACGTTAAAAAAAATATAAAACCTTAAGGCAGGGTTAAGGCCTTAATGCAGCATTAATGTCAAACGTAATGGCCCATTAAGCCCTTAATGCATCATTATGTTCCACTGTAATGCCTGGTTTAGCTTTTTAATGGGGCATTTAGAAACTTAACGGCCCACTAAGGCCTTAATGGGGCATTTAGCTTTTTAATGGGCATTTATTATAATTATAATTATAATTATAATTATAATTATTATCATTATTATTATTATTATTATTATTATTATTATTATTATTATTATTATTATTATTATTAAACATATTATAAGACCTTAATGCCTCATTAAGGTCTTAATGTCCCATTAATGTCACATCCACTTTATTCCCTGTCTGTTGTCAAGTCAATACTTTAATGATTGGAGAGAAGAAACTTTAAGCTTAATGCCCCATTAAGCCCTTAATGGGGCATTAAGCCTCAATAATTGACACTGGGGATCTGTGCAAATGATTGGAGGGAATAAAGTTTAAGCTTAATGCCCCATTAAGCCCTTAATGGGGCATTAAACCCGGTGTCTCTAGCAAAAATTGAGGTGTCTAAAGAAAGGGGCTTAAATATAGGTAACAACTTATACGTAACATTAATGTAATACC
Source organism: Deinandra increscens subsp. villosa (assembly GCA_039602395.1). Classification (NCBI taxonomy): domain Eukaryota; kingdom Viridiplantae; phylum Streptophyta; class Magnoliopsida; order Asterales; family Asteraceae; genus Deinandra; species Deinandra increscens. The sequence goes on from JBCNJP010000003.1 coordinate 3,590,787, forward strand.
TATTAATAAATAACTGATCTGAATTTTTTTCTAAAAATAATTATGGCAAAAGGTTAGTACCGTACGAAAATAATAATCTTATCTTTAGTCTAGTTGTATGCATGTATCATTGTGTTAAATAAGGCTTAACATTTTTATATGATGAGGATTCAAATCTAGTGAAAAAAAACCAAATACCGTTAAAAAAATCTTATAATTATGGAATAGCTTGTGTGTTGTTTGTTAACCTGAAGTACATCAAAAGAATCACTTGACACATATGAAGCTTTTTTATCTATGATATATAGACCGAAACACGAGTGGTATACATCTATGAAAATGAAATTATAACAAGTGACATCAAAGGAAAAACAATAATTTTATAATAGATCGGATTTGAACACATTACTCTAACTAGCAACCTAAGACCGATCAACCTTTTAAATGTTGATTGCTTTACTTTGGTGTTTAGATTGATTATCTTGTAGTTAAAGTGACGCGGGTAACTATCCTAGTGTAGAGCCGATAAAAGATTATTCGAAGATGTAAATAATGTTCATTTTCTTAATTATCGAGTCTTTTATTTGTAGCTATCGTATCTTTTATTTATTGATGTTTATCTCTAATGTTATTAGGATCTAATATAAATATTACTTCTTGATGAATGTTATAAATATTACTTCTTGATGAATGTTTGTGTTAGTTTTTAATTGGAATGATGATTTTGCAAGGTTGTAAGTTTATTGAAATGATGATTTTGCAAATTTGTAAGTTTGAATAAATCTTAATGAGTGTTGGGTTATATAATCACACGATTGTTGTGATTTATATAAATCGTGTAAGCCTTTCCTATCGACACATATTACATTTTATATATTATATTTATTTAATATAAACAAAATCGAAGAGGATATGAATAGTACTTGTGTCTTACCGGTTCACATAGCCTATATAGATGGTTGTCACGTGGCAGCAACAATATAGTTTTGTTTCTTTGCTAAACGCAGGATATTTAGCACATTACGGGTATAGCCGTGTAACATAACATTTATGCCCTACGATCGTTACATTGAGTAACGATAGTTAATGATGTAATGAATAGAGTCGTGTAACATAACTTTTAACTCGTATGTTTTATAATTAGAGTGTTTGTCTTCTTATTTTAATGTCGTTAGTCAACCTCCCGTATTTCCTTTTTTTACATTACGTTTCAGCAATGCAACTATCTTGTTTGACCGCGTCATCCATCCATAAACGCACGGATAGTAAATCTTGTTTGACACAAACTACTACATAAGTTTAGTAGAATACTTAAAAAACTTATGTTCTTAGGCTTTTTACAATTATCACTCAAGCATTAACTATGGATGATGATCGGGGTTAACCCAACAAGTTCAGGGTTCTTATGAAGATTATTAGGTTTTTTTATTTATATGAAAAATATTTTAGTTGATTTGCTTATTAGTATAATTCTTAGGATGTTGAATGGTTAGTATTTAGTTTTTAGTTGTTAACTTTAGATAATGTCATTTGTTTGCTCTAAATCAATGTTCTTTATCCATTATTTGCATTAGTGTCTACTTAGTTCGTTAAAAAACACACCAGTTTATGTATGTCCTATATTTTTTTAGTGGCGAATTTATCATTTTGTCAAATTACTCAACAAACTAAATTACAATTTGTTTGAATTTAAACTCAGAACCTCTAACTAAAAGGACAAAACATCTATCAAATGGGCTAGTCCTATATTAATATATGCCCTATATTCTAGTCCGCAACATAACCAACAATACTAGCAACTCTTGACTTGATTCGGCTTGGTTTTTAATAACTTTAGGTATAAAGAAACAATTTTGTAGCATTATAATGTACTCTTATTAGGAAAGAATACTAAAATTTTAGCCATTGTTTAGAAAAAGTCTTACATAAAGAATTACATGCTTTTTAATAATATAACAAATACAAATTATTTAAATAGTCTTAAATAACTTTACTTTAGAGTTAAATACGATTTGCGTCCCTGTGGTTTGTCGATTTTAACCGTTTGAGTCCATTTTTTAAATTATTAACAAATCTGGCCTCATGGTTGTTTTTCTTAACAAACTAGCCAGTGACCCGGGTAAATACCCGGGGTTGTAACGTAAAAAAATAATAATTAAATATATTATGGAATAAATAATTGGTAAAACGTAATTCAATAATAATAATAAAAAATTCAATAACAATTACAAATTTGAGAAGATAGATTTATACACTATATTTTTTGTTACATTGGTTGGACGACGTCTTCATCCAAAATCAAGACTTTATACCCTTCTTGCTCTTCACCCTTGATAAAGCAACATATAATTGATCATGAGAGAAGACCGGATCTTTCAAATACAATCCAACTCTTAAAAGAGATTGACGTTGGCTTTTGTTTATCGTAATTGAAAAACAAACAAAGATCGAAAACTGTCTTCTCTGAAACCGAAAAGCCATTATTTAATCGGTTGGAATTAATGAAAGTCTAGGAATAAAAGTTCTGAAGGCCAATATTGCTTCCAGAGATAATAACCGCTTCAATCACGTTCTTTCCTAGAGATACGATTTGAAGTCGTGTTCCATTACATAGGTCATTACTTTGATCAATGTTTCTAAGCAACATAATAGGAACACCAACTTTCAACACAAGTTGATGATTTGGAATGTCAGATATATGTAAAGAATTCAAGAAACTAAATATAAGATAAATTACCAATGATTGTACTAAATACGCGAGTTTGTACTATAAAAAAACATGAAATTAAATATAAGATAAAACTAAATTCAAAATAATACTGAAAGGAATAATACATAAAACTAAAAATGAAATAAATATTAAATAAACGTAAACTTACAAATTTAAGAAAACAATGTTTTTGTTACATTTGTTTCTAGACCATCCTTATCTAAAATTAAGATCCAAACACAAAAAATGTGAAATGATCATTTCATCCAAACACTAAAAACTACTACATCACAACATAATTCAACAGCATAAAGCCAGAAAATAAATATGTTTTGGACAAAATGAGAACCAACCCTAAGTGTTTATATAGTTTATGTTGATGACGATGGTTTCTAGATACATATATATTTAGGCAACTCAAGATTCCTCTACAAGTGTTTCAACTCCATCATGGTAGATATTTTCAGCATCTGCCATATGTTATCTTCCATTACACACATTCCAAGAAAAATGGAAACTTTACTTGTATTGTTCACCATAGATGAACACCAGCCCTAGTGGTCCATCTTCATCATTCTCTCATCTTTGTTCCTGGTCAATCCTGTGTTTTAAAAAAAAAAAAACAAATCTAGTTGCATGCAGAATGTGCAAATAATAAATTCATAATCACCTGCTACATTGTGATGATAAACGATACCACTGAAGCGAACATTTTGAGAGCTCCATGGCTTCTTCAGAGCACGACTGCAGTCGTAAAACTGAGCCCAAACTTCGAGAGCCTTCTAAAGCATATAAGCTTAACTTGTTATCCTCGACCAATTTCTTCAGCAATAGCTGGCATTTGATTAGGAGTTAAATAGTTAAGTGGATACAACAGAATAACAAAAGAATAGTTACACTTTAATAGAAATCATCAATATTTGTTCTAATCAAGGGGGCGTCTTACACATTAAATCAAAGTTGTTATCAAATGTGCCAAGTCAAATGCTGCACATTTTTTGGTACGCAGGGAATAATAGATTTAGTAAGAGTAATTATTACAAATTTTTATATAGGATACCTCTTGCTGAAGCTTTACTGAGAATGAAAACTTCTCATGGATTTGTAGCCTCAAGGCTCAAAGCACATGTTCCATATCCATCACCTGGAAAACAAAGGTACAAAAAAAATCTTACTGCTGCCATAGTAAAAGCTGTAATCCTTAGTCAAACAACTGTGATTCATCAATGTATAAAACCTAGATCTTGAGATGATGAGTTTGGTGGGCACATATTGATGATGGCTTGGATCCAATAATACAAAGTTCAACTACTATTAAATGAACAGGGGGATTATGTACGTGTATGTCACCTAAATATTCAACTATTTTCATTAACGTCACTAAAAACAAACAAATATAAACAGTAATATCCCATTCATAACATATTTAAATTAAATGAAATCAGTAGCCATTAAATTCAGAAGTTAAAATTACTATCTAAATCAATCACCCTTTTTCTTAAACATTTTGATTCTCTTCTGTTTCAAATTCACATATCCAATTTGCTAACACATCCACTGACAAATTGTGATTTTACTAATTAAATTTAAAACAAATGTAAATTAACAATACCCAAACATTTTACCTAAATGAATGGTAAGTTTACCATAGATAATCAATCGCTTTTAAAGTTTACCAAATTTACTATTAAAATAGAATAGCAAATTAAACCAAAAATAATTCAAAACCATTAAATAGAATAGCAATTTTATCAAACCATCAACACCATTCTAAATAAGTCAAAACTCCCATTACAAATTTTTAAAATTTAAACTTTTAGTAAATCAACTTTTTATATCTATATTTACTATTTTAACATAGAATAGCAAATTTACCAAAAATACTACAATTTACACATGGCTATAGTAGAAACGCATCTTCTAATATATCACAAATAATGAAAGGAAAAAATATAATTACAGTAAAAACATACCACATGTCACACCAGTGTAACCTTCTTAAGCTTCAGTAGCACCTTTCATATGAGAAAACATAGCCCTTTTTTTGGAAAGGTTAAGATATGTGATGACTTAAACCACCTCAAAAAGAATACCATAATTTCTTGAACTATGAATCTAAAATCATGTCAAATAAGATATGAAAATAAAGCAAGTTTGATCAAAATTCAATAAATTGATTTGAACATATGCTACTAAAAGAATGTAAAGGTTAATTTCAACGCACTTCAAATACATTTTTCCAACGTAATAACACCTATTATAAAAACGAAAGAAAATGATCCTACATAATATCACAAAATAAATGACGATACCTTTCCTGAGGAGCTTGCAAAAGCTTTCACCATCTTTAATCAAAAGTTTCTCGACTGGTTACCAAGTTTTCATAGCATGTAGAAGAGCAGCTTGATTTAAACCAAAATAGTGTTGTAAAACATATTTTTGAATAGTTTACTAAATAGTGTTGTAGTTCTTGGAGGTTTTCTGAACATTAAGACCATACAACTTCATTTAAACCAAAATAAGCAATTTAACCTACGGGAGAAATAGTAGAGAACAAACAAAAACAAAAACATACAACAACAAATAGAAATGAAAAGAAATAGGAGAAGTCACTTGATCGAGCACTTGATCCATTAAAAAGTTTCCAAATCCTCTATTAAACAATAAAATAAATTCCAAAATTAAAATCAAATAACTTAATGGATCAAGTTCTAAATGTGTAAAATATCTATTTTCTACAACTTTGGCACCAAACCTAAGTTACTAACAGAGACCAACTTTAGAAGATGTGCAAAACAAAAGGACTGTACCATTAGCATGTGTGGCGGTACCTTGTCAAGAAACTATTAGCATTCAGCACATCAAAAAGCCAACATAAAATAACCAATCATACGTCTATTAACAACAAACACCAACTTAATTTTAAGAACAATAATAAAAGGAACACTTAAGTAACAAATGTACTTTAGTCACATTCTTCACCCAAAACCTACTATCTTTAAGAATAAGAAGCTTAAAAATAAACTGATGCATTTTATCTTTATATTGGAAATTTGTATTGAATTCATACCTTATAAATAAAGAGTGAGAATTCTTAAAGGTAAAATAGTACAAAGATTTCTTGGATTAATTCCTTTTGTACAATCTTTGGTATGAATAGTCTTTTGTGATAGATTAGCACTTTGTGAAGCAGCATGAGGTTGTTGTTCCTTGTGCTCATTACCTAAATCCATTTCTATTCTTCAAAAGAGAGGATGCCACAACTACTGTTTGTTAAGAAAATTGAAGCCACATCTTAAGCTTAACCTACTAAATTATATCGGCCGTAAATCAATTATTTGAAAAGAATTAGGCTCCAAAATCAATAATCAGATTTGAATAAAACACCTTAGCATTGTTAACTTTAATCAACAATTATTCTTATAACTGATCATTCACTATGAATACCTATATCTTACGGGTCTATGGAGTTTAAAAATCCTGACATACAATATTTCTAGTGACATATGATGGTTCGCTATCTTCGGGCACTAAAAGTGTTTTTAACGCATCTGGGGTGGAACACCCACTATGGCAACCAAACAGAACAAGATGCAAAGAGAAGTGCTTACCTACTGATAGAGGTGAAATGCCCACAACGACAAACAGAACAATAAACTTGAAAACAAAGATCCAAATATTAAGTAATCATATACGAAGCCAATTACACAATCAAAGCTATACAAATCTGCAAAGAAAGATAGAGGCTAACATGTAAAGAGACTTGACACTTAAATTTGACTATGAAACCAAAGTTACAACAGCATAACAAAGAAATTCTCAAACCAAAAAGCACATAAAAGAATTAAGAACACGCTGCATTAATAGTATAAGAAGTATGAAAAGAAAATTAGTACCTGAACTTCAAAGGTAAGGCAAAACAACCTGCAGAAAACAAAAGTGAACCCATGAGACAAATATAAAGAAAATAACACAAAACAAAACTTATAGGTTTTAAAATAAAACCCTAAAACTATTACAATAATCGAATAATCGATTAAAAAACCCTAAAAAATTACTATCCATCTGAAAACCCTAACAAAGTAATCACAGGTACAATGTTTCTAATAGAACTGGTGATTGAAAACGAATCAAAGTAATCGTAATACAGATGCGAAAACAATCTCAAAACACTAAAAATTACAATCGATGAAAAATACATAAACATCTGCATAAAAAACCCCTAAGAAAGTAATCAAACTAATCGATAGGGAAAAAAAGGTAACGAAAACCTCAAATCATAAACTGTTGTTTAAGACATTAGAAGTAGAGGGAGACTTACCTCTCGAAGAAACGACGGTGGACTGCCGTGCAGATGTGGCGGAGAGGGAGAGTTCTCCAAACCCTAAAAAAAGCGACGAATGAAATTGGGGGAGCTCTTAATCGGTTATATACTTACCCGCAATTAACTTGATGGATCTGCATTGGGGATCCGATTGTATTTTGAAACGGATCGTAAGGATCCGCGAGATATTTTAGCCGCAAAACGGATTGTATTTTGAAACGAATGACTTTTTTTTTTTTTTGAATGTAAATTTTAGAAAATGACACATAAGCTTTCTTTAATATTTGTAGAGTGACACATAAGCTTTCTTTAAATAAAGACCAACCCAATGGGTGCCAACTGGGATCGAAAAGCTTTATTTAATATATAGGTAGATTAAATCCCCATGTTTTCATTTCGTTGCTAATTGAGTCTCTGGGCCTAACGGGGTTAGACTTTTTCTGTTAAGTGGAAGGGATATTTTTGCCATTTACTTATGAAGGACTATTTATATAAGTATCCAAAATCAGGGGACTATATATGTAATTTAACTTTCTTTAAACAAAAAAATCAAAACCCCCTCGTTCCCCTTCTTCTTCATCCAAGATTACCACCACAACCGGAAGGAAACACTCAGATCTGGTGGAAGGAGTCTCCGGCGGTTCCTGTCCGACCGAGTTTCCGGCGAAGACAACAGCTCCGGTCGTATCTCCGGCAAGCGATGACTATGCTTTTAACCACAGCAACCTCCGGCCGTTTCTCAGTATCTTTGGTGGTCTCCATCCCCACATAAAGGTTCTTCTTCACACAAACCAGAAGGTTCGAACGGTCAGAATCGTTAACCTTGATCGGAAGCTCAACTGAAGATGATGAGACTAGCCAGATTACCTATTCCCAATCAAAATCAAGTTTTCTGATACCTACTATTTCTCCGGTGATAAAAATTCTGATCAATGGGCTTTTCTTGGTCAGAGACGTGAAGTTCTCACGAAAATGTCACTTCTTCCGGAACATCGTTTTCATCGGAAAAGAAGGATGGGGACCAGCTGCGGACAACCCTCGGAAAAGTGTAGTTGACCCACCGGAATCGCGACTTAGGGTCGCCGGAAGGGAAGAGACAGCAGCGCCGCCGGATCTGCGGCGGAATTCTAGCCGGGTCAGTAGCCGCCGCCGCCATTCCGTTGTTCCTAGCCCGAAAACAAGTCGCCGCCACTGCTATCGCCGGAACCCTAAATGGTCCGCGGCTGTTGGCACCTAAAACAACCACAAAGTACCCTTAGAGACCTACTAACACCACCAGGACCTCCATCATCGTTATTAGCTTCGAACAGGCTGAAAAACACCATCATCTCCATCGCCGATGTTGGCCGGAATCGTGGCCGGTGGTCGCCGGTCTAAACCCCTGGTGAACAAAGATAAATAATTAATAATTTTTTATTTGAACTAAATTACGGAAGAAAAGTTAGAGCATTCACGGTAGATTCCCTAAAAATTATGTGAGTGTAAATCTGTATAATTTAAGGTTTGGTTGTGAGTGGTTGTGAGTAGAGGAGAGAGAAAAACTTTACAAAATCTGTATATTTGACAAAAAAGTTGGTGATTTGCTAAAATTTGAGGATTGGAGGAGAGAGAAAAAGTAATGATAAAAGTATAAAAAGTATTATTTAATTATGATTGTGAGTGGAAGAGAGAGAAAAAGTAATAATAAAATGATAAATTATAGGGATATGGATAGAGAAGCTGATGTGAATGCTCTTAATGATTCTTTTCTGGTCTCTCTTTTACATATATAACATTATTTAAACTAAACTACAGAACCGACCCTTCATCTATACCAGTTGTAAAAAGAGTCCATGATCTATAAAATGACTAAAATATCCTTAAAGTTAACCAACGTTTTGACTCTGTTAAGTCCTAGGGACTCAAATGGCAAAAAATTGGAACCACGAGGCAGGATTTGTTAATAATTTGAAAAATGGACTCAAAGGGATAAAATCGCCAAACCACAGGGATGCAAATCGTATTTAACTCCTTTACTTTATATAAATACGCCACTAGATAGTCAACCGTTGGTCAATTTCATACGAGATATGATTTAATAATTTAGATCGAAGTGGTAAAAATAATTAAAAAAAAAATGTTACTCAGGTTCAATGTTTGAATTTTTTAAACTAAAATTCTCCCAATTTATTGGAGCCCAGCGACCAACCACTAAGTTTTAAATGCAAGGGATACCACACCTCGGCCATGTTCTTCATATTCATTACTTAAAAAAATACACAGTGAAATTGGTTAATAATTTTGATATTATTATAAAAATAAAACTATCCACATACATATGATAGGGAGTTCTAAAGTTTGACTACTTTTGTTTATGGTTTAACCTTCTCTAACAAAATTAGTAAGTACTGGATTTAAATGAGAACACTTATGAGATGTTTTTGTTCCTTAATGAAAATTATAATGTGCTATAATCGGGTTGTTCGGTCGGTCAAATTCAAATGGATCAACTTGTATTAAAGAAATAATTCATATCCTTGATAGTACGTAGAAAAAATGTGGTCTAGTGTAACGTATCTTACGCCCTTTTTGTGACTCGACAAATGATCAAAGAGATATATAGAGCGTACATTGTTCGTATTCAAGTTATGTCATGCCATTTAAGAATAACTTTACTCGTAAATGTGTTTTATCCTGATCAAAAGAGCAGATCCGATTAATTTATGTGATTATCTTTGTGTGCATAACAAACATGATAAACCTTGTAACGTGAGTTATCAAATGGTTTGTAACCCAAAGTTTAACAAGTGGTTTGTATTTTTAAAATTTAATATTGTTTAGCAAATGTATCAATTGAAAACTCAATTATGAGTTTATGACCAATCATTTATTTTAATCTTAACACTCTTAATTATTATTATAATTTTGGAACGATCAACTAATTATTATTTATATCGTTGAGCCACTTTACAGAGAAAATCACTTTTAAGAATGGCCGGATGTAAAAGATGTCTGGCTCCGATATCAAACTCATTACCTCTCAATCCCGAGCCTTACTCAATGCTACTTGACCAAATGACCAGTGGTCAACATCCACATTAACATGACAAGAATTAAGTTGATAATCAAGTGACAGATCATTGGACGCTATTACTTATTAAATGAAAAAAAATATATATATAAAAATAAATAAATATAAATTACAATCTGTCACGAAAAATTCACCCATACAAAACAATAATTTAATAATAATGATAACATAATTGCACCTCTTTATTTCATGTCCAAATCACAGCTTTTATATTTCCGTCCACAACACTCTCATTCTCTATAAATTCATTCAAACCGACTGATTTCTCATCACTTTCGTGCACAGCATTAGAAACCTCCGATCAAATTACTCGAAAATGGGGATAATTTCATTGATGACCGGATGGCCAGGTCCTAGCGGATTCGGGTCATCCACAACCGCCGAACAAGTCACCGCCGGAATCGATGCCTCCGATCTGACCGTAGTCATTACAGGTACTCTCATCAATTTCACTAGCGTTTCTTCATTTGTGTCTCGAGTTTTCGAGCTCATCCGATCGAGCTGGTGAGTAATTGTGTCGAAAAGTAGGTTATATTCATTGCATTGTGAGTTTACTTCGGAATGTTGCTTCAGATTTGATTTGAAAGTTTGAAACCGTGTGTATTTTGATCTACTAGAAGATTTGCCTATTGAAATTTGAAAATGAAACTTGAGATTATAAAAAATAAAAAAATAAAATAAAAAAAAAGAGAAGAAGAAGAAAGAAGAAGATTGAATGAATTTAATGAAACAAATGGAAAAGTTTGGTAACGTCATCGGAACTTGGCCTTACGAGACTTTGAACATGGCCTTACGAGACTTTGACTTTTTCAAACATTTATTCTCTACCAATTTTTTCAATAATGAAAAAGTAATAGTAAAAAAAAAGCCTTTTCGGGCGGATCTTCACGTCACTAAAGTGTGTAGTTATAACACATCTTATAACAGAAATGAGCTTTCATAATGGGAAATCAAAATCGGTCGAGCTCTTAATGGGTGAAATAAGGACGCTTTCCTATCTTTGGATCTCTAATAGAGCAAAAAAGTTTGTGGTTTCATGGGAAGATTGGTGTACTTTTAATTTCTATATGTAATTTTGATTTTTTCCTAGCTTCTTGCTAGGTGCGTTTTCTTAACATAATTTTGGCCATTCAAAAAAAAAAAATTTAACGCATCTTATAAAGTCCTTCTCATCATTATTTCAATATTGAAAAAGTAACAGTGTAAAAAGTCTGTCAGGGTGGGGTCTCCACATCACCAAAGTGTGTAGTCTTAACGCTTCTCATAAAGCCCCTCTCTCATCATTACTTTTTTTCTTTTTAAAAAAATCTTTTAGTACTATCAACCAATCAGAATTCAGAAAATTAGATGGGGGAGAAGCGATAAAATTAATGTTGTGGAGGGTTTTGGCCACATAGCGCCCCCGGGGGCGGTAGTATGTAGTCGTAACGCCTCTCATAAATCCCTTCTCTCATTGTTACTTTTTTTCTTTTTTAAAAAATCTTTTAATACTATCAACCAATCGGAATTCAGACAATTAGATGGAGAGGCGCGATAAAATTATGTTGTGGAGGGTTTTTGGACCATAGCGCCCCGGGGGTGTGCCCGGGCGCTATGTTGCCAATTTGACGCCCACTACGTTTGGCCTTAGTTACAAATAATTTGTATAATGAGTTTGAGCTTGGGGCCATATGTGAGTTAAGATCTGTTTCAGATTTTGATCTAATTCATTTTGAGAGTTGACCCTTAAAAGTCAAAGGCTAATGGTGAGTTTATAGGTGGGGCAAGTGGGATTGGACTAGAGACATCAAGAGTTCTGGCACTGAGAGGAGCTCATGTTATAATAGCAGCAAGGAATATGGAGGCTGCAAAGGAGGCAAAACAAAACATCATTAAAAACAACCAAAATGCTAACATTGATTTGCTTCAACTTGATCTTTCTTGTCTCAAGTCAGTCAAAGCCTTTGCAGATAACTTTTTAGCTCTTAATCTTCCCCTCAACATCTTGATGTGAGTCGTTAGTTCCCTCGTTTTATTTTATTTTATTTTACACTTACATACCTAGAACATAGGGAAGGTGTTTGCATTTACGTGTTATGGGTTAGATTCAATTGAGAACTATTAGTTTTGTAAGAACTATGAGAAGTATTTTAAGCCACCCATTTTTTTCACTTTAAAAATTCTGGAAAAAAAAATAGGAAAAATAAATTGAAAAAAACAAAAAAAAATTAATAAAAAACGAAAATAAATATATTAAGTTTTTTTTTAAATCTGGGAAAAATTAAGACTTAATAAAAAAATTAAATAAGAACGAAAAAAATTAATAAAAAATCTGGTAAAATAAAATTTTTTATAAGTTTTTACTTTTTTTTACTATTTTTATTTAAAAAAAATTAAATATTTTACTTTTTGGTTTTTATTTGTTTTTATTTTTTTACTTATTTATATTTTTTCCAGTTTTTTTAATTATTGTTTATATAATAAAGGTAAAAGAGAAAAAATGAGTGGCTCATAATATAATGGTTCCTATAGTTCTCACAAAATTAGAGTTCTCAATTGATCACAAAACTCATGAGACCTGTCAATACATTGCGTAGCTTGTTTTGGATAACTTATTAAACATTTAAAACTGTTTATTTAAAAAAAAATAATAATTAACTTTGCATTATTTATTCAAAACATATTATTATTTCACACAGAAATAAAAAGATAAGCAGTTAATCAGTTATGATAAGTGATCTCAAAGCAAGTTTTATTATATTAGAACTCCATAACCAGATAAACGGTTTTAATAAGTAAATCCCAAACACCATGAACTCATGCAGTAAAACTATGATGAAAAATCCATGTCTAATTTGACAAAAAAATGTGAAATTATTAGAAACAATGCTGGTATTATGTTCTGCCCCTACCAACTCTCAAAAGATGGAATCGAGATGCAATTCGCCACGAATCATTTAGGTACATCACCCTCCTTGGTTTTAAATAGTTTTATGATATATTATAAAAACTTAAATTTGGTGAAAATGTTTAAAGCATTTCATTATCTTGATCACTATGGAATGACCATATTCAGGTCACTTTTACTTGACAAATCTACTGCTTGACAAGATGAAGTCAACTGCTTCAGCTACCGGTATCGAGGGTAGAATCGTCAATTTGTCATCTGTAACTCATCTCCGAACTTATAAAGAAGGGATCAAATTTGATGCAATTAATGATAAAAACAGGTAGCATTTTCAGGTCACTTTAACTTGGCAAACCTACTACTTCACATTGGAGCAACATTACCAAAAATAAGTATAACATGTATTCTTACAATTAGGGTATAAACGAGCCGAGCTTCTCATGAGTTGATGAGCTGCTCGAGATCAAATCGATAAAAAGCTCGAAACAAGCTCCAGCCGAGCTCAAGCTTTGAAATTGTCTACTAAACGAGCTCGAGCCGGCTCACGAGCCTTTTAGTTATATAATTTTTATTTAATTTATTAGATATACTTTTAAGAAATAGTTATTATTATATATAAAATTATGATAAAATAAGTAAATAATATGTATTATTTCCTATATAAAAAGAATAATTCTAAATATATACAAATTGATTATTAATTATAATAATATATAAAAAAATAAAATTTATTATAGACGAGCCGAGCTTGAGCTTAAGTTAAACGAGCCGACCTCGAGTCTAGACGAGCTCGGACTCAACTCATTTGCACCCTTACTTACAATCATAATCGCAGAAACTCCTGTGAAATCTTATAATTTCTACATGCTTATAAATATGAAAATTTGTAACATGTTTACAAATGGCAACAACTTGACAAAACTGTTGATTAAACCAGTTACTCAGACAAATTGGCATACGGGCAGTCGAAATTGGCAAATTTACTGCACGCAAACGAGCTTTCGCGACTCTTAAAGGTGGATTTTGGTTTCTTCTTTCTTTTCTGTTTTTATTCTACCTTGGGAGATTTCTTATCTTGTTAATTAATTACTTGATGGAATTGCAGGAAGAAGGTGCAAATATTACCGTAAACTCTGTACACCCTGGGCTGATAATGACAAATCTTATGAAACATTCTTTGAATCTTATGAGTAAGTGCATATGGAATCATGTATAAATATGACATTTACATGTAGAAGAAGCTTAGTATGTCTTGTGTATGATTTCTTGCAGGAATTATGAAGTTGCTCACTTATGTCCTATGGAAAAATGTCCCACAGGTAATTTCTTTGACTTATGAGAAATATCCCACAAATATTTTATAAAACCACCATTTGATTTAGGTGCTATTCAGAAACTTCAAATAGTTGAATGTAATGTGTTCAAGTTACAAAAAGATAATTTCTTTGACTTTCACATACTTTTACATCAACATATTAAACTTACTTTCATCTTTTTATCCTTATACGTAAACAAAAAGAAACTACTTTTCCGGCACCACTTTATAACAGAGCTATTAGTAAGGTTCGGGAAGGGTGTGCCGGGAGTGAGACTTACCTGATTATCTCCAGGGGATAGAGAGGCTGCTCTTGAATCTTGATGAAACTTACCTCAAAAGGTTAATTGCGTACAAAAATTGAAAGTAAGTTGCATAAAATGAAGAAAAAAAAAACATATTTTGATTGGGAATAGTAACAAAAAGGTGAAAGTAATTTGCATTTTGAATAATTAACACATGAATAAAACAAACAAACAAACATATTCGGTAAAATCTCACTCAAATAGGATCTTCGGAGGGTTGAGATGATGACAAATCTTATCTCTATCTTACTTGAGAAAACCTTATATTTTCTGTTTTTTTTAACACATAAATAATGGATGACAAAATAGGGAGCAGCAACAACATGTTATGTAGCATTGCATCCATCTATGAAAGGGATAAGTGGGAAGTATTTCTTGGATTGCAATGAATGGCCTGCAAGTGATTTTGCAAGAGATCCTAAGTTGGCTAAGAAGCTTTGGGACTACAGTAACCAACTGCTTGATTCTGCTCTTCAACAAGCCTAGTTTCACAAATATTCTTATTCTTAAGAAGAGTTATGATCCCAACAATAGTATTATACAATGTTAAGTTACAACTCACTCATATTCCATTAGGTTTACTTGATAGATTAAGTAACAGAAGAATCATATTTCTAAGTGTGTTATTATAATATATTTGTTGTCATGTTGGAATAATGGTCCTTCTAGATCTATATTTAGCATTTATGTCCCTATACTATTTAGTAGTGTAATAAAATTTGTATGGAAATAACAACGAATATGCCAAGTAAATCAGTATTATATTTGTTTAATTTAAATTTATAAATTATTTATGACGTAGTTTGATTCTTGAAACTAATCCGACTAGTAAATCAGTAAGACTGTTGGTTTAACGACCGATCTAATTATGAAAACATTATATAATAGTCTGTCATGATTAATGGGAATTGGGAAAAATACTCATCCACTAGTAAAAGTATATCTTTTAAAAAAGATAGTTTGATGGTAAAGTATTTAGCTTAAAATGTTACGAGTTTCAATTCTCTAAATAAACATATATGATGATTTAGTTATAAAAAAAAATCTAAATGAGTGATTTTTTATGACATGGACAGTAATTTTCTCAACTTTCATAAGTTGTATACAGGGACAAGAATAAAATTAGGAAATATAATATTTTTTCCACGTGGCAACTATATGAAATACAATTAACTATCAAAAAGAAAATCAAAACTATTGTAAACAGCATAATGTTTTAACAATGAAACATGTTGATATGGTGCAACGGTTGTGTTTTAACGAGGGATCTCACTAAGCCTCAACTTCATCCACCTCCCACAAACCAAGAGCTCGGACCAAACATGCCGAGGCCGCCACAACGACCGCCGCAAAGATGGGTGGCACCACCAAGTCCATCTTCGACTTCTTAAACAACTCGCCCGGAAGACAAAAGAACTCGGACGGAACATCAAAAGGAACCCTCACCAAGCCTTCTCTTTGATCTCGACACACCCGAGAGAACGAAGAAGAAGGGGCTATGGCCCACACGAATGCGAATTCCGGTGCGAATGATGTTACCGCCACTGTGACGGTTAGAATGGTTGTCCAGGTGGTGGCGTAGACCAGTAATGGACACCGTCTGGACAACCGGTCTAAAAGTGAATTGAAAAAGGAGACAAATATCATTTTTATGAGAATAGGTTTTTAGGATTAAGAATATGCAAGTATATGTATTGGAGGGAAGATATGCTGATGAACCAATCCAACAACTTATGAAATGTGTATTAGTTGTTATGGTGGGGAAGAGGGAAGTGGACTAACTACTCTTACAAACTACCTTATTGGTCAAATATTTGTTGGGATTTAGACATTTTGACTTTGACTTTTTATTTCAAGATGATGACCAACTTTTTATTACTTTTAAATAATTAAGATGATTTCAAAATGATAGCCAACATAAAAGAATTAAGAATGAACCAAGTGAAAACAAAACATGTTTCATCAATTCGTAGAAGCTTGCCTCGTTCTCTACTCGGGAATCATCTGCTCGTTGTCGGCATCTCCTTCGGTCTCGATAGTGGGTTTGGATGGTTGGGTAGATCCCGGAGCTTGCCTCTTTTTGATACCACTAACAATATCATCAATTCGTAGAAGCATACAAGCAGCTTCAATTGCGGTCTTAAAGGTCTGCGCCTTCACGTTATAAGCATCCCAAATCTACATATACATAAAAGCGGAAAAAGGATAGGAAAAACATCTCTAATATCTAGAGGTGGCAAGATGGAGGTATTAAGTAACAGGTCAACCCGGTTCCTGTGTAATAGGCCGTGTTGACCTAAAAACACTTTTTGTTAAACTATAAATTCTTTAAAACATAACTAATGTACTCAATATGATCACAAATTCATCGAAATCTTTGAATAAACACTGTTAACAAGTTTGATGTATTAAAATATATTTAAAACGACTTTCAAGTTTCAACATAACCACTTGACATGTTAGGCTGTTCCCTTTTTAGCTATAAAAATCAATTTAACCAGTTTGAGATTTTAACGTAGCCCAAATCAGCTGTATCATAAGTAAAGTGAAAGTGAAATCTGGTACCAATGACTAACGTGAAACTACGAGTGTAAACGAGCAGAGCTACTCGAAATCAGCTCTCGAGTAGAGTCGAGCTTAAACGAGCACGAGCTCAAGCTCAAGCCTATATTGAAGCTAATTCAATATACTATGCTCGCGGTGCTAAACAAGACTACTATTTATATCATTTTTATTTGATATACACTAACTATGTATTTACGGAATAATTATTGTTACAAAAAAAATTAGTTATTATGATATATAAATTATAATGAAAATAACTACTTTATATATTATGTTATATATAAAAATTACAACTGTGAATACGTATATAAATAATCAGTAGAAAATTATCAATCGTGGCTAGATCTGCTCGTTTAGACTGGTAGAAAATTATCATCCGAAAAATTTGGCTAGTGGAAAAGATGGATGCACACCTTTAGTTCTTTCATGTCGCCAATTTCACCTGAATTCCCATCAATCCCGGTCCAGGCATTCTCACCATTTGCATGCTGTAAAGAGTTAACAAGTAAAATTGTTATTAACATATTCTTAAAAGGGAAAACCCAAACACCCTTTGCTCTGAAATTATATGAAACTTCTAAAATTTAAGAAAGTTGTCATCTCCAGTATTCAACGGAAAAATGACACGAGGAAACTATGGAGACATGGTACTCAATTTTGGGACATCATTTCAAAGTTTATGTTCTATTCTTACGTCATCAAGTCATTATTATGTTGATAATAAAAAGGTAAAAATAACACTTGTCTAATTAAACTTAGAAAAACATTTGTGGAAAAAAAAAAGGTAAAGAAAATAGATAAACTTACCTTTCCCTGAAGAGCAGTCATGGTTCTAATGACATTGACACCACAATTATGTGCTAATGTCTGTGGTATAGCCTCGAATGCTACAGCTGCAGCTTCATAAGGCCACTGTTTCAATAAAAAGGGAATTAACATCTACAATTTTCGCATATTTTATTTGTTGATGGGAAAGTGTGATAAATGGCAAAAACAAATCAATATATATAAAAAAATATATATATTGCCTTCTCAATGCCTTCTACAGATGAGCTCTTCTGCTTCAGTGTAGCAGAGACAGTTAACTCGGTTGCACCACCACCAGGAACAAGTTTTGGATGCTTTAGGATGTTCCTAGCAACCGACATTGCATCCTACAAAGTACAAACAATAGAACAGTTTCACATCGGATGTATTTCACTCTAATAAAATGGCATGCCTTACTAGGAGTCGGGGTAGAGATAACAAGTCAAAACGGGTGGATTGTGGTTCAGGTCAGGTGGAGCCAGTGTCCCGGGCCTTAAGTGTCTCACGCCTTCTAAAATCAATAGCCAAAAAACAAATAGCTAGTCTGTCAAAATATGATTTCAACATTTATATTATATGTAATGTTTTGAATTAAACCAGGGGTTTTACCCATTAAATATATTACTTCAGTACAGTTTCCACCCGTTTGACCAGTTTCCGTCTTAGCAATTTTTCATACTACCCATCCAACTAATTAGAAGAAAGATGTAACACGAAGTAAATATGGTTAGTTGCCGGGGTGCAATACGCTATGTTTTATCCCTAACAGGTCAAAATAAAAATAAATACTTAGCTTTATAGGAAACAGAAAAATGGAAAAAATTACCCGAAGAGCATTTCTAAAGCAAAAAAGGAACTTTTAGACGGCTCTATTAAAAACTTGACCTATTATTGAAATGAAATAATTCATGTAATCATATTTGGCACACTAATTGTATACAAATGGAAAATATTTGGACCAAAGTGTTTCAGGTCATTGCACCCATGGCCTACTTTAACCAGCTCCAAAATTACATATTCTGACCCAGCCCATTTCAGTTTTACCTGCAAATTCCTTTCAACTTCATTCAAAAGATCCTTGCTGGCACCTCGGAGAAGAACCGTGCACGCTTTCGGGTCTTTACAATCCACAATAAATGCAAAAATTCATCACCAATCTTTTTAACCTCAAAGAGCCCAGCCCCAGTCCCAACATCTGATTCTTGAAGTTCATCAGGCCTATTCACAATAACAGCCCCACATGCTTTAGCAATCCTATTATTATCTGTTTTTCTTAATCTCCTAATAGCACTAACGCCCGCTTTACTAAAATAATGGCATGCTAAGTCACTAAGCCCCTTTTCAGTGATCACCAAATCAGGCTTGAATTTAAGTATTTGTACACACAGGTTTTCTATGTACTCTTCTTCCATTTTTAGGAGTATTGCCCAATCTTCTTCTCTAACTAATTCAGCATTTGTTTGATTCTCACCCTTTTTGTACTCCAAAGGGCAATCTAGTAAAATGATACGAGGATTTATGATTTTTCTTTTCATTTTTCCAGGGACGACAACGTCTTTGTTGAACATAACACCTTTGAGGACTTTAGAATCTTCTAATTGGCCCCCAGGAATTTTCTCAACCTTAATATATTTTTTAATATCCACTTCTCTTATTCCTTGGCCTTGATCGACACCCACTGTAGCTGTTGCATCAAGTGCTAGATCCTAAAACATGAAAAAAAAAAATCATGAAATAACAAAATAAATCCACAGCCAAAAAAACTGGAGGTGGCAAAATAGGTGGATTGTGTAATAGATCAGGGTTGAATTGAGTTGACCGAAACTGCAAAACACTTAATTGTCAGAATTGTTCAACTTTTATTATCATCAAAAATTATTACAGCTACTACTGTTTAGTACTAAAATTAGCTAATACATTTTAGGACACTACCCGTTTTAGATAAAAGCATAACCCGCATTGACCCTTCAATAAATAAAATAGTAAAAGGGGTGAAAGAGCAACCTCTGAAAACCATTTACTGAAAAGTCAAAATTAGAGTTAAAATTTAAAAACAATTTTCAGAACATATTATACAGAAATCATTCACCATAGGCATCTAGAAATGTAACTTGTAGCCCATGTATCTAATTCTTTAAGCAACACAAAGTTGGCAAATATAAAGTAAACATTAAAAACTATTACCAAATTATAGATAGATAAAATAAACACTTCATTCTCAGGTATGAAATAAATCAGACATCTTTACATACTGAGATAGTAAAGGTTCAATTATAGTTTACAAGGGGCAGAGAAAGAAAGAAGAAATAGGAAACTTACAGCGATTAAATCCCCAAATTGAATGGTAAATTTTGTGCCTATGCAACTCTTCACCAAACCCAACATCATTGAACCTGCAATGCAAGAATTTTAGATACTGAAAGTAAAGAAGCAAATACAAACAATTAATCATATAATCATATCAAAGTTGCTTGAGAACACAACTGGTCTAGCAAATACCTAGAAAAAGCAATTGCATAGGCTAGTTAGGGGTGTGTTTTGTTTGAGGTTTGGAATGAAAAAATGGAAGTAAATGCGATTGAAAGTTTTGGATTTATGAAAACAGATTTTAAAACAAGTTGTGATATATTAAAATGAATGTTTCTCCAAACCAACCAAAGTAGATGGATCACTCTCTCCTTTTCTCCCAAAGCTATATTCATTCCCAATCTAATTTACAAAACAAATATCACCTATGTTAAACTTGTAGACAAAGATTTGAGTTTAAAGATTCCACATAACACGTTGAAATATAAATAAAAGAAGCTTACGGTCATTCACATCAATAGCCATGGAGATTTTGTCCAACACAGCAAGAGCATCTTCAAGAGCCTTGTTGTAAGCTGCAAATGTATAATTCCTTACTTGTATCTTGTAAATTTGCAGGGATTAAGAAAATAGATTAAACATCATGAAAAAGATACCACGGCAAATAACTGTAGGATGATACTTCTTGTCAATGAAAGCTTCTGCAACATGAAGCATCTCGCCAGCTACAAAATTTCAATTTTAACAATCAGATATATAAATGAAAACCTACCGCATTTCAAGTTTAAGAGATTTAAAAAAATTAGGGAGAGAATAATTTTGCATACCAAGAACAATGACTGATGTAGTTCCATCACCAACTTCCTCATCTTGTGTGCGGCTTAGTTCAATCATTGACTAGGAAAATTTTAATGAAAAAATCACAAGATTTAGGAAACAAGGTAAAACTCAAAAGCTTCTAGACATGTGAAGGACAAATGAAATTTATATGAAAATGAGATGATACAATGGGTCAATATAATCTACCAAAGAGGTAGGGTAGCAATCTGAGGGTTTCAAAATAGAGGGAAATGCAAAGGGATGATTAAATTATTAAATATTGTAAATATATAATAAATAACATCAGCATGATTACCTTTGCAGCTGGGTGAGCAATATCCAACTCCCGCAAAATAGCATTCCCATCATTAGTGACCACAATTCCTATTAAAAATACATGCACAATAATCACCAAAAGTTCAATTCTCATGATGAAAAAGATATGGACAACATGTTGAAGATCATAAAAGGTAAGTACCTCCTTGAGCGTCTAGAAGCATCTTTAACATCGACCTTGGACCCAATGTGGTTCGAATAATATCAACCTTTATTCGTGAAATGTATTGACCCGAATCAGGTTTATGTTCTAATATGGACCTGAAGTTAGAAGTTATAAACGTACTTAGCAAGAAAGCTCCTTAGTAATGATCCTGATGTCCCATATGGCCATATAAAGTATTTTTTACTAGTAGTCATCTAAAAGATATAATGAACCCAGTTGCGTATATTTGGTTTTAGTCTATGAAGTATCACCACAGCCCATTATTCTTTCGTTTGCATCAACTCCTTTGAATAATTTAAAGGTTGATGAAACATGATAGATTTGACAATTAGAAGTCCCATCCAATTGCTGGAGTGTGGTACAACTTCATTACAAAAATCATTTTGAAACCAAATAGAAGGTGAGGTACAGATAGTTGTGGCATCCTTTGATATTAGATGTTATTAAAATCAGAAAATTGATGTGAGAAAAAATTAGGCCAGTACATAGCATCAAAATTGACTACCTAGTACCTACATCTAGACATATTATAGATAACATTAAACAATGAAGCATACCAAGTCATGCAACAGTGAATATGTTTATGTTAATTATGCGAAGATAACATGATTGGTATAAATGATTTATGATATATGTTTTGGTGAATATTCTAGTGATAATGAGAAGTAAATGTCACTCTGCTTATAAAACAAACTCATGGGTAAAAAAACAATCGCGTCAACAAACTGAAGAAACAAAGTTTTGCATCCATGATCACTTAAAAGCTAGAAATCATCATCTTTTGAAACAAAATCTACTGTTGAAAGAATTAAATAACTAGTGCACAAATCAGCCAAGAGCTGGCATGTATAACTGTAAATAACTAAATTTTCTTTACATGGATAAATAGTCAAATAGTCCCATAGAAGCAACTTCTATAACAAAATTTACAACAGTTCTATAGAAGTGGGCTTCTGCGCACCTTTGAAGCTTGGATATTTGCATGATGCACCTTGCTTCCACATTCACGAGTGAGAGAATCATCTGCAGATTTCAAACAGTGTACACATGAGATGTCATTTCAGTGTAAGCTTCTAATATGTTTTCCCATGTTTTTTCTTTTTCAATGTTCCAATTCTATGCATACATGTTTTAGTGATGTTCTTATGTGACAACAAATTCCAACCATGCAAAGATATGTTCACCCTTCCTGAAGCACTCTCAAACTCTATGTACGTGATAAAAGCTAGTTGGTGCACAGTGTGTGATATGGGGACTCGCAAAGCTCGCTGTTAAACTTATACTCCCTCAGATCCATAATATAAAAATATTCATACAGTGAACTTTTGTTGCAAATAAAGGTCTATTTTGAAAAAATATTATACATATATATGTGTGTGTAAATCTTGTTTTGCCTCACTTTAATTTACAGTCTTAACAGGGTTAAAATCAGCACCATTGGAAGAAACATTAAACCACGTTTAACTGTCATGGAATAAGCTAGTAAGTAGTAACTTTCAATCAATGATGGTTAAGGATCCTAAACTTACTAATAGCTGAAAACCACATCAAATTTAATCACTAGTACTTAAATGAATAATGATAACAATGAAGAGAAGACATCAATTTTGCCTTTTAAAGGCAGTAAAACTTAATTTAAGAAAGTCAACATGTCAATACATAAATATTCTCGGGACAAAAAGTCAAATGTAGATACAGAGTTCAAATATGGATGCAACTCAAACACACGCAATCATGTGATCCAAATCTCTGTCCAATATGTACTATTCACAGTATTTCACAGCTTAACTTGTATAGTACCGAAATCCAGTTACAAATTCTCCGAGATCATCTTTTCTCTTTACTATACACCAGGAAAAGCAAATTTCATACTTCAGCCAGATATCGAGTTCACAAAATGAAAAACCTAATGAGTTCATAACTCGCGAGGTCTCTAAATGTGAAATCAGATTCAATTATTTAAAACTAGATCATGCAAAATGATAAACCTAACGAGTTCGTAAGGTCTCTAAAATGTGAAAGCAGATTCAATTATTCAAAACTAGATAAATGCAAAATGATAAACCTAATGAGTTCGTAACGTCTCCAAAATGTGAAATCAGATTCAATTATTCAAAACTAGATCAATGTAAGCGAACATTAACACTGCGATTATCAGGAAAAACACGTAGAAAATCGTGAGATCAGTAGATCATGAAGGTATCTAAATAAATAATATGAAACTAGGGTTTTGCAAGGAAGCAGACGATGCGTCTCTTGTTTTATTTCATAAAAATGGTGAATTACATTGAAGGCAGGAGATCAATATAAATACTAAAGGGAAACACACAAACCCTACTTGACCTAAAAAGGTGGGGTCACCCAACCACTTATTGACCAACGGAAATAAAGGAAGAAACTACCTAACTCATAACAACCAAATACTAAGTCTCCTAAAAACCTTCACATGTAGAACAAACCACGTTGACCACTTAGCCACTTTGCATGAAAGTGCATGGAGCACTTCCAACATCCCTCCTTGCTCCAAGCACTGTAACTCCAAGTAACCTTCTAAACTTCTCAAACTTCTCACTCGACAGTGCCTTTGTTAGCATATCCGCGACTTGGCATTTGTACCACAAAATATTAAATTAACTTTCTTTTGTGACATCATCTCTCGAATGTAATGATATTTGAGCTCGATGTGTTTCGTGTTGTCATTTAGGATAGCATTCTTTGACATGTTGATCGAGGATCGATTATCACAGAAGATGGTTGTAGGCTCTTGAATGGATATGCCCAAGTCTTCCAAGATACGTCGCAACCACACAGCTTGCTTAGCCGATTTAGTTGTGGCAACGTATTCTGCCTCCGAGCTAGAGAGAGCAACACACTTTTGTTTCTTTGATTTCCACGTAACTACCCCGGATCCAAGGAAGAACACATTAGCAGACGTGCTTTTTCTGTCATCTATACAACTTGCCCAATCGCTATCTGTGAACCCAGTTAAACTGATGGGAATACCCCTTTCATACCAAATTCCATAGTCAACAGTACCAGCTACATACTTTAGGATCCTCTTTGCTGCCCCAAGATGCAACTGGGAAGGTTTATGCATAAATCGGGAGATAAGACTCACTGAGAATGCCAAGTCAGGACGTGAATGAGTTAAGAATAATAGACCACCAACCAGACTTCTAAACATGACTTCATTAGCATTTGGAGAGTTGTCTGCCAAACTTAATTTTTCATTTGCATTCATGGGGGTGTTTTCAACCTTGCACCCACTCATCCCAAACTTCTTGAGTAAACCCCTAGCATATTTACCTTGTGAGAGGAAGATGCCCTTTGATGTTTGCTCTATTTCCAGCCCAAGGAATAATTTGAGAAGACCCAAATCTGTCATTTCGAACTCATTTTCCATGCATGTCTTGAACTCTTTTAGGAGCACGGGATTAGAACTTGTGTAGATTATGTCATCGACGTAGAGGCAAACATAGATTCGGTCTGGACCCACCTGCTTCGTGTATAACGTTGCCTCAGCTGAGCTGCGAGCATACCCATTCTTGATTAAATAAGAATTGATTCGATCGTACCATGCTTTCGGTGCTTGCTTGAGCCCGTATAGCGCCTTCTTTAGCTTGTAGACCTTATCTTCCTCTCCATCCTTCTCAAAACCCTCTGGTTGATGGACGTATATCTCTTCTTCGAGATCACCATTTAAGAACGCCGTTTTCACATCAAGTTGATGCAAGACCCATCCTCGTTGAGCAGCAACTGAAAGGATTACTCTGATTGTTTCAAAACGAGCAACCGGAGCAAATGTTTCTTTATAGTCGATGCCGTAGGTTTGAGAGTAGCCTTTTACAACCAACCGTGCTTTATGTTTCAGAGTCTTCCCATCAGCACCTACCTTAGTTTTGTAGAGCCACTTCAAGCCAACAACCTGTTTACCACTTGGGAGAGTAGTCAGCTCCCACGTGTTATGTTTCTCTATAGCTTCAAGCTCATTCATCATCGCTTTATCCCACTTGGAATGACCAGCAGCATCGGCAAATGTCTCCGGATCAGTGAGCATAAGAAACTGATTGTCTTCATTTGACAACCCTTCACCGCTAGTAAAATCGTTCATCCAAGCAGGTTGTTTAATTGTTCTTTTTGATTGCATTTGGCATGGTGAAGTGGAGTGACCTTGAGGAGAGTCAAAGTTTACGTTGGTGTTATGGGAGGAGAGAGGATTTATTTGTTGTGTAGTGGAGTTATGAGGTGATGTTGACATGTGAGGGAGTAGGTTGATAGGTGTACCATGAGAGGAAGTAGGTGATGTGGAAAGGTGATGAGAGTTGGTACTATTTTCAACCGATGGAGGGTTATTTATTTCATGTGAGGGAGCAATTTGATTAGAGGATGTGTGGGTATTGTCATCTAGTGACTCTGCTCCTTGAGAATTGGGAACCCCATATGAGATGTCTTCATCACTGTGCATTTCAGAGTCTTGAACAGAGTGAGGAAAAGGGTCCTCTCTTTTTCTTTTGTTAGATGAGGCATCAACAGTAGTAGAACTTTCCCATGGATACCTGCTATTTTCAATAAAAACCACATTCCTTTTAATTGAGAATTTGTTTTTAGTAGGACTATATAACCTGTACCCTTTACACTGCTGAGAGTACCCCAAAAAAACACATTTTTCAGCCCTATCATCTAACTTCCTTCTTTGATGGTGTGGTATGTGACCATAGCATAAGCTTCCAAATATTTTAAGATGACTCACTGACGGTTTTTGGCCATACCAACTTTCATAGGGGGTTTTATTTTTCACAGCCTTAGTGATGACTCTATTTAACAAATAAATAGATGTCGCGACCCCCTCAGCCCAGAACCAGTTTGGGACTCCTTTTTCTTTTAGCATACTACGCACCATACCCATGACCGTTCTATTTTGTAACATCCCGAGTTTTAATATATGAAAATTCCGTTAACAATTGACATTGCCTTGTTATGTGACCAAATTGTTCCTTATATGTTATAGTACTTGCCATACTATAGAAACTTGGGGGGGGTTAAATATTAAATGTTAAGGTTTAATTGGATTTGACCAAAACCTAAACTAGAGGGGCCAGGGATGTAAATAAGGATCAAAAAACTAAACAAAATAGGGGAGGAGGAGGAGGAGATCGCAGATTGCGATCTCTGTCTCGACCCCAGCCCTCTCCTTCCTCCTTCTTCCCAAATTCTGCATGATGAGGCTATGGCTGTGATTTTGGTGCATTATAATTGAAAATTTGAAGTGCTCTCAAGCCCTAAATTCGTCCTTGTAACAAGTAAGTGAAACCCCAAGTATTTGCATGTGTAGGTCACGAAAATTAGGGCCTCAAATCTGCAAATTTGGGATGTAATATGAATCTTATGATGTTAGGAACTTCATATGTTACTTAAATCCCCATTTTGATTGTGGAATTGGTGAAGTAGTCACCAAAAATCCTATGCTTGAACTTCCATGTTGCATGACCTCATAGGATGTTTGAGAAATTGTGTCCATTGCTTGAATTGTGTATGAGATTAGTGTTAGATGATAAATTTATGATGGATCGCTGATGGAATTCACCGACACTATGCTAAAGGGCCAAGTTGGAGGTTCAAGGGTTGGGTAATTATGGATGCATCAAAGTATGCACACAAGGTGTTTGACAAAATGCCTCAAAGAGTCAAAATGTGATTAAATACAACAAATTTGCTTGTATTGATGTTGGATGACCATGGGAAGCTACAAGTTCACAAAAATTGAACCCAATTAGGTGAAATCATGTGCATTAGCTAAAATGGTTGATGTATGCCTTAGTTGTCATGTTAATGTTGATGATGCATATATATCTGGATGCAAACGTGATGAACATTGCTTGATTGCCATCCTTGTGAATTAGTAATGTGTTTGAGTAGCTTAGAAGCCATGTTATGGAAACATGGTAAAAGTGCTACTATGATTAAGGTCCTAACATTGATAGTGACCCATTAGGCAATCAAGGTTTTGAAGGAAGCAATCAAGCTCACGCCGGTGGAAGTGGATCGTCAAGCAATCGAGGTAACGTACATCTTGTTCGTTACACTAGTAAGTAATAATTATAAACATCTTACATTTGGTTATGGACCATAGTGGGTAGAAAAGAATAAGTCTTCACCTCATGAGGGAATAAATGGATTCTCTCATAGGGGAAAAGAGGAAGTGGCTTAGTCAACCAAATTGGGTTGATTTGCCTACACTCCTCATGCTTTTGCCTTCGGATAATTGACCCGAAGATACCTCAAGGGCTAATTGGGTTCTTGGTGTATGGCAAGGGTGGTTATACACATATGTAAAATGTCCAATTCTAATTAGTATTCTAGGATTCCTACATAGGTGACATGGATACGTTGTAATTGGAATGCTCCTTAAGGATCATTGAAATTCATATGATATAAAAGGTAGGAGTCATGAAGTAATCTGATATATTGTGAACATGCCACTAGTGAATGTGCAAGGTTTGGTTCATTTGTAATCCCGGACGAGTTGTAGCATGGGTTGGCCCTTAACGGGTCAACCGGGTAAGGTAAAGGCAAGGTAACGATGGGTAATTGGTCCATGTTTAAATTTTAGAGTCTAGTAAGTTTTTGGAGCTTAAACCATGTGTTGGTAACTTATGAATCGGTGGAAATCGAATCCGGGCAATTAAGTGGAAAAAGAACCAAGACGGGGTACCGAAACCACAGGTACCACCGTAGCTTACGGTGGCCACCGTAAGCTACGGTGGCCTGCAGCACTGGGCACCCACCGTAGGCCAGCATCAAGCCACCGTAGGCTAGCTGATGCCACCGTAAGCTACGGTGGCCAGCGTAGCTTACGGTGGAGCTGCCTAATTTCTGAAATTTTGCCTCCTTTTTAATGCCTAAACAATGTCCCAACTTGCATTAATGTTACATACTAATGGGGTGTAATTGCACGCAGGTAAAACTACCATGTAGACGCGGATCTTCTCGAGCGCAAGACGAACCGAACACTCGAATTGCCGACTCTTTTGATGTTCATGACTTGTCATAACCATCTTTTGAAAATATTGAACTAGTATTAACTTGCATTTACCACTCACTTGGTTTTGTATATGGTTTCCTATGCAAGTGTTGATGCCACAAACTGTTAAATTTGAACGAAATTTTCTGGGACCACTTTTCAAGTTAAATATTGTTAACGAAATAGTAAAAATAATTTGCGTTGTTACAAGTTGGTATCAGAGCCGAGGTTTGAGGGATTCGAGTGTAATTCGACTCTTGAACTCAAACCCGTGCTCGAGATAATGGCTAAGTGTTCGGTTCGAGCTTCCGCGGAGATCCGGGTACGTGTTAAATCTTTAAATAGATGTATGATTATAGTTCTAGTGTGTGTGATACGGATGGTAACTAAGGGTGCATAGTTGATGCACAACTTGGTAATTTCAGATCGTGTACGGGGATGGTGAATTGCACCGGAACCAAAGATGCGGGAGACGCATGAATAGTTTAAGATGGGTTATGTAAATTGTTATAAACCCATGACCTTATGTGTGACACCCTTGGAACTTGCCGAGGGGAGTCCATAACAACCCTGCTCTAGGCAAGGGGAATTGATATATGAACTAACTGGTTGAATTAAACTCTGTAGTGTCATGACGAACCAAGTTGGGGACGGCTTGACCGAGGAGCAGAGAAACGAGGCCCTTAACGCCCGAATTGCTGAAGAAGTCGGGAGGGCTATTGATGCCGCCCTCCCGGAATACGTGCACAAGATCCAAGAGGATCTTCTTAAGACCATGAATGAAAAGTTTGATGAGTTAAAGGGGGTTATCCTAAATCGAGGGGAGCCCGAAAAGACAAAGAAACGTTGTTCTTTTAACAAGTTCATGGCTTGCAAACCCCCTCACTATTCGGGTGAGGTGGATCCTATTGCTTGCCATCGGTGGATCACCAACGTGGAGGGTGTATTCCGCCGGACCCATTGTGAAGAAGATGATCAAGTGAGTTATGCCACGGGTTTACTTCGGGACCGGGCGAAAGATTGGTGGGATGCAAAGGCCCAAGAAAAAGGGGACGTTGCAATTAATGCACTAACGTGGCCCGAATTCAAAGAAATCTTTACTGAACATCATTGCCCGAAGGCAATGGTGAACAAACTCAAGCAGGAGTTTCTCAAATTGGAGCAAAGTGATGACCAAACGGTAGATCAAATCACTGGGATCTACCTTGATCGGGTCAGGTTTTGTACGGATGTGTTACCTACCGAAGGGGCTAGAATGTTCTTCTATAGGAACATGCTCAAGTCCACGATTAAGGACTTTGTACCACTGTCGAGTTTCACCACAGTGGAAGAAATGATTAACGCAGCGAGGGCTCGGGAACTTGATATCACCCGAAGGGAAGAAGCCCGTGAAAGGAGAGGGCCTAATGAGGCACAATTAAACCCCCCAAAGAAGCAGAAAACGGGGGAATCTCCCAAGAAGAAAGAGTTCAAGGGGGGAAACTCCAAATGTAAGATTTGTGGGAGAGGGCATCCGGGCGAGTGCCTCTTCAAGGATCGACCATGTTTAAATTGTGGCAAAAAGGGCCACCTTGTCTCCAATTGCCCCTCTGAAGTAGTTAGATGCTTCAACTGCTATCAGACGGGTCATAAGAAGCCGAACTGCCCAAAATTGATGGGTGAAGGGTCAAGGACTGGAGGAAAAACTGAAATTCCGCGGGCCACCGGAAGGGCATTCCAGCTAACGGCCGATGAGGCCAAGATTGACCCCAACGTCGTGTCAGGTACTTTTCCGATTAATTCGTTGCCTGCACGTGTATTATTTGATACGGGTGCTAATAGGTCATTTGTCTCAATTGATTTTGTTAAGCACCCTTCATTTGTGATTGAAAAACTGCATGTACCTTTAGAAGTAGAAGTTGCTAACGATAAATCTGTACTTGTTTATGATGTATGTCGGGGATGCACGATCACCATCAACGGGGAGGAATTCTCCATTGACCTCATCCCCATGGCTATGAGAGAGTTCAAGGTGGTGGTAGGTATGGATTGGCTATCCCGCCACCACGCGAGAGTGATATGTGATCACAAGACAATTGAACTCACGTCACCTACGGGAGACAAAGTCACCATACTGGGAGACAAAAGCGGAACTCCCATAATATGCTCCATGCACAAAGCGAGAAAGTACATAAAAAAGGGATGCCGAGCCTTTTTAGCTATGGTGACCGACACAAGAGTACAAGGACCGGTAATAGATGAGTTACCGGTAGTCCAAGAATTCAAAGATGTGTTCCCGGAAGAATTGCCGGGTATGCCTCCGGATAGAGATGTGGAATTCAGAATTGACCTAGTTCCGAATGCCAAGCCGGTAGCACGGGCACCATATCGGTTAGCGCCCCCAGAGTTGCAAGAACTTAATACCCAAATCCAAGAGTTGCTGGATAAGGGGTTTATTAGGCCGAGTATCTCACCATGGGGAGCCCCGGTTCTATTTGTAAAGAAGAAAGATGGAAGTATGCGGATGTGCATCGATTACCGGGAGTTAAACAAACTCACGGTGAAAAATCGATATCCATTGCCCCGAATTGACGACCTATTCGATCAGCTACAAGGGGCTAAGTGGTTCTCCAAGATCGACTTGCGGTCGGGGTACCATCAGCTTGAAGGTGAAAGAAGAGGACATCCCCAAGACGGCCTTTAGAACTCGCTATGGGCACTACGAATTCTGTGTGATGTCCTTTGGGTTGACAAATGCACCGGCGGCTTTCATGGATTTAATGAACCGTGTGTGCAAACCCATGTTAGATAAATCGGTGATAGTCTTCATTGACGACATTTTGATCTACTCTCGAAGCGAGGCCGAGCATGCCAAGCATTTACGGGAGATACTGGAGAGACTAAGAGTGGAAAAGTTGTATGCCAAGTTCTCTAAATGTGCATTTTGGCTAAGAGAAGTGCAGTTTTTGGGCCATGTAATTGGTTCCGAGGGGATTAAGGTGGATCCGGCTAAAGTTGAAGCGGTAACCTTATGGGAAGCTCCTAAGACTCCCACCGAGGTTAGGAGTTTCCTCGGGCTAGCAGGCTACTACCGGAGATTTATCCAAGATTTCTCGAAAATAGCCTTACCCCTAACGAAGCTGACTAAGAAAGAAACCAAGTTTGTATGGGGTACCGAGCAAGAGGAGGCATTTCGAAGCCTCAAACAGAAGCTAACCCAAGCCCCGGTTTTAACCTTGCCCGAGGGAAACGAAGACCTAGTGGTTTATTCAGACGCGTCGCAAGTTGGCCTCGGTTGTGTGTTGATGCAACGAGGCAAGGTGATCGCGTATGCATCTCGGCAACTAAAGGTGCACGAGCGAAACTACCCTACGCATGACCTAGAGTTGGCGGCGGTAGTGTTTGCCTTGAAGATTTGGCGACATTATTTGTATGGGGCCAAATGCACTATCTTCACTGATCACAAAAGCCTCAAGTACTTCTTCGACCAAAAGGACTTGAACATGAGGCAACGAAGATGGCTTGAGACGATCAAGGACTATGACTGCGAGATTCACTATCACCCGGGCAAGGCTAATGTGGTAGCCGATGCCCTAAGCCGAAAGGGGGACTATGCGCCCATTAAAGTGAGATCTATGCAACTTGTGGTGACCTCTAACTTGATATTACGGATCAAGGAGGCCCAAATTGAAGCAGTCAAAGAAGAAAACTGGAAGAAAGAGCGGATTGTGGGCCAAGTAAAAGATCTAGTGGATGAAGAAAGTGGAATAAAGACCCGCTTCGGGCGAATTTGGGTTCCCAACTCATGTGACGTGAGGAATATGTTATTAGACGAAGCCCATAAGTCGCGGTACACGGTACACCCGGGGGCAACAAAGATGTATAACGATTTAAAGGCCAATTATTGGTGGCCCGGGATGAAACGTGACATAGTCAAGTACGTCGAGAGATGCTTGACTTGTCTACAAGTCAAGGCTGAGCACCAAAGACCATACGGGAAGTTGCAACCCTTGGAAATTCCCGTGTGGAAATGGGAACATGTGACTATGGACTTGGTAACCAAGCTGCCAAGAACGGCTAGAAACCACGACGCTATTTGGGTGATTGTGGACCGGCTGACCAAAAGTGCACACTTTCTCCCTATTCGAGAGAAGTACTTCATCGGAGAAACTGGCCGATATTTATATTGACGAAATTGTGTCTCGCCACGGGGTACCGGTTTCCATAGTATCGGACCGGGACACCCGGTTCACATCGGAATTTTGGCAAGGGTTCCAAGAGGAAATGGGGTCTAGATTACACATCAGTACAGCGTATCACCCCCAAACCGACGGCCAAAGCGAGAGGACCATCCAAACGTTGGAAGACATGCTTCGGGCATGTGTTATGGATTTCGGGGGAAATTGGGACCGACACTTGCCACTCGTAGAATTTGCCTACAATAATAGCTATCACTCGAGTATTGGGATGCCTCCGTTCGAGATGTTGTATGGTAGAAGGTGCCGAACACCCGTATGTTGGGGTGAAGTGGGCCAACGCGAGCTAAGTAGCCGCGAGGTGGTTCGGGAAACGTCGGCCAAGATCGACATCGTGAGGGCACGATTAAAAGCCGCTCAAGATAGACAAAAATCTTATGCGGATAAGAGAAGGAGACCAATAGAGTTCCAAGAGGGAGACTATGTCATGTTAAAGGTCTCTCCGTGGAAAGGTGTGATTCGGTTTAGGAAACGAGGCAAGCTAAGTCCTCGATTCATTGGACCTTTCAAAATCCTTGCGCGTGTGGGCAAGGTGGCTTATCAACTGGAATTGCCGGAGGAGCTAAGCGGCATTCACAATACGTTCCACGTGTCCTATTTGAGGAAGTGTCTTGCCGACGAGAGTGCCTATGTGCCACTCGATGATTTAGTCATTGATGATAAGCTTAACTATGTCGAGAGGCCTATTGCGATTCTCGACCGTAAGGTTAAGCGGCTAAGAAACAGAGAAGTGAACCAAGTGAAGGTTCAATGGGAGCATAGGAAAGGATCGGATCTAACTTGGGAGTCCGAGGAAGAGATGCAACGCTACTATCCCCACTTATTTGGTATGTAACTGTTTCGGGGACGAAACTCCCTTAAGGGGGGTGGAGTTGTAACATCCCGAGTTTTAATATATGAAAATTCCGTTAACAATTGACATTGCCTTGTTATGTGACCAAATTGTTCCTTATATGTTATAGTACTTGCCATACTATAGAAACTTGGGGGGGGGTTAAATGTTAAATGTTAAGGTTTAATTGGATTTGACCAAAACCTAAACTAGAGGGGCCAGGGATGTAAATAAGGATCAAAAAACTAAACAAAATAGGGGAGGAGGAGGAGGAGATCGCAGATTGCGATCTCTGTCTCGACCCCAGCCCTCTCCTTCCTCCTTCTTCCCAAATTCTGCATGATGAGGCTATGGCTGTGATTTTGGTGCATTATAATTGAAAATTTGAAGTGCTCTCAAGCCCTAAATTCGTCCTTGTAACAAGTAAGTGAAACCCCAAGTATTTGCATGTGTAGGTCACGAAAATTAGGGCCTCAAATCTGCAAATTTGGGATGTAATATGAATCTTATGATGTTAGGAACTTCATATGTTACTTAAATCCCCATTTTGATTGTGGAATTGGTGAAGTAGTCACCAAAAATCCTATGCTTGAACTTCCATGTTGCATGACCTCATAGGATGTTTGAGAAATTGTGTCCATTGCTTGAATTGTGTATGAGATTAGTGTTAGATGATAAATTTATGATGGATCGCTGATGGAATTCACCGACACTATGCTAAAGGGCCAAGTTGGAGGTTCAAGGGTTGGGTAATTATGGATGCATCAAAGTATGCACACAAGGTGTTTGACAAAATGCCTCAAAGAGTCAAAATGTGATTAAATACAACAAATTTGCTTGTATTGATGTTGGATGACCATGGGAAGCTACAAGTTCACAAAAATTGAACCCAATTAGGTGAAATCATGTGCATTAGCTAAAATGGTTGATGTATGCCTTAGTTGTCATGTTAATGTTGATGATGCATATATATCTGGATGCAAACGTGATGAACATTGCTTGATTGCCATCCTTGTGAATTAGTAATGTGTTTGAGTAGCTTAGAAGCCATGTTATGGAAACATGGTAAAAGTGCTACTATGATTAAGGTCCTAACATTGATAGTGACCCATTAGGCAATCAAGGTTTTGAAGGAAGCAATCAAGCTCACGCCGGTGGAAGTGGATCGTCAAGCAATCGAGGTAACGTACATCTTGTTCGTTACACTAGTAAGTAATAATTATAAACATCTTACATTTGGTTATGGACCATAGTGGGTAGAAAAGAATAAGTCTTCACCTCATGAGGGAATAAATGGATTCTCTCATAGGGGAAAAGAGGAAGTGGCTTAGTCAACCAAATTGGGTTGATTTGCCTACACTCCTCATGCTTTTGCCTTCGGATAATTGACCCGAAGATACCTCAAGGGCTAATTGGGTTCTTGGTGTATGGCAAGGGTGGTTATACACATATGTAAAATGTCCAATTCTAATTAGTATTCTAGGATTCCTTCATAGGTGACATGGATACGTTGTAATTGGAATGCTCCTTAAGGATCATTGAAATTCATATGATATAAAAGGTAGGAGTCATGAAGTAATCTGATATATTGTGAACATGCCACTAGTGAATGTGCAAGGTTTGGTTCATTTGTAATCCCGGACGAGTTGTAGCATGGGTTGGCCCTTAACGGGTCAACCGGGTAAGGTAAAGGCAAGGTAACGATGGGTAATTGGTCCATGTTTAAATTTTAGAGTCTAGTAAGTTTTTGGAGCTTAAACCATGTGTTGGTAACTTATGAATCGGTGGAAATCGAATCCGGGCAATTAAGTGGAAAAAGAACCAAGACGGGGTACCGAAACCACAGGTACCACCGTAGCTTACGGTGGCCACCGTAAGCTACGGTGGCCTGCAGCACTGGGCACCCACCGTAGGCCAGCATCAAGCCACCGTAGGCTAGCTGATGCCACCGTAAGCTACGGTGGCCAGCGTAGCTTACGGTGGAGCTGCCTAATTTCTGAAATTTTGCCTCCTTTTTAATGCCTAAACAATGTCCCAACTTGCATTAATGTTACATACTAATGGGGTGTAATTGCACGCAGGTAAAACTACCATGTAGACGCGGATCTTCTCGAGCGCAAGACGAACCGAACACTCGAATTGCCGACTCTTTTGATGTTCATGACTTGTCATAACCATCTTTTGAAAATATTGAACTAGTATTAACTTGCATTTACCACTCACTTGGTTTTGTATATGGTTTCCTATGCAAGTGTTGATGCCACAAACTGTTAAATTTGAACGAAATTTTCTGGGACCACTTTTCAAGTTAAATATTGTTAACGAAATAGTAAAAATAATTTGCGTTGTTACATATTTTTCCGTTCCACCACACCGTTGTGTTGAGGTGTGTAAGGAACTGTGAACTCACGCTTAATCCCTTGTGACTCACAAAATTTTGTAAATTCTTGAGAGCAAAACTCACCCCCTTGATCAGTGCGTAATATCTTTAGCAATTTTCCACTATCACGTTCAACCATACTTTTGAAAATTTTAAATTTTTCAAATGCTTGTGACTTATTTTTTAAGAAATATACCCAACTCATTCTAGTAAAGTCATCAATTAAAAGAAAATAATACCAACTTCCCCCTAGACTTTCCACTTGCATGGGGCCACATAGGTCAGCATGTATGAGTTCAATTTTTGATGTGGCTCTCCACGAGTGGGATGAATAGGGTTGTTGACTTGCTTTACCAACAATACAGCTTTCACATAAATCAAGTTGGGTTAAAGTTGGTATCCCTTTGACAAGTTTCTTTTCTGACAGTACTTTAAGAGAGTGAGTATTAAAATGACCATACCTCAAATGCCATAGCTTTGTATCCTCATTGGTCTTGGAGTCAACTTTATGGAAATTGCATGAGAGATCACAGGTATCAAATAGGAACATATTATTCCTTGCCTTGTATACAGTCAAGAGAATAATGCCCGTCCGTTTGCTGCGTATAACACATCGATCATCATCAAAGAGAAGTGAGTATCCTCTTCGCATGAGTTGCCCCACACTTAGAAGATTATACTTTAGCTTTGGGATGTAGTAAACATCTTCCAGAATTTTGACACCTCCATTGTTTAAGGTCATTTCAACGTCACCTCTTCCAGCCACTTTGAGCTTCTGTTTGTCTCCCAAACTCACGTTGATGGTGAAGTTTTTGTCGATTCGAGCAAAGGAGTTTAACACCCCGGTCATATGATTAGAGCAATCCGAGTCTAGAAACCAAATGTTGCTCATCGGTACGTCAGAGTCACCCGAGTCACCCGTGAACATCATGAACAACTTCTGTTCTTCACCTATAGCAGCGATTTCCTCTTCTGCGTTTTCTTGTTCATCGACAACAGCTTGAGCTAAGGGTTCTTCATTGTACCAGCAATCCTTCTTGATGTGCCCGAACTTCTTGCACACATGACATTGAGGTACTTTGTTTCGATCATTTATACGACCTCTTCCACGTCCTCCTTTGAAAGGACTTCGACCACGACCTCGAGTCCATGGCCCGTTGTTTCGCTGCTGAAAGTTAGGACTTTCAGTCACTTGCAGCGCCTGCTCTTCCACTTTTTCTGCCTTGTCTTTGCAACGGTTCTTGAACCTTGCTTCTTGAGATTGAAGCGAGCCCATCAATTTCACAGGAGTGAGGGTTGCAAGGTCCGTAGAGACCTCGAACGTTGGCACTATGTAGTCGAACTGTGATGATAGGCTGCGCAAGACTTTCTCAACTATCTTCTGATCTGAGATAGTTTCACCGTATGCTCTTGCTTGACTCACTATTGACATAACCCTAGAGAAATAGTCACCGATGAGTTCTCCCTCATTCATTTGTAGATTCTCGAATTCACGTCTCAGCCCTTGTAGCTTCACTGCTTTAACCTGATCGTCTCCCTGAAACTCCATCTTCAAAATGTCCCAAGACTCTTTAGCACTAGATGCACCAGCGATGCGAGAAAAAAGTTGGTCATGCACAGCTTGCTGGATTATCGCCATAGCATGAGCATCTCTCTTTTGCGCCGTCTTGACCTTGCCTTGGTCTGTTTCTGTTGTGCTGAGCCCCGTTTCAACCATATCCCACAGGTCACGAGAGCGGAGGATCGTCTTCATGCGTATGCACCAGTGCTCGTAACCGCTGCCATTGAAGATGGGAATTGGTGTGGGCTGGGTTTGGAGATGATTTGTAGTAGATGAAGATGCATCTGCCATAGTCAGAGATTGAAGGATCGAAGCGTGCTCTGATACCACTGAAGGTATCTAAATAAATAATATGAAACTAGGGTTTTGCAAGGAAGCAGACGATGCGTCTCTTGTTTTATTTCATAAAAATGGTGAATTACATAGAAGGCAGGAGATCAATATAAATACTAAAGGGAAACACACAAACCCTACTTGACCTAAAAAGGTGGGGTCACCCAACCACTTATTGACCAACGGAAATAAAGGAAGAAACTACCTAACTCATAACAACCAAATACTAAGTCTCCTAAAAACCTTCACATGTAGAACAAACCACGTTGACCACTTAGCCACTTTGCATGAAAGTGCATGGAGCACTTCCAACAACAGCATACGATCGTCGAAATATGTGTGTGTGCGAATGCGCGAAAGACAACTTACTGAGAACGAGAACCGGCGATTGCATAGCGGATATGAGAGTGCAGGAACCGTGGTGATCAGTTGTTGAAGCTGGCAGAGTTTTCTCTAGGTTTCTCCCTTCTGGAACCGAGGGAAAATACAAGACGAAACGGTTGCAGACTTGCAGCACTCTGCAATTTGCATTTTGCAGTGGCGTTGTTGGACTCAAAACCCAAACATGGGCTACAACAATAGAGCATTGGGCTTATGTTGATGGGCCGTTCGTCTATTAGTTTTCTTTTTACATGTTTTTCTTTACCAAATGGCTTGTTGTTGGAGTGGTAAAGATGGACACTTTGTGTTTAAGTGACCCGTTCCAATAGCGAAGCTTGAAAGAAAACCCCGAGGGGGCGGAGTTTAAAAATTCTACAGAGGGGGCGATACTCAATACATCCGAGGGGGCGATACGGAATATATATAAATTTTGTACATAAATAGCGAAAATAAGTACTTATGGACGAAAAAAACGAGGGGGCGGTCGCCCCCTCCCGTCCCTTCTAAGCTTCCCCCTTAACCCGTTCTATCATTGTATTCAGCAATATTGCTCTGAATGGGGCATGTATGAAAGAGGACTAGGGCCTTGTAGCTTCTGGTTCGATCTCGAGAGCGACCTGGTTTTACCACAGTGGGCCTTCGGGCGGATGCGTTTTTCTCGGAACTGGAGTTAACTTAGATGTGATTAAGGGCTTCGTGTGGCTAGGTGGGGCTAGCAGGTGGTGGCATTTTGCGATTGGGTCACCCCGTATAAAGTACCGGACAATTCTATGTTTGTTGACCGTTAAAAAAACATGTTTTTCTTTACTAATATTATTAGTTTTTGCGGTCATTTACATATTTCTTCTTATTAAATTATTGATTATATATTCCTTGAGCTAAAAACGTCAATTATATTTTTCTTTCTTATATTTTATATTTATCTATTTTATTAAAATTAACCTATTAAATAACTATTTTACTCTTGTTTTTACTTATGAATTTTTTCATATTTCATTTTCTAAAATCTAGTTCGGGCTTGTTTATTAACAAAACTCATATGCTCAAGCTCGTTAGCTTGGCTCATTCCAGTTTTTTTAACACCATTAAAAAAATCCTTTAAATCAGATTTTAAACTTGAGATCTCAAGTAAAAATCCGAAATCCTCACCATCATCCTCAACTTATGTAGGAGGAATATAATAAGTTAGAGGATGACTTATAGATACACTTGAAAAGTCTAAGGTGTAGGGGATTGGAATCTGCAGGGAGTAAATAATAAATTACCGAAAGTAAGGGTGGAAAATGGTAACTTGGTAAGAGTAACGCCGTAACCCGCGATATCGTAGCGTTAACAGAAAAACCCTAAATCAACCCGTATTCAATCGTAGCTCTGAATTGAACCAGTGAAATCGAAAATGGCATCGTCGTCATCATTTCGACGTTTTGTTAATGGATCTTGTTCTTTGATTACTTCAAGGATTAACAGCTCGCAGATGAGATCCGCGCACTCATCCGCGCACTCCGTCAGCCGTAAGTTTCTCATATTCAACCTATTTTCGTTCAATGTTTTCATGTTTAACTGAAATGATTTTGATGAAAGAGAGTTCTGTGAAATCTGGCGTCGAATTCATGATGTAAATCTTCATTGATTAACGAATCCACATTTGAATCATCTGTATCGTTATTCGAAAGCTTAATTGAGATTGAAAGTTTGAAACTCAATTTGCAGAATAATGAACGGATTATGATCGCAGAATTTGTAGTCACGTAGTTGATGATACTGCTAGTAACCATAGATAATACAGTGACGCCTCCTTTTTGAAAATGAATGTTAGATATTTTCTGTTTTGACTTTATAACTAATTCAGTTAGGTAGTTATTGTCTACCTGTGGTGGTTAAAAGTGATAGTTGTAGCTCTAATCTAATGGTATCAGAGTAGGCTCTCCTGAGTCCTCGGATTTTTTGATTTTTTTTCCTATCAGCTTTTCCGGTGATAACTTGCATTTGCCCTGAGTATAGTTCCAGCAACTTTCAGCCAACACAGTTCCAACAATTTCCAGCTACTCAATTCATAAATCCTCTTTCTCTCTTACTGAAAAGTTTCATCTTTTTCTCTTCAAATTCCTAGTAATGACAAAAAGAACTACAACAACAACCAATGAAGCAAATCAGCTTATGATTCTCAAAACTACATGACTCCTATTGTTTCTGAGCTAATTTGCACTGCTAATTTGCTGAATGACTTCTTGGGACAGCACTGATGGCTATTAATATGCTTGTCTGAATGCTACTCTCTCCTCATTTGTTACCTATATTGCAGTTGGTACCAAATCTGCTGCTGACTTATGGTCTGCAATAGAGAATTCATACTTTCAACAAGCTTTTGCCAAACAGGCGCAACTCTGTGCTCAATGTCAGCTTCTAAAACAGAGTTCAATGAACATTAACAACTACTGTAATCATGCTAAGCATTTAACTGCTTCTAATTGCAGGAGAATGCATATCTGAATCTACACGTGTTTTACAGGTTTTACAAAGATAATATCTAAAGTTAACATGTTTGTGTTAAACATTGAGAATAATGATACTAAACCAACTTTTAATAAACTAAAATCAAAGTTGTTGGTCTATGAAACCATCAAACCAAGACTAGGTCAATAACAAATGACTAGCATACCTGTATCTGCCTGGCTGCTCTCAACATTCAATGTCCGCATCAAGCTCATGATAATTAGAAGGATTCTGCTGTTGGATGTTAGAACTGCTCCAAAGCTGCTCATGGAGCATCTAAATTTTCTTTTGTTATGCATAGACTGGATCGAAAATTCTCAACATAATCAAGGTGGTGGAAATCACTAGTGAGGTCACCATGGGTCGATCACTGGTTATCTACTGCTGTATCCTGGTGCTTCTCAAACGAAAAACGTAGCTTTTGGGTGGAACTCTAATTTTGGGTTTGACGAGTGTATTTGGGGGAACAAACTATTTAGGTTCATCATACAGGTTTACTCTTGGTCCGCGAGTACAGGATCTATATGCCCAAGGTATGCGACCTATTAATCTGAGCGGTCCACTCCATTTCAGGTCACTCAAGTGCAAGCCATGGAGAGATGGGTTTAGGCCTACCTACCTTTACCAATTTTAGTCCCAAGAACTCTAATTCATTTAAACAACCCAATTCGTTTATTGAGTCTGGTTTTGGGGTCTACACACTTTGTTGCATGGGTTTCTCAACAACCGTGTCATTTTAGACTTGCTGCTTGGGTTTCTTAACAACCACATCAATTTTGGCTTGCTCCAAGTATTGGTGATAAATATCAAAAGGTTGATTCTTGGATACCAGATTCTGAGGCTACAACATATCTGACATTGATGGTTCATGATGTTGTTCCATAGAGTGGTAGTTCTTAACAGTACAACTCTTGCATTCACCCATGTTGATCATGCATTTCTTACTTTATCTCGTCACACTTACGTTCTTGTTCTTGGTTTTATGAAAATCTTCTTTCCATTACTCAGTTAGTAATTAATCAACCAATTGTTGTTGTTTTTTTCACATTTTGACGTTCAGACTTTGACAGGACAAATATCACCACATGCCTCCTAGACTGTTGTAATCTGTACTCACTGTTACCACTTCTATATCTCGTGAGCCGTGGCATTCTCACTCAGGTTATCCTTCTGATGATGTTTTGCCGCCTTTTTTATTCTTCGTATTCTAAACAGTTCATCTTCAATAGAGTTGTAATGCATATGGTGTTACAAAATCTACAAGATTGCATTTTCATTCTTCTTTGCCTTGTAGCACTTTACCTTTGTATATTATTCATTGTGACATTTGGGGACTTGCCCCCACCTTTTTTCGATGTTTCATCACCTTGAATCCTTGATTGATGGTTTTAGACTTTTAGTTGATTTACCTAGATGGCTAGATATACCATTATCTCATGGCTCTCAATCGATTGATTCATTTTGCCATTTCAAATCGCTTGTTGAAAACCTGTTTCATGTACTTTTGAAAACTTGCAATGTGATGGAGGCGGCCTCCATCATGGAGCTTATGAGCTAACTCGAGGATCAATGGGTCAGGTTCATTCTGAGTCTGGCATTGCTTATCGTATATCTTCTCGTTATATTCCGGCATTGCTTATCGTATATCTTCTCGTTATATTCCCTAACAAAACGGGGTTAGGAGGATTGATGGGTCCGTTTCTTCATCAACAATCTGTTGTATATCTTACTATTTTTATCACCAATATGTAGTTTTGTCACCGTTTAATCACTGATCTGTAGTTTTATTTCATCATCTCATCAGTATCACCAGTTCTATCAGGTTATCACCTAGAAATACAAATGTAGCCTATCCATCATCTGGTATGAAATTAGTATCGGCTTGTTCCCATCTTTTATGGTTTGAGTTTTATAGATACGATACTTATAGCAAGAAGTAAAGCATGTACATTTATGTTCATCACTTCATATTATCTTTACTTATTGTGTCGGATTTAATAATATTTATACACACGATAATTACAGACAATTTGAGGCATTAAAAGTCAATGTATTTTAGAATTTGAAAAGTCAATTGGTATCTAAGATTCTTTCAAGCAAAACATTGTACTTGGTAACGACTAACGAGATTGTATCTCTACAGGAACTAAAAGTATCAGCTCTGAGAGACCACTAAGACAATTTGTCACGGGTAAAAAGCAATCTGCTGGTAGAAATTCTAGAGGCCGCATAACAATTTACCATCGAGGCGGTGGAGCAAAAAGATTGCAAAGGACAGTTGATCTAAAAAGAAACACTTCATCTGTGGGTGTTGTTGAAAGAATTGAATATGACCCAAATCGTACTTCTCGAATTGCTGTAGTCAGATGGGTGGAGGGTGACGGGATTGATCGCCACAAGAAAGTCGACACCATCAAAGACCTTGCACTACCCTCCCGTAAGTTTTCACCTGCCATGACAGTCAATGGTCAATTTTCATTCTGTTCTTTACCCGGGATGCAAGAAGAAAGAAATGTGGTTTCTTTTGTGCCTAAAACTGATCATGTTGTAGTTGGGCTTCCTAAAGGTATAGTTCATGGGTCAGGCCCGTTTACTAGAAAAGCCACACCCACACTCACCCCTGCAGGAACCCGGATGACAAATGTGAAGGATGTATTTCTATCTGCGTTTTCTTCTTCGGCAGTTGATAAAACGCCCTATTCTTTTGTTACCTCTTTGGGTTTACCAAGAATGGCAGTAGCCGGTGCAAAGCCTAATTTTTTTGTTCCAAAACTGAAAGACGATGCCAAAGATGACGAAAGTATGTCACTTCACGAGATCAAAAGGTGGGACAAGGATAGCATTGTATGGTCCCATAAGATGAAGCGTAAAGCAGCCGTTTCTTGGCAGAGTGTTAAGGGACACAGGATGTTAGGGCTTGTTGGAGTAGCTGGTCAAAACGGGTCAAATTTGAATTCGAAAACAATGGGCAAACAGAAAAGTGATGGGAAGTTGAATGAAGATTGTGCACCAGTAACATATATTTTAGCTACCAAGGAAATGGAAGCGGGGAAGATGGTGATGAATTGTGATTCATCTAAACGTTCGAATGATGAATACCTGCATAGGTATTGATACTGACACTGATAGTGAAGGTGAGTCGTCTTTCAAACATGTTAACTTAGTTGTTATGAGTCATCAGCTTCATAGATTCAAGATAAATCATGTTTTGGCA
Organism: Deinandra increscens subsp. villosa; assembly: GCA_039602395.1. Classification (NCBI taxonomy): domain Eukaryota; kingdom Viridiplantae; phylum Streptophyta; class Magnoliopsida; order Asterales; family Asteraceae; genus Deinandra; species Deinandra increscens. The sequence continues at coordinate 3,634,827 of JBCNJP010000003.1, forward strand.
TTCTGCTGTTCTTGTTTTATGATCATTGTATGTTTCTTTAGTTTCCGAAATTTTTGGGTGCGCCCAGCTATCTTGCACAACAATGATAGAATGTGTTAGCAAAACATGTGTTGAACTATCTTTTGGTTTTACAGGACTTAGTATTTTCAATTCGGTGATTTGTTTGTATAATGCACAACATTGATATGATGTTCTTGTGTTGCTAGAAGATTCTAAAAGCTGGATTTACCAAACATAGAGAACAAAATATAAGGGTGGACCTCAGACCTTTAATGAAGTGTACGCCGCACAGAGGAGCCTCACTAGTCAATACTACTGCACCACCACACCGTACAGTGCTGTAATGGTGTTCTCACAATGACACAACCTCCACATCTTTGCCGTCCCTACACCTTTGTCTTCCCTCTTTTGTATTCTTCTTTCAGCGGTGGATTTTCACCGTAATTCTTTCTTTGGTGCCTTAGATCCCCCAAACCCTTCCATGTCATCGTCGTAGCTCACCCACTTTGCTTTGTGCTGGGAAACAGTTACACCTTCGTTTCATAAGCAACTGTAAGGTTGTTATAACATAATATGAAGTTTATGAGCTCGAATAGTAGAAACATCCGCTTACAGACTAACAATGAAAACTTAAGATCTATCAACATGGTATTTGTAATTCTCTGTTATCATTTCATTCGAAATCTTAAATAATCCAAAAGGTTACAGATCCTGAAACCAACTTTAACAGTTTACTCTTTCAAACCTCTTTATGATTGAGCATTCACATGAGTGTACTACACAAACTTAAAATGGACATTGGTGTATGCAGGTGAGCTCTTGAAATGTGAGTACGTATAAATAATAACCGTATCAAGGTATTAACGTGATAGATGTATATTTATTGAGTTTAGAATATAGTCATGAAGAACACCATTACGCGTGTAAAATGGTACCAACTATTCATCTTATAAATTGTTATTTTAAATCTATCTTGAATGTCAGTTACGTTCAAGATTCCATTTGGATTTCAACCACATACAATAAATATGTTTCAGGGTTAAAAGGCAACTGTCTAAGCACATGTTCACCTTTATAAGTGGAAGCATATAAGACACACATAACCCATATATAGGTATTCAGGTTATTTGATGTTAAAATTTGAAAGACTTCACATTAAGAAAATTTAACAAGTTCCAAATTTGAAAAAGAGAGGTTCTTCTTCATACATAGGTCCTAACATGAACAAAAGATCTCACAATCCTTCTAAATGAACCCTAAAAACATCCTAAACTTCATTCATCCTTCATACACCATACGAAAATGGATACATACAAAGACTATTTTCTTCACCACCTATGCCTTCTTTGGGGATTTAGCTGCCTTCGATGGAGACTTAGGTTCCTTTGCAGCTTTGTCATGAACCTTCTTTGGCAGAAGAACCGGGTTGATGTTGGGAAGAACCCCTCCATGAGCAATTGTCACACCGGATAAAAGCTTTCCAAGCTCATCATCATTTCGGATAGCCAGCAAAACATGCCTTGGGATGATTCTAGACTTCTTGTTGTCTCTTGCTGCATTTCCAGCTAACTCCAAAACCTAATTCAAATTCCAAAATCACACAGAATTTAGCATCAAATTCAACAGTGTCTTCAAAACATAATGATTGTAATTGAAACTTGAAGATCAGTTCATTTAGATTTCAATATTGTAAGGCCAAAATTGCCCAATCTATCAACAGATTCGACATTTCAACTACATTTTTCTCAAAAATCAAGCAAACAGAATCATAATCAATTAAATGATGTTACTATGTACACGTCTAAGATTTAAACCTAATATATTGACAGATTCAACAAAATTTTCTACAAGTATCAACCAAAGAAAAATTTAAACGATTAAACGGTGTACCTATATCAAGGCATAAGATTAAAACCTAATATTATTAACAGATTCAACCACATTTTCCTTCAAAAAAAAACGAGCAAATAGATTAATAACCGATAAAATGATGCTAAAATGTAGACGACTAAGATTAAAACCTAATATGTTAACAGATTCAACCAAAATTTCCTTAAAAAACTAGCAGATAGGATTAGTAATCAATTAAATGATGCAACTATGTAAACGCCTAAGTTTAAAACCTAATATAATAATAGATATAATAATAGATTCAAGCACATTTTTCTCAAAAATCTAGCAAGCAGATTCGTAATCGATGCAACTGTGCAGAAGCGTAACTAAAGATTAAACCTAATTTTATCGACAGATTCAGCCACATTCTCCTCAAAAAAAAAACGAGCAAACAGATTAATAATCGATTAAATGATGCGACTATGTAAACGCCTAAGATTAAAACCTAATATATTAACAGATTCAACCATATTTTTTCTCAAAAACCTAGCAAGCAGATTCGCAATACGATGCAAACTATGCAGAAGCGTAACAATAAACCCTAGGTTTCGAAATTACCTCAGCGGCAAGGTACTCGAGAACGGCGGCAAGGTAAACCGGAGCACCGGTACCAACGCGTTTGGCGTACCGGCCGACCTTGAGGTACCGGCCGATCCTACCGACGGGGAACTGAAGTCCGGCCTTGACGGAGCGGGTAACCGACTTCTTCTTAGGTCCGCCGGCCTTCCTTCCGGCAGCTCCCTTTTTCGACTTTCCACCGGCCTCCATAGCGATTACTGGAGATTTTTTGTGTGTGAGTTTTTGTGTGAAGGAGAGATAGAGGGAGAGAGCGTGAAGATCGGAAGAAATTGAGGGGTGATTTATACGGTTTTCTTTGCTTCGCGGATCGAAAATGGTTTTTCTCTTTTTGCCGTTGATAGGGATTGAAAATACGGACGGTGGAGATTGTTGATCCGTGTGGTTAGTATTTGACTAATGAGAGAAAGACACGTGGGCTGTTATTTTACAAGGGTGGTCTTGTTTTAGGAATTGCAAAGATTAATTAATAGTGGTTTCTGTCCTTCTAATTGGATGTTTTTCATTATTTTCATTAAAAAATATATCTCTCGTATTTTATATGCCACAACCGTGTCGGGTTCTTAGAAATTGTCGGGTCTGGACATACAATATTCAATAAAAACCATAATTTTGTTTTATTTTTTTTATTTTCCTTTCAAAACAATTAACATTTTTTAATCAATTAGGTATTTAAATATTTGGGAAATAATGTTTATGAGACTACACGATAAAGTTTTTGAAATGCGAATAAATATAGACCCGAATTCTTCCGATAAATATTAAACCGAAAATGCACGAAAGTTTAAAATGGGTCGGGTTTTTGCGAAACGATAAAACGTGGATGTTACACAATCTCACTCTACCCTCTCTCACAAGAACAAATATCCACCTCCCGATACAACCACCGGTGGACACCACCACCTCCGGCCATCACCACTCCCGATACAACCACCCCCGCCCATCACCACCTTCTAATTTGGCAAGCATCCCAAACCCCTTATTTCAGGCAAGTTCTTCATTTGCCATCGCATCGAGCCTTCTTTCAGGCCGCCAAGAACATCCTTTCACCGCCAACACCACCATCTCTAGTTACGACGACCACCCCCCCCCCCCCCGATAACATATGCTATTGGACAATTCTCATACCCGACATATTCCGTCGTCGGTTGGAGTATGTAAACCTCATCTTTTTAACCTTGTGGAACCCTAACCCTAGTATGCACGTCAAATATAGTTAGGTATCTACCCTGTAACCGAATCACATAATCTGCGGTGCACGCGAGAACATAAATAGTCATAATCGTTAAGGAAACTCTAGCACCAAACTCGGAGTCCACTCCCTAGGGTTTGCGTGAGAAATTAAATAACCCTTTGCTAGTAGCCACCCTCGAAAATGTCAAGTAGTCAGCCATTCATCGATTGGTCGGGTATGTCCCTGCTTAGTCGTGTTTAGGGCCTAATAGGTCAACCAACCAATTCTAACACAACCGCTCCACAACCGTAGAACTGTTAGGGCCATCCTTATCCTGGCCCTTCAAATGGTTGTAAGTTGAGTCAATAATAACTTAGGGACTTGGCTTAGGGTACTTCAAGACCCAACAAACTTGTCAGTCCTTCACCAAGGAATAGTGGTATTGATGCGTAAAATTTGGATACTATAAAAATGTTGTCAAGTTTTAAATGGTTAATCACCAAGTGACCAAACTACACACCAGGGCAGTGAACCCGTCGTATGCAATAAAGTATTGGTAAGAACCGGATATCAATCCGTGGACGCGTATGTAGACTCCCGATACTGGATCTTTGCTAATATCTAACCGATGAAAATGATTTTGAGAACTAACACTAAAAACTAAGCAGAAAAACTAAAACAGATAAAAACCGGATAACACGATGGAAAAATCAGTCGGAGAAAAGTATCACCTAGATAAGAATCCTCCAAACCCAATAAGACCCCTAGTTTGACTAATCAACACGATCACTATCCACTAACGGTGAAAACCAAAATGAAATAGGACTATAGACACATCCTAATCACTAAGGTATCCTAAATGAAGCTCGGATAGAAAAACTATGTAAAAATGCCCAATGGTCTAATCGCTTCGGTCAAAGCGGACTAAACACACACGTAAAAGGAAACCACAAGAAAGGTCTCTCTAAATGGCACCTATCACATGCAATGATTCTGAAATGGATAGCCTAGGATCTAGAAAACTCTAAACACGAATAAGCGAGCTCGAATCTTATGGTCATAAGCACCCTAACTCACTAAACAATGTGTAGCTATTTCCTAGTACATGAAACGAATCGGTCAACTCTATCCCATATAGATGCACACAAAATCAGCCCCAAATCCATATCATATTATCATGTAGGAGGTCTCCGGATCATGCATTAATCAATAAACTCCAAAAAGTCAACCGATTAACAATAAGCTAATCAATAATGGTCGTAGTTCTACAATCCACATCAATTAACCCACATAACATGATATAAACAGAAGCTAAACATGCATACAAAGTCATCCAAGGCATCCAAATCAGAATCAAAGAGCAATTTCACAAGATCATGTCAAAAAGTCAAAGTAGAAAGTCAAACTAGGCCTAAATTCATCAAATCCAAGTGATACAATGCACAATCAACTAAGAAACATGTTTAGGAACAATAAAAATGCAATCTTGAGACTGTCCATGTTGAAGAACAAGATTAAAATACAAAAAACCAAAGCTTGTATGAAGACCCAACCCGTTAGAGCTTTAAATCTTCAAATTTCGGTTTTAAAAGCTTCAATCTTGGCCTCCAATCCTCCCTTAATCTTCAAAAATGTGTTTTAGGGTTTTTTAGAACTGATATGGGGGTGTCCTCTCTTGAAAAACGGCTGAAAAAGTGAACAAATACCCAAAATTAGGGTCTGGTCGCGAAGCAGTGAACTGGGCTGCGAATCTGGGCTTCTCAGAAGAGATTATAATAATATCAATGCAGAGTTAAATCAAAAACAGCTGCTGGCCTATTGGTAAATTTGCTGGACTGCGACATGGAGGTCACTGGTTCAATTCCAGTGGCTAGGCAGCATGTTGGGCCTGCTGTTGCTTTGGGCCTAGACGCTGCTGGGCTTCTTGGCCTGGGACTATTAACTGGGCCAGAGCTGGGATGGACACAGAAACTGGTCTGGATCTGCTGCAACTCTTATTTAATTATTATTGATTTTTTTTCTTTTGCTCATAACTTTCACAAACGACCTCCGTTTTCGCTTCCGTTTTTTTTTTGCGGAATTCTTCTAAATTCACCATGGACCCACCAATTACCTAAAATTTACAATTAAAAACCATTAAGCACCATAACTTTTATAATTTCTCAATTAAAATTCTAACTTGCAAAGTTTTCTCAATTAAAAACTAAATTAAATGTGAATTTTAAATATTTATCAAATAATAACCAAAGTTTCACCAAATCATCTAAAATTCAAATATAAACATTTAAGCACCAAAACTTAATAATTATTAATTAAAAACCAATTAAATGACCAACAAACTTGTCAGTCCTTCACCAAGGAATAGTGGTAATCGTTGAGAGTTGATGTGTTGCATTTTGGATATATTTATATTATCGAATTCCCACATTTTTAACCAAGTTTTGATTAAGTTTTATTGGATTTTGGTGCTTAATTGTGAAATTTATGAAAAACAGGTTTTGATCGGGTCTTTTGTTGATTTTGGTTGGAAACATGAAAGAGGAGGCTTGGTGGTGAGCGGATTTGGGAGATAAAAGTTTTTCAAGTATTTTTGTTGTTTTTACATCGATGATGACCACATGGTATTTCTATTGCATATGGCTCGCAGTCCTCATGGACCTATCATATGAAGCACGTGGACCGCATGGGTTCTCCTCAAAACAGGCTCGCAGTCCTCATCGTCGACCAGATACTAAAAACTCTCATAAACCCCTTATAAAAAGGGGGAAGTCGTTTTTCCTGGGAGGAACTCTCCCATTTCGATCAGATTACATATTTTGAGGGTTTCTGAGCACGATTTTGAAGACATCAAGGCCAAAGGAGCAAGGATTTTGAAAGAAGGAGCTTGGAAAAGTGAAGATTTTGGTTTGAGATTTATCATTCTTTCTTGATTTCTGTCTAGATCTTGTTCTCTCACCATGTTTATCTCAGGATTTCACTTGTTTTCTGTATATATTCATGATGCTAGGCTAGATTTCTTAATACTACTTGGTAATGGATTGAATTTGGGTTTTTGTTGACTTTTACTTTTACTTTTTCCATGTGATTTGATTTTGATGCTCTGAAATCCGATTTGGATTGATGGAATGATCATATTAGCATGTTTATCCTCTGTTGTGATTGATTGATGTGATTAGATTGCTTATGATTGAAGAACTTCAACCTAATTAGTGATTTGATAATTGTTTGCTTTGACTTTTGATAGTCTTTGTTCAAATGCATGATAGGAGACATTCTACATGATATCGCATTTATGATTTGAGGCTGATCTTGCAGGGTATTTGTGTTGAATTGAATTGATCAATTTGTTTAGCACACTAGGTGGTTGTTTGACATTGTCGGTAGGTTAGAATACTTGAGAACTTAGGGTTTTGACACGCTTGTACATGTTGAGCATTGCCTAGGTTCCATTGATTCCAATTTAGAATTCTACCACGTTATAGGATCCACATTAAGAGACCTCCGTGGCTTGTGTTTCGTGTGAGTCTGGTTTGCTTTGATCAAAGTGTTTTGACTCTTTAGACTCAACAATCAAGTTAGCTACCCGGACTTCATTTCAGGGTTGCCTAGATAGCTAGGATGTGTCTATAGTCTTAGTTGTCCCTGTGATTTTCATTCGAGGGGAGTGTCGCATGGTTTAGTCAGTTTAGAAGTCATCTTTAGACCCAGAGGATTCATTGCCAGGTAGTACCCTTTTGCTCATCTGAATTTCACCTTAGATCTTGTTGCTTTGATTCCTTAGTTATTCTAGTTACTTGTTTATCTGTTTCTTTAGTTTTCTCAAATCAATCATTCATCTGTTGAATATTAGCTATGATACATTATCGGGAGTCTGTACACGCGTCCGTGGATTGATACTCGGTACTTATTGATACTATATTGCATACGACGGGTACGCTTGTCCTAGTGTGTGATTTGATCACTCAGTATTTACCTTTTTAAAACTTGACCAGTTTTTTCTTGTTCAAATTCGACACATTAAGAGTTCTATAACCCTGATTGTGAACCTCTCCATAGGGATTAGGTCACCTTGTCTTAGGAACCTAGTCCATAATAGTGAGAAGGCGTGAAGGCAAGCGATACAACGATTGAACCTAGGTTGGAGAAGTCAATGCCTAAGAAACCCTTCATCAATTATCTGATTTCCAAATAATCTGTTACTTGCTTTCTTTAAGTTATATTAATATTTTTCCATGCTTAAAACCATTTCTCAAATCAAAAACCAAAACCCGTCCAAATTACTGATAGATTGTTCTAAACTCTACGTATCCACGACTCGACAACTCGATATTTACCCATATTGTGCTATGCACTACAGGTACATTTGTTTTAGTGTGGTGGTCTAGTCCCCATGTGGATAACCATCTTATAAATATAAAACCTGATAAGTGTAAGAACTCAACTTCTATATATTTTTCCACACACATCACTTGTATCATATCCTTATAATTTGAGGTAAAAGAAAAATATTTTTCATATATTTGATAATTAATATTCATCTTTATATCCATTATTTTATATTTTGTTGCGAGTGGTAGAAAATAAAAAAATAACTTGAAAATAAATATAAATAATATTGTTTAACTGAATAGAGATAAATCTACTATTATATTATTATACTTTACAAATGATGACAATATTGAACACTTATTACCATCTCATTTCTCCTCCAATAGTTTTTCAGCCTAAACTTTTCCACTTTAAATCGTTTAATTATCATTTCAATTTTTTTATTTTAAAAATCAAAATTTTAGAGATTTGATTTTCACTCCATCTATATATACCATTTATTTATTTATTCGATGATCAAAAGATTTTAAACAAAAGATTATTTAATTATATAATGTAATACAACACATAATTCTAGTAATCAACTATATTTTTTTAAGATTTAACCCGTATAGATGTAAAACATTTTTAAACATTAGAGATAAATTTAAAAAGTAGTGTTTTCTAATTAATTATAGGGATATAAAATAGTGCGTGTGAATGTGGATGTAGCATGCATCGAAGCCACGCAATGGCTCAAAAAGTGGGGTGAATAACCACGAGTGTAGCGTTTTCTACGGTGGCCTCATGCCATGTCATCAACATCGCGTGTTAGGACCTTAGTATTACAAATAGCCTTATATGTTGTACAAGCGACATCTGACGCTAAATCGACACTCATTCACTCGTCAAATATTTTGAAAGAGTGAAACCAATTCTCTGGTGTATAGATCATCTGGCACAATCCTAAATGGAATAATTTTCAAGAAATAAAGCAACATATAAGATCAAATGAACCGAAAAAGATCAAAGGCAGTTTAATCAATTTTTAAAATGGAAAGTTTCTTTCCTTACACATTACCATTACATCAAGTTCAAAAAATAAAAAAATAGAATATATATAACAATAAAACCAGTTTTCTTCATTACTATGAAAACATGTTTCATTAGTAACCTTTTGAAACAGATGTGGTTGTCATTGTTGTCGTCATCGTCATCATATTGCAACGCGAAGATTAACACTACGGAATATTATAGGCACACAGGAATTTGAAGAAGTTTATATGGCAATATCAATTCTATAGAGAGAAGACATCCTCATCTATCTCCTCAAGCTCTCCACTATGTAATCCGCATACAGGTCCCTTCAAGTTTCAAAACATGGCCAATGTCACAAACAAGGGAATATATATATAAATACATGCACATATATACAGGGGCACGTTCAATACAGAAACAATTTTAAGTATAGAGTGCTAGAACTGCATAAGTATATTGTGCATGAAAGATCACACACACATATCAGAGAAGATATATGTAGTTTTGCTCTTGTTAAAAAATAAATACTATACAACCTTTGACTTGATATAATAAAGATAAAAAGCTGATCTAAATTGAAATTTACAGATTCTTTTCATCAAATTTAGGACACCGATTGAAGAATGTGTCAGTATGTATACTTTTGGTATGGTTGAGACTCGAGACGTGTGTTTACTAATTATTTTTTCATTTTGTGGATCCTAAATGAAATGGAACACTTTGAGACTCTACTTACATGGAATGTTTGACCACCTCAATCGCCTCAGCAGCTGGCAAGAAATCGTTGACAGCAACCTCCTTGTTCTCATTCTTCTTGTCTTTTTAGTTGTAAAGATAAACAAGATTGAAATCCGTTAAAAATGTAATAATTAAAATTGATACAAATTAAAGTTACTAAAGAGGTGGCAAGAAAGATGGGTCAGCCAAGTTGGATAACAGATCAAAACTGGTCCATGTTCAAATGGGTCATATTTACTACAGGCTGAAACATGCTGGATTCGGTTGGGTCGGATTAGGTTGATCCTCCAACACCTTTTGCCCATTTTTTTAGATGATTAAGGTGTTAATTATGATTACAATAGCTAAGAAGTACAGATTAGTAGACTTTAAACAACTTCCACCCATTTGACCCATTTGATTAGTTTCCCTTTTAGGCTTTTAGCTAATCGATTAACATAAAACACAACCTAAAGGGGCCACTTCATAAGTAAATGGGTCAAAATTGCCACATCAAAAAGGAAAAGAAAAAAACTTAATGTCAGACTTAGATAAATGAGTTATGAAATATTACAGTCTTCAAAGAAGCGGCGGATCTCGGCCAAGCGATGTGGTGGGAGTTCCTTAATGTCATTGTAGTGTCTATACTCAGGATCATCAGCACAGACTGCAATTATCTTATCATCTTTTTCTCCCTGATGATATCAAACAATGTCGGTAAATTTAGTGACAACTAAGAGAATATATTTTTTGAGATTTATAAATATATATAATACCTGATCAATCATGGGCATGACACCAATTGCTTTTGCACGAAGAAAACAACCGGGCAGGATTGGTTCCTGTAAGTGTTTTCAAAACACCACTATATGTCATACATTTTCCATTTAATATAAGAATTTCACAAGCTTCAAACCATACACAGATGACAAAATGAATGATAAAGATATTTGGCATACCTGCATGATAACCAAGACATCAAGCGGGTCATTGTCCTCACAAAGAGTACGTGGTACAAACCCATAGTTGTGAGGGTACACAACAGATGAATACAGGACACGATCAACCTGATAAAAAGCACATAATAGTTAGTAAGGCTTATATATATATTTACATTAATACATATAAGAATATTACTCGAACCAATAGAATCTAGCTTGCTACACCACTAATTATCCTTATATTTACCTTGATAAGTCCAGTTTTTTTGTCAAGTTCATACTTTACCTTGCTCCCCTTGCTAATTTCAATCACCTGCAAATTGCAAAAAGAAAACACACACACAGGAATGACGATAAATCCTCTGTACACACATTCCCATATGCAAGGATGATGATTTCAGATTTCTAGAGGTGGCATTACAACCCATATACTTTATTAATGGGTCAGTTTGGGTTATCTAACAAGTCAAACACACAAAATTAAAACAAAATTGCCGAAATAGGAAATGGCCTGGAGGGTCCAATGATCCAAAAGGACGGGAAGGTTACCCAAAGCGCATTTTCATTGTATAGAGATAATATGATTTTTGTATCAGTTATTTCTAAACGAACTATTTATTAAATTTTATGAAAAATTTCAGAGAAAAGGTATTCCGAATCGACCCAGATCCACCAGAATCATTTCACAGGGCACTAAAACTGCTCTGTTTTGACCAGAACTATATTGACATGTTACCCTAGTTACCCATTGCCACCTCTAGTGATTACAATTAGATAGACTTTGAACTATATTAATTCCACATCCTTACACAGTTGAATATTGTTGGTGCTCCTGGTCCTGCATTGATTAATTACAAAAGTCAGACATTTGAATATCACTACATCATTACAGAACAAATATTATTGATTGAAAAAAAAAAACTTATTAGGTGAAAGTAAGATATACCTATCTCAAGATCATGCCAAGGATGAGAAGCAGCTGACCTCCTCCTCATTGATGAAAGTATTCTTTCATTAAGAGGGGCATGCGAATGATGGTAAGAGTTAACGGGCTTGTTTGGAGTCTCAATTGTTGGCGTCATTGTTGCAAACTGCACATGAAACCATATATACTCAGGATAAACACAACTATTGATATCAAAGAGTTTATCCGCTGTTAAAAAATAACAATTGCAGCATGTTGTTGACAGAAGTAGTTTGATAAAAGAAACAAAATGTTGCACAATCATATGATCATATATTCATATTAGAGGTCAGAATAACAAAACAAGAACTTGACACTGAAAAGAGAATATAACTTATAACTACAAGTCCACAAGATGCTGTCAACAATACAATAATGATGCACACAATAAGAATCATATTAAGATCTATGTCATGAAAAAAAACAAAGCCAAAAAGATGCTCATTTGATGCAATAACAGAATTTGTAGATCAGGCCACTGCATGTTACAGATATACAATCTACAAACTACCATATGCATAAACTCTGTCACATAAAAGGTTCATATTTATGGCAATCTGACATTTCCAAATCGGCTCGCAACTAAGATCTATGAAATTCCTTATAAATTATGCTGGAGACAATAGAGTAATAGACATTCTCTATTTAGTAAACCATTTTTTCACCATTTTAACAAGTCGTTTCATTACTCTATAAAATTTCTCCTGCAAACCAATCCAGATCTCATTAATTTAACAAAAAACAGAACAAAAAACTTAAAAACTTAAAAACCTAAAAACTTATTAGTCCTTAGAGGTACTCATGATCGTGTATCTTCTGCAATACATTGTGGAATCGATAGCTCAGATCATGCAAACTCTCTCTCTCTCCCTCCCTCTCTCTCTCTCTCTCTCTCTCTCACACACACAAAAAATAAACTCCAGAAACACTAACATTTCACATCATAACCCTAAGAACAATTCAAGCGTACATTACGAACTAATGTGTGTGCAGCAACTGCAAAACAAGCAGAAAATCTACGAAATACTTCAAAATTCGAACTCCAGAAACAGGTAATCACAAACCTGAATTGATCTGCGAACCTGATGCAGAGAAAACGAACAGCAGATCGAGCTATTTAACAACAAAACGAAATCAAAGAGCGTAAGAATCACGCCAGATATGTAATCAACTCTAGAGAGAGAAACGGTACCTTCTAGAGAGAGAAAGTAGTGGAGAGAAGGCGGAAGCTTCACGCGGTTGTTGTTGTTGTTGTTCCCGCTATCTTCAGCTTTCGCCATTTAAAGCAAAGGTAAACGAAAGTTTCTCTGTTACGCGTTTCGAAGAACGGTTCTTTTTGACAGCGGAATTCTTCATTTTCCAGATATATCGTACAAGTGGTGAAAGTAAATGTACAGGTTGTGATGCAACGGGAGTTGTGGAATTAGCTTTTTTGTGTCTGGAAGAAAGATTCACCGATTATAAAGGAGAAAACGCCATATGGAATAAAAAAGATGCTTGTTGAGGAGATGAGAATGTACTACGTGGCCGTGACACGCTGGACGTCGGTGGTGGGCCACCACTACGAAACTACGATGACAAGTCAACAAACTTGTTTGACCTTTGGATATTTACCAATAAAAGAAGAAGATGGTGAAGTGTTTAGCTGTTTACACCTAATTTAATTCTATATTTAGTAACATGAATGTATAAATGCCATAAAAATGAAACAACATAAGTTTTTAGAGCATTTGAAATCATTTTTCTACCTCTATCCTTATCTTTAAACTTTTTTAATAAATTACTAAATTTCATTCCTTCAATCCTTTATTTTTATATCTCATATCTTTATTTTGATATAAAGTGAAATACATCTCTATATGTGATTATTACAATTCATCAAAATATATATATATATATATATGTATGTATATATTATTTAATATTGTTGTGAGTGTATGTGAGTGGTAGAAAGAAAAAGAAATAACTTAAAAATAACCTAAAAATATATGATATAATTGTATAAGATAAATATGAGAAATGTAATGTATAAGGTCTTTCTAAATTGATAGATAAATTAAAATAACAAATTTCAGTTTTTAAGTTATAAAAAATGAGGAGGAAGAATGAACTGTGAAGTTCTTCGTTCTTTTCTATTAGATTAGTATTAATTCATATTAGATTAGTCTTAGTTAGTGATCCCGGCTTAGTGAGTCCTTTCTTCAGTGATGAACTGTTGGCGGCAGTCCTACATTTTGTCTCTATGGACCGAGGAGAAAGAGGGCTCGGCGGGAAGAGGATTCTACCGTGAGAGAAGCAAGGAGGTCAACCTCTTTCAAATATACAACATGGATTTGAGTAAAGGAAGTTAAATAACTAATAGTTGATCAGGTCCGTTTCCAATAAACTTATATTTTAAATAAGATACAAATAAAATAAGAAATAATAAACATTTAAAAAATATAAGTAACATAAGAAAGATTTAAGAATTATAAACTTATATTTTAAATAAGATACAAATGAAATATTCTTACAATATAATAATTTTAGTAAATTAATAAAGTATTAGAATAAGAATTTCATAATTTTGATATTTAATTATATAATTTAAATATTTAAAATGATTAGTATTTAATTTGAGAAGATTTGATATTTAATAGAAGGGAGACCTGAGAAGGAGAAAAATATGGTGAGAATGACTGTGATGACGAAACTTGATAGAAAATGCAGTATTTTATTAAAATATATATGATACTAAAAAGTTATCAAGTAGACACTCTGTGAAAACCAAAAGGGCATTTAGTTTAACAGTGGGGTGCCCGTGTGATGTGACACTGAACACAACATACTTACACACTGATAAAAAATTATATTTATATAAAATAAAAATAATTTTTAATATTTAGTTAAACATTATTACATAACCACATCTTTAAATAAATTTCGTTATTAATTGTTTATTGAGTTACTTATTTATTTATTTAATAACATAACGTATAAAGATGATTTTGCACCCTTAAACTCTTAATTTTTATGTAAAAGACACGGTTATCATTTTTTAAATGTATTATAATTTAGTATAGACGATATATAACATTTGTCCTCATTTTATATGGTGAATATTTAAATCCTAAAAAGTGGGTAAAACATTTATAAATTTAGGGTCTCTTTATCGTTAAAAAAAAAGATAGTCTGATTATAAATATTATAGTTTCTGACCAAAAATTTATAAATCTAGATGCTCTAAATCAAAAGTGTAATGAATATATTCCACAAGATCTAGGTGCTCTTAAAAAATATCAAACTTTATCAACTACAATTTTATTATTTTATTAAATTTTATTATTTTCAAGATTTAAATTTGGATCTTCATCGAATAGACTTCACATTTTATCACTAAACTATAACACAATTATAAAAAATATACATATAATGATAGTAAAGGTAAAGACTAAGTTTCAAGAATCTAATTTTGACATCCAAATGGCAGGCTAAGTTTCAAGAATATTCTTTTGTCCAAGCGTATAAATGAGAAATGTGACATATCACCGTCAAGACATCAACATCTAACTTTAAATGGAAGATTTTTACAAGGTTGGAGTTAGTTACATAAATAGTTAATATATAAGATGATATTACATTTTTGTTCATAACTTTTTAGAAATTATATTTGTGGTTCTTATTTTTTTATTAATAATAACACGTTTGGATATTGGTATTAAGTTACTAAGAGCATTTACAATAGTGTCTTTTTATTACACTTTACCTTAAATGTAAAAAAAAATACAATAAAATGTCTATTTTTTCTTCTATATCAGAATCTTTATAATTAAACCGTATGCTTAAATTTCAAGGGAAAACGAGAAGGAATTCGTAAATATACCAAACAATGTGTTTTCTAATGATAAGAAATAAGACTTGAAATGTTTTTTTTTTGAAAGATCTTTAAATTTTATGGATAGAAGTATTATTAAATTTTTTTTAGATAAATTATAAAGATAAAGATAAAGAGATTATTACGAATGCTTTAATAGAAGTCAAAGTATCGGTCTATAAAATACTATTCTATCCATTATAATTAAAAAAACATACCATAAAAATTCAAAACTAGATACGTCTGGTGATTTATTTGCTATTTATTGGAAATGCATAATCTTTTCGTTTTCAGACTCACATTAACCACTTCGAGGGTCGAAATTCAACAGTGCTTACGTATTACATGTAATTCTTTGTGTTACCGGTAATTCTTTATTCTAACGTGTTGTGAACATGTCTCATGTTTGACAAAGAGTTCAATCCAATGTAAAATGTAGATGCTCAGTCTTCATATATGTAAGCAAAGACCGACCGCGAGTGTTCTTGCTCGAAGAAGCACGAGTTGGTGTGCATTTTGTTGTCAGAAAACATAGAAACGGTATGGAATAATTCACGAACAAATTAGAAAACTTCTTATTTTAAAGAGAACTCCAGATGAAAACAACCAATCGCATTTATCACCCAAATCACAAAATCTAAGTAGAACACCCTTTTCATACCTATTCCCATATTCAAGATCAACATGTTCATATAACGAGTTGTTGGTAATGAGGTTCGAGGGTAAAAGGACTTATTTTCAGTTTAATTGTTGATGCATTTGGTAGACTTCCATGATGAATTACTCAAAACTTAATCAGATAAATTACATAAACTAAAATTGAGTGGTGATAGAAACATAAACTATCGATGTTGATAGTACGGTCTAGGGCTTAGTCGGATTGTAATTTCTATATGTAATTTTTTATATATATATACACACTAACACATATTTATATGAAAATAATACTTTGAAATTCACGTCAATACTTCAAATTACTCTTTATATAATTCAATCTTCAATGTAACAAACTAAGTACTTAAAAATACATAAAAATTTATTTTTTTACCAATTATTTTTCCTAGACCCGACCTTGACCGGTTTTTGTCCACCTAGACTCACCACCTAGCCTGACTTTGACCGCCAGACCCGATTTTGATGGTTACCAATTAATGGACCGCTTAGGTGAAAATTAGGCAGTGAACTTCTGCCTATCGCCTAGGCCGATTTCTACAACACTAATTCGTATGTTTGAGGATTCTTATGGAGTGACTAGAGTAGGTTCGTTCGATCTTTATGGGTGGATCAAAGATGGATATCATATTGAAGACATAAAGACAAAGGTTGGATAACTCATATATATTTCTACTAACATAGAAAAAACAAACACTAAAAAAACACAATGTAGGATTGTAGATAGTATAAAGCAATAATAAATACAAGATATGTTAGGCAATCCTTATGCTTCATAATCCATAAAGTCGCAACTCACAATCACCTCTCACCAAGAAAGCATTATTTTTCCACTTGCATTCGGCCAAACTTGGCTTTCAAAAAGCAAATTCGGTTGATTAAAATAGAATACGTGAGCACGAAGTATGTGAAATACACTAAATAAATAAATAAATAAAATGAAATAAAATTAAAATAAAAGTGATGAGTTTATGATATAAAATGATTTTTAATTTACTCTAAAGAATAATGTATTTATAGACGGTGAAAATCTAAACTTTTCTAAAGTATTTAGGTGGATTTTGGGTAATGTAAATTAGAAAGTGTATGTCAAGGCTTAAAAAAATCTATTTCGACCGTTAAAAAAATAACTATTTGGTCATTAATGTAGTAACTAACATCACGACTTTAATGTCCTTATCTTT
The DNA here is from genome assembly GCA_039602395.1 of Deinandra increscens subsp. villosa. Classification (NCBI taxonomy): domain Eukaryota; kingdom Viridiplantae; phylum Streptophyta; class Magnoliopsida; order Asterales; family Asteraceae; genus Deinandra; species Deinandra increscens. Next base: position 3,652,147 of record JBCNJP010000003.1, read on the forward strand.
CTCAAGGAATTCTAATTTTTTTTAACGGCGTTTGAAACTACTCCCAAATCTCTAATATTCGAGTGAGTCTTTTTGAGACGAGATAACAATCGTCTATACTGGATTTGACACTTCAAACTTGACTCACCTAGGAACACCATCAAGAAGGAAACCTACTACTTGAATCCTCCCACCCCCACTTCTCGAGTCGGTTTGAACTTAAGACCTCAAGATCATTAATACAATACTCATCAGGATACCATTGGACGAAATATTTGTTGGTTATCAACGTTATTAATTGGCTTCTTTACTAGGCACTCTCATGATTCACCCTCCTCAAAATCTCTTGGCATGACGATTTTTATCTCGTTCCCCTTATCGAGTTGTCGGGCATCGACGACATCCATGTTTGTGTGGAGCTCTATAAGTACATCTGAACCATCCACCTTTATATGTTAATGACTATTATTGCAATTCAACTACTTCATCTTTGTGCTGTTAAAAAAAAAAGAACCACTTCCTTTGTCTACCTTTTCAACTTCATATGTTATATGCGGATGACGTAGTATTCATGAGAGAAGCGTCTTTATGCAATATGGCAAATCTTTTAAGGACCCTACCATGTTTTAATGTAGCTCCGAGATTAAATCTAAGTTTTTAAAAGTAAGTTTCAAAAAAATTTTCCCCTTTCGGGTGGGAATTTCGGATGACTAGACAAGGGAGTTGGCATCGATCCTGCATTGGGTGGCGGGCTAGGCTTGGAGTGATTCTGGTGAAGCTGGAGCTAATCCGGAGGGCCATAAATATAAACTCGATATGTCCTGGCTGCAATCGAGCATATTGAATTTGTGGATCGTGGTTAAATGCAATAAGGGGTGGTCGGATCTATTAGGATGAGAAATATATGGCACAATATTTTGCTAACAACTTTATGGTGTATTTGGAAGGCCTGTAGCAAGATGGCGTTTGACAATCAGGTGGCACATATTGGTGACGTCCTTGGGAAGATTAAGTTGATGTCGTACTATTAGTTGCATTTTTAGGCATATCTTATTAGGATTATTGCTTTCATTCTAGTTACATATTATGCGTTAATCGCATTCATATTTGGTTATTATGCATAACACTGAGTGGAACAAAGTCTACTTTGGATCGTTTTCATGTTTTGCAGGTATAAAACGGTTACGAGTGATGACGGTGGACAAAAGTCAACGTGGCCGCGTGGTACTAAAGAATACATATTTCAAGAATTAGTAGATTTAGAGCCGGTACTTCAAATCAAAGTGAGTTAAAATTCAAATCAAGAGAAAGAAGCTAATGATGCGTTTAAAGTCTATTGATGATCGAAAAAGATAACGATTCAAGTTCAAAACGGAATCTTCAATTTAGCCTATACGTGAGTTAGGCAAATCATCTGCTGGAACTTGAAAAGTTGAAAGTAATTGTCATGTGGGCTAAATTAATTAGGAAGTGGATTGCTATATTATGTTCATTTTAGGAACTTGGGCTCAAATGATGAGATGGGCTGGGCCGAAGAAAATAAACTAAATGGGTTGACATCATGTGAATAATGGGATGGGCTGCTAATAAAAAAGAAAACAAAACAAAAGACAAAGAAGATCTTCAATTGGGCTGGAGTTCGACGCAAGAGAATGAAGGAAGACAAAATTGAAACTTTTTATGTTTTTGAAGCTTTTGAAGAATTATTGGTTTATTCTAGTTTTGTAAGTTTTATTTTACTGTTTTATGTTTTGTTTCTTATTTTCTATGAGTAATTTGGTCATCATGTTTTGCTAGATAAATTTATTCCAACAGTTAGGGTATAAGTTTTTTTTTAATGTTTTGATTCGAACATTTACGTGAAATGGTTGTGAGATCTTATATTAAATGGTTTGTTTGTGTTGATTTTTGCGTTCAAACCCAGATTTTTTTTCCGGAAACACTTAGATTGTTAATGAATTTGATCAACTTATTAATTTTTCTAATAAAGTTCTTGAAGTTTTAGAACCCCAAAAAGTTTTTAATCTTGGTAAGGGAACAAATAGTGGTTTGGGTTTGTCTACGAACTCATTCTTATTATTATGAAATCACGCAATATAATTAGGCATACTAAACATCGTGTGTGTTTGATTATAATTGATTCTTCTATCATCGCAAATGCACACTAAGATCAGGACGACTCGAGCTTAGAGTAGTGAGTTGACACTAATCAACGAACTGCGTTTGGTTAGACATTAGATAGAATGATGCCAGAACGACTCGATGTCTAGAATTGATACAACCCGTTTATAAATAGAATCATTTCACCATAACCGTTAATGATCTTAAGCCGAATCAAATTAAGCAATTAATCTTGTGTTGGAATTGTCGTTTTTTTTTAATTTTTGTTACAACTTAGTTAACATGTTTCTTTGTAATTTTTCATAACAAGCAAAAATCCAAAAAATATATAGTTTTGACACAAGATTAAAACGGCAGCGGGGATATTAAAACGGCTGTTTCAACATTCTGTTTGCTTTTCTACTTTAAATTTGTTTAACT
>JBCNJP010000003.1:3655166-3680169 GCA_039602395.1 Deinandra increscens subsp. villosa
TTGGTATGTTCACTTAATCATTTTCTTATTTTATTTGCTGGATTTGACACCCGACACGTATCTATGGATTTAAGAAAGGAGACATGTTATGGTGGTGATGCCGTGGAGCGTTTCAACACCTATAGCGTCCCGGGAAATCTTATGTCCTAACGCTATAAGCGCTATGAAAGGACTATCACCGATTACGAATAGCATTATAAAACTAATGCTTCCAACTTTTTTTTTATCCACACAACGAAATGTATGGGCTTTCTTGGAAATCAAACAAAACTGATCTTTTCTAATTTACATATATAAATTCGTATATTATATTCTTTTAAAAATGTATGGGCTTTCTTATAAGATCTTTGCGTTGGGACTCAAAATTTTCTAATTTACATATATAAATTCGTATATTATATTCTTTTAGGTTTTATAAATTTTAAAATTTAAAACTAGTATCTGCTACAAACCTGCAACTACAGTACCCATCCTATACTATTTATTTTCTCCCGTTTTAACCCTTACAGTTGCAAAAGATAACAACTTCTCATCTACTCTCACTTTGATTTGAAAATTCTTAAATCGTATCATTAAATTTATTTTTTCCCTTTATTTTAGGCGCAACTATAAATAAATCAACTATTTGAAATTAGGGGTGTCAATAGTATTTCGTTGGCAGGTAGGTTGTCGCGGGTTGAATTCTTCAACCCTAACCCAACTCATATAACTATTCGTGTCGTGTCATGTCAACCCACTTAAATTCCTGTCGTGTTTGGGTCGTGTTTCAGATCAACCAATTTTATGTTTAACAATATAAACAATTAATTAATATACTTAAATATATATATATATATTTTTAATAATTTGTGCCCTTTTTGTTTCTTTATCTCATTCTTAATTAATATTTAATAAACTTAGTTATATATCTAACTAGGTAGTATGGATGAGCATTTTATACTAGGTACCCGTATCAATACCCGTCCCGCACCGGTCCCATATCCGTACCCGTACCGACACATTGGGTATAAGAAGAAACAAATGAAAAGTGCTTGAGAATATAAACTTAGAAATAATAAAATAAAATTACTGAAAATAAAATTTGATGAAAAAGAAAATTGAACGACTTGTAAAAGTTTGTATATAGATTTAAAAGTTAAATATTAAAATATATAAGTTTAAATATGAACATTTTTTAGCTCCATATATAAATACTTGCATTTCAAAAATCCTTAAAAGGATTGATAGGTCGACCAATTTACTTAACGGGTCATGTTCGGATTGATCTATATTTAAAACAAATCAGGTTCGGGTTGACTTGTTTAAGAAAACGGGCCATATAGGCGAACCCAAACCCTATTTTTTCTCATATCGTGTTCGGGTCGTGTCAGGAATTGCCACCCCTATTTAAAATCCTTGATGACTATATCTTTTTATGAATAATTTTATTTTATATTATATTGAATCTCTAAAAAATCAACACAATCTAAAATTTCAAGATCTAAAATTGAAACATTGATATATTAATTTTTTTCCGTACGTGTCCATTTCGAAAATTGGTTCTATTCTTCACTTGTTGTATTTGATTCAAGTTACAAACCTGTTATCTATTTCATATCAGTGAAGATTTCATATCGAAAAATGATTCTTGGCTGATCAGAGATCCAAATTGGAAATCTGGTGCGTTTGTTCTTCGTTTTACAACGGATTTTTTTGTGTTTCGGTGCCTGATTGAACGAATCGGTGTGAAACGAAAGTATATTCTTGACTGAAATCACGTTTCGATCCGGTTAGGTGTGTATTTGGAAGCAGTTCCCAGTTCCCAGTTTCCCACTGATTTTGTTTATGTTAGTTACAAATTTTGAAACTTAAATGTTATATGATCCTAAAAATCACTATCCGTTTGATGCACATGTAATGTTTAATATGTGAGTTATGGTGGCCGTCAGTGACTTGAATGAGAAAGCTGGAGAGATTATTATATCAGGAGAGAGAAATGGAGATAATTTTTTTTTGAAGGACATTTTTTAACTCAACGGTGTATCGGGACTGGTTATCCTAGATCTATCCATTGTCGCAAGTCCAAACCTCATAGCGAGTGAACCCGGGAGCGCCCCCCCCCCCCCCCCCATTTGCAACATCGGGCGGGACCGGGCAAGCCCGTAAACCCTCCCTTGTGACTCAGGATCAAACACAAAGCTCAATCCTTCATTGCCCACCAATATCTCAGAAAGTGGTGTAAATGGGACTAGAACTTGGGTCTCTTCAACCATAAACTTAGAATTTTAACCACTACACCAACTTTGCTTGATAAATAAAGCATGGGGTATACATGTGTGTAAGTTTATGTCTATAAGTTTGTCACGCAGATAGTGGCTCAACTTATCTGTGTGGATTTAGTATGAGGGTATGATGGTATAAGTTTGTTAGAGCATTCACAACCGTCCTTCAAAATTATGTGAATGAAAACTCTAAAATTTGATGTTTGATTGTGAGTAGATGAGAGAGAAAAAGTTACTGTTCATCCCTATATTTGAAGAAAACCTGGTGATTCCATAAAATTTGATGTTTGATGTGAGTGAAAAAGAGAGAAAATGTAATGATAATGATATAAAAAAGTATTATAAAATTGTGGTTGTGAGTGAAATAGAGAGAAACAGTAATGATAAAAGTATAAATTATAGAGATGAAGATGGGTAACGGGCTCTGAATGCTCTTATGTGAGTTGGGTGATTTTTTTTATTAATTTAAGTAAAAACAAAATATAAATAGGTGGCATCAAATGATTGAATGGACCAACATCAAGCTCAAAGTCGAACCAACATCAAGCTCAAAGTCACGCATGAGGAAAAACCCACGTAGCTCACTCGCGCGCATCAATCACGCAAGGGGGGGGGGGGGTGGCACCGTGGTTGGTGCATGGTTTACCCATAGAAGAGACTCGCACTGGTATACCCGGTGACGTTATAAGTAGTGCTTAGAAAAAGGTAGAGATGAAAAGTTATTTCAAGTAATTATATAAGTAGGCATTCTCATATGTAAATCGACTAAAATACATTTTCGTTGATTAATTTTTTTTTAACCCCGTTAATTAAAAGAACTCAAATGGTTAGAAATGCATACCATAGCCCGAATTTGTTAATAAATAAAACCTTGCTACTCATGTAGTTAAATATGTCTAACCATAAGGACTCAAATAGTAAATTACTCAATTACTTAAGTGACTTTAGAAAGGTCCGAAAGAGTAATTTAGTGGTAAAGTGACACTTTTCAAACAAAAGTGATACGTAAAGAAGAATAACAGAAAGAAGAAGATAATGCAACAAATCGATCCCCTCTCATTAGCTAGTGAAACGATATTAATAGGAGTTAGTTCGTTGACTTATTACACAAAATACCCTATTCTATTGCAGGTGACAAGAATGGTCCCCGAACTCTATATATCATATAAAAAAGACTATGGACAAATGACTCAAATCCTGCAAAATACATATATGATGATGAGTTTACTTTTAAAAAAACGGAAAATTGGAAATAAATAATCCCAAGTTTTCATGTTTGGCCGGCAATAATCCCAACTTTTAAAATAGCTCCCAGTGGTCCCAACTTTCACTATATTTATCTGTAATGGTCCCATCGTTAAAATCATTAACTCCGTTAACTCCCTTGATGATGTGGATGCCATTTAGGTTAATAGGAGATTTCGAAATTATAAAAAAAAAATCCCAAGTCACGTGCCATGTCATCAAGGGAGTTAACGGAGTTAGAGATTTTAGCTATAGGACCACTACAGGTAAATATAGTGAAAGTTGGGACCACTGGGAGCTATTTTAAAAGTTGGGATTATTGCCGGCCAAACATGAAAACTTGGGATTATTTATTTCCAATTTTCCTAAAAAAATGGTTATAAAAGACGGGTTTATTTGGATCGTAAACCTTACTTTTTTTAGAACAGTCAACATTATTAAAAAAAAATAAGTATTAAAAAGCTAGAGTTAGTGTATGATAATATCGACTAAAATTGACAATTTTAAGGATACACGTTTAAATTGATTAAAACTATTCAATTTACACGAAAATATTTTTCCATCATGTATCATTAAATATCCTCCCACCTACATTATACATTATTAGTTAGACGTCTCTTTCTTTTTTTTTTTGAACAGCCTTTATTAGAAACAGCTTACCATAGCAAGAGGCTACGGCAAGCAACAGAACAACAACAAGGAAAGAAAGCCATTACAATTTAAAAACCAACCAATCCCTCCAACTAAGATTATCCTTCTTACATCGATGCTTAAACCAAACGAAACTCCAAGCTTTTATTTCGTTAATCACCGCAGTTCTAGACGGAGCCACACCTTGGAAGATAACTTTATTTCTCTCTTTCCAAACGCACCAAACCGAAGTAAAAAGAACCACCGTAATCGCCTTCTCCTTCCGGTTGCTAGATCCGAAATCTCTCCTCTCCTCAAGGATGTCCTTTGCCGAGAAAAACAACCATTGGGGAGCCTTGACCCAGAGATTGACCACCGACCAAATGTAATTAGAAAAAAAACAGCCCGAGAAGATGTGATCCACTGATTCTTCGTGTTCTCCACAAAAAGGACAACTCAAATCGACTAAAGCCATACCTCTTTTTTGCAACTGATCTTTAGTAGGCAATCTATTCCACGAAATCCTCCAAGCTAAAAGATAAACCTTTAAAGGAATCCCCGAACAGCGCTTCAAATTCCACCCCCCATCATGCGCCAAAACTTCCTGCACAAGAGCACGCAGCCCTCTAACCGAGAAACCGTCATCATCCGAACCCACCCATTTCCAATCTCCATTCCTCAATACAAAAAGAGACTGCACATCCAAGAACCTATTGTCCACATCTTTAATGGCCTTGTGAATCCCTTTCCAAACCCCACTCAGAGTCGGACCCCTCGGAACCCCAAAGAACGGCGCTTTAGACCCATGAATACTATCTATAACCCGTCTCCACAATTTATTTGGCTCTTTTAAATACCTCCAAACCCATTTTGCGTTAAAACACAAATTCATCGTATCAAGCGGGACAAGACCAAGACCACCCTCCTTAAACGGCCGGAGAACATTCTCCCGAGCCACCCAATGAATCTTTCTACCATCACCTTCACCCCCTCCCCCCCAAAGAAAGGTAAATCGAATTTTTTCCAACACTTCCAACACTTTCTTCGGGGCCCGATAAAGAGAGAAATAATAAGACGGGAGACTCTCCATAACCGACTTGACAAGCACAAGTCTCCCGGCAAAAGACAAATTACGAGCTTTCCACTTTGACAAACGAGAACGAAACACCGCCACAACATTGCTCCAATACTTTGCCAAGTTCATATTGGCTCCAACCATCAATCCAAGATAATCAAAGGGAAGATCGTTGACTTTACACCCCAAAAATTCAGCCCTATCAATAACCTCTTGCCGGTCGACGTTCACCCCAAACAAACCACATTTACTAAGGTTAACTTGAAGACCGGAAATAAGGAAAAAACACCAGAGAAGTCTCCTCATGTTGAGAAAATTCGCTAAGGACCAATCTCCAAGAAGCATAGCGTCGTCGGCAAAGAATAAGTGCGAGATAATGGGACCCCCATTCGGAAGGAGAATCCCGTGGAAAATACCCAAAATCTTCGCCTTTTCCATGATACAATGGAAAGCCTCCATAGCAATCGTAAAGAGAAACGGAGAGATTGGGTCCCCTTGTCTTAATCCTTTGTAACAAGTAAATTCCTCCGTAGGGGACCCATTCACCAACACCGATGTTTTCGAGGCTTCTAAAATGCCCCTAATCCAAGATCTCCACCGAGAATGAAAATTCATTTGCCTCATCATCTCATCAAGGAAATCCCAATCCAAGCTATCGTAAGCTTTATTGAAATCAATTTTGAACAAGAAAGCTTTTTTCTTATTCTTCTTCAACCATCCAAGGGATTCATTAATGACCAACGGCCCATCAAGAATGCTCCGATTCGCCACAAAAGCCATTTGAGGTTCCGAAATGATGGAACTCAACACTCCCTTCAAACGATTCGCTAACACTTTAGACACAACCTTTGGAATACATCCCAGAAGGCTAATTGGCCGAAAATCACCAAGGCTTTGAGGATCAGGAACCTTTGGGATTAGACAAATAAAAGAAGAGGAGCACCCCTTTGACAGCGTCCCATTGACATGAAAATCCTCCAAAATACTCATGAAATCATCCTGAAACAAGTCCCAAAAATGACGAATGAACCTGAAATTGAAACCATCCGGTCCCGGGCTCTTATCCCCCCCACACATCCACACCGCCGCTTTCACTTCATCCAAAGAAAACGGAGTTATCAACCCCGAACACTGCTGATCGGTAAGCAACTTCACACCAGGACAACAGAAAGACGGTTTAGGAAAACCATCCCCTTTAAATTTATCCGAAAAAAATCGATGCACCTCTTTTTTAACCTCCTGAGGTTTCGATATCCAAACCCCATTAACCTTCAACCCACTAAACCGGCCCACCGCGCAACGAGAACGAAACAAACCATGAAAAAAACGAGAATTTTCGTCTCCCTCCATCGCCCATCGGACCTTGGCCTTTTGAGCCAGATCCGATTTCAGGGCAGCTTCCAAACCCAGTAAATCATTTTTATCTTTAAACCAAAGGCCCATTTCCAAATCAGAAAGTTGTCTACATTCAGAAAGCTCCTCCCACTTAGCAATATTCGAACACAGAGCAGACCTTTTGGCCCCCTCCCATCTTTTTTCTTCACAATTCCACACCTTGAGGAAATCTTTAATTCTCCTTAACTTAGAAGCCAACCGAAAATCCGGCCTGCCCCTCCCCTCAAAACCTTCCAGCGCAAAATGGACTACGTCCTCCATCCCCGTTTTAGAAAACCAGGACGAAAAAAATTTAAACGGGCACGGACCAAAATCAGAATCAGCCGACTTCAAAATTAGAGGATTATGATCCGACAGCCGACGAGGAGCCGCAGTGAGAATAGCATCCGGCCACTGCCCCAAAAACTCACCACAAACAAACACTCTATCCAGTTTGCTAAAACTTTTCCCATTACCAAAAGAGCAAGTAAATCTAGAGCCACCCATATTGTACTCGTTTAAACCAGCAGAAGCTATAAAATCGTTAAACACAGCCGCCCCCCCAGCGTCAAATTGAGAATTAAGTCTCTCTTCCGGGACTCGGACTTCGTTAAAATCCCCCGCCACCATCCAAAACCCTCTCCTCTCATTCATCACCCCCAGAATCTCGTTCCAAAGTATCCGTTTCTCCCGTAACGGTTGAGGGGCATACACGTTCATGACATTGATTTCGATATTGAATCCCAATAAAAAGCCCGAAATACAAAGGAAATTTTGATTCATCACCTGAGACGAAAACGAGAAGACTTTAGGATTCCAAACGGATGAGTTGATGAGTTTATTTCAGTTTGGATGAAACGCCATCCGTTACTCTTTCTTGTTTGTTTTTAGTTACTCACCAACCGTTCCTCATTCATTTACCGTTCTCAATTCGTATTCATTTCACTTGATGAGTTGATGATATCATGATAAGATCCACTATTCCATGGGAGATGTACTACATGTATAGTCATCTTTTCCAATTCCTCATTCATTTTCCAGTGTAACTTGTTTTAGATCGAAAAATGAAGTCACCTGAAGTTTTGGATGAAACGCCATCCGTTGAAAGAAAAAAGCTCGGTATGTATTTTGTCGAATCTGACAACATGCGTTCGCCTTTTGCCGGAGGCTATACCCCGCTTGGTACTATGCCGGTGAACATCCATGGCAAGCCTATCACTCATCTCTCTAGGACAGGAGGCTGGCTTGCTGCCTTTTTCATTTTTGGTAACTAGTTATTAACAACACGTACTTTTCTATTACTTGATGTTTTTATAAAGGCAAATTGGATTTTGAAAATCCAAAATCTGACCTATTTGCCGATAATGATTCAAATTATTAGTTTAGCTAGTAGCAGTCTAAACTATCATTTTCGTTGTCAAGAGCAGTCCTAGTAGCATAATCATCATTTACACTACATTTTTGGCTTGCCAAACAAAACGAGAAAATATAAAAGAAAAAAAAACAACCGAAAAACAAGTGTAATTCAATAGTTGATGTATGATTATTACGTTAATGTGACTGCTTTTGACAACGAAAATGAAAGTTGAGACTGCTGCTGACCAAACTGATAGTTTAGATCATTATTGATTAATGGGTCATAGTTTGGATCAATAAAATCCAATTTACCTTTTATAGATCATTCTCGATCAATCGTCTTAATTTATAAACGGTCTCAATTCAAATGCAGGGAATGAAATGGCAGAAAGAATGGCTTACTTTGGGTTGTCGGTTAATATGGTTGCTTTTATGTTCTATGTCATGCATCGACCTTTCACCACTTCAGCAAATGCTATCAACAACTTTTTAGGGATATCACAGGCTTCTTCTGTTATTGGAGGTTTTCTAGCTGATGCTTATCTTGGTCGATATTGGACTATTGCTATTTTCACTACTATCTATCTTGTGGTGAGATCATACAACTAGCTAAAGCCTACTATATATACATATATATATTTTTTTTTGGTAAAATTTTTTGATCTTGTAAATTAAGCAGGGTTTAACAGGAATAACTGTATTGGCTAGCTTGAATGTGATGGTGCCAAATCAAGCCGAGTGCAACGAGTTGACCCTGTTATTAGGAACTTGTGAACCTGCAAAACCATGGCAAATGTGGTATCTTTATACGGTTCTTTACGTGACCGGATTTGGAGCGGCCGGTATCAGGCCGTGTGTTTCTTCTTTCGGAGCGGATCAGTTTGATGAGAGAACCAGAGATTACAATACCATCCTTGATAGGTTCTTCAACTTGTTCTATCTCTCAGTGACTCTAGGGGCCATCATCGCATTTACCGTTGTAGTCTACATTCAAATGAAGCTCGGTTGGGGCTTCGCCTTTGGTGCTTTAGCCGTCGCCATGGGAGTCTCGAACCTCGTCTTCTTTCTCGGCACTCCTATGTACAGACACAGGTTGCCCGGAGGCAGCCCTCTCACTCGTGTCGCTCAGGTCCTCGTTTCCGCTTTTCGAAAGCGTAACGCTTCGTTTGGTAGTAGTGAATTTGTTGGTCTATATGAGCTTCAAGGGAATAGATGTGCTATCAAAGGCAGCGGTAAGATAGCGCATACAAATGGTTTTAGATTTCTGGACAAAGCGGCTCTTCGACTTAAAGACGACGAGATTAATAACACGAGTCCGTGGCACCTTTGCACCGTGACCCAAGTCGAAGAAGTTAAGATCTTGTTAAAGTTGGTCCCGATCGCGGGGTGTACCGTAATGCTAAGCGTTATCCTAACAGAATTTCTCACACTTTCAGTTCAACAGGCGTACACACTCAACACTCATATTGGGCGCCTCAAACTTCCAGTAACATGCATGCCTGTTTTTCCAGGGCTCACCATATTCCTTTTGCTATCTCTCTACTACACCATCTTTGTCCCTTTATCCAAAACCATCACCCACCACCCGCGCGGGGCGTCTCAACTCCAACGGGTCGGGCTCGGGTTAGCCGTTTCAATAGTCTCCGTCGGCTGGGCCGGGGTTTTCGAGCGGTACAGAAGAAACTACGCGATACGACAAGGGTACGAGGTGAGTTTTCTGAGCCCGATGCCCGGGCTCAGCGCGTACTGGCTGTTGATCCAGTACTGTCTCATAGGCCTGGCTGAGGTGTTTTGCGTTGTGGGTTTATTGGAATTTTTATATGAGGAGGCTCCAGATGCTATGAAAAGTATAGGTTCGGCATATGCTGCAGTAGCGGGTGGTTTGGGCTGCTTTGCTGCTACTATCTTTAATAGCATTATCAACTCTCTAACAGGGAATGAAGAGAAACGACAAGAGTCTTGGTTGTCCCAGAACATAAACGCAGGTAGATTTGATTACTTTTATTGGCTTCTTACGCTCCTCAGTATTATCAATTTTGGTGCCTTCGTGTATGTAGCACGTAGATACAACTATAAACAATTAAGTGGTAGCTAAATGTATCATGGATCAATTTGTATAATTGTATATTATAAGTGAATATGAGACTGTTAGTTAGATGTCTAACTTAGATGTGAAACTTATTAAAACGGTGTAGTTTTGATTAAAAACAATTAAAATTTGAAATTAATGGATTTATATAAGGACACAAGAAATAATTTTAAAATGATTTTTTATCAAAGTACGCCGTCGATTAGTTTCACATTTAAGTTAGATACCTAAAACATCATATTCATTTTTCTCTTAAATGCACAAGAGCATAAATCATGTCACTTTGACTTTTATATGTATTTGCCTTGACTCTTGAAGAAGAAACAAAATCATATGATTTGTTGAATAATTTACCTATAAGGCTATGTGTAATCGAGCGTTATAGCTCAAAACTCACTCATCATAGCGCCCCTGGGGACCCCAGGGCGCTATGTTGGCTTTTTTGGTCCTCCAGCGAGATGGGCATGGCGCCTCATTATTTCCAAGATTTTCAAACTATTTTTTTAATCCATCTTATACTATATATATACATCAAAATATTTAAAAACAAAAAAGAATAATAATTGCATGATCATGGGAGGGACTTTATGACTACACATAGCCTAAGCAAACTAAAACTTTCATGAATATATATATTTTTTCTATTTAGGTATTTGGTTCAAAAATTTAACAGGTTTATTTTTCATTTTAATATTTATTTCATATGTTCAATACTTTTTCATTCTCTTTGTCACTTTAATTGTTTTTATTGTCCATCTAGACACCCTAACCAAGCCATAATGTGTGATCACGCACCTGGTTCTATCCAATGTAGCAATACGATCTTCACATAAAATCAAGAGTAAATATAATATAACCCAGTTAATTGATCTAGGATTTTTTTTTATAATCAGTTACCTGATTTCTGGCTTTTCGGCTCTGGTCGAGTTGGGTTTTAAGTTATATTGTTATTGGTTGTCCTTTAAATTTTAGGTTACTTTTTAATGGTTGGGTCAAATATTGACGATAACAAATCCAAAATTTTGATCACTAAAAGCCAAAAATAGATCAGTTAAAACGAGCTTGATATGCCAAAAATAAACAGTCGAAATGAACAAAAAATACTATAATAGGAATGATTTTTGATTATTTTTAATAAAATAAGTAATATAGAGCTGTAAACGAATCGAACGTTCAGAGAACAGTTAGTGAACTGTTCGGTGGGAAGCTCATTTATGTTATTTTATTTAATAAATAAACGAATATGAACATAATTTTTTTGTTCATTTAATTAAATAAACGAACATGAACAAATGTCTCGTTCGTTCATTTATGTTTGTGGACGCTTGTTTATGTTCATTTACGTTCATTTAATTTTATTAATATAACAATATAAATATTTTATTAATAAAATAGTTAAATTAAAATTGTTGGATGAGTCTTGATGGATTTTGGAATAATTATGAACGTTTGAACAATTCATTTAGATGTTTTTATTGATTATTGACATTGTTAAAAACAAGATGTGTTTCTTTATGTTCGCTTAAATTTGTGTTTGTTTATGTTCGTTTTAAATTATGTCCATTTATGTTTATGAACCGTCCGTTTGGTTCTTATCGAACGAACACAAACGAACACGAACATGTTCATTGCCTTAATAAACGAACACGGACAAGAAAATCTTTGTTCGAATAATGTTCGTATTCGTGTACGTGTCCGCTTAAAGTCAAATGAACGAACACAAACATACCTATATTCATGTTCGTTCGGTTCATTGACAAGCCTAAAGTAATAAGAAGAATTATATCGTTTAGACTTTATAGATTTAGATTTGATTTTTAATAATCTCTCAAATTAAATAAAAAGACTTTAAATTTTACATTTTACATCGACTCCTACAGTTATCCTTACTTCAGAATAAAGACATTCAAAATAGTTGTCAAACCACTCCGACTTGTCGTCATTTACAAGATTGATCTTTGAGGTTTTACTACTCAGTCGTTTGCAAATGTGATTTTTTCTTGAAATGAGTTTAACTGACGTAAATGCTTGTGGGTTTCCTGGGCATTTGCTGGCCGTTAAAAGAAAAATTAAATATTAGTGATATGAACCCGTGTATTACACAGGATGTCCTAGAAAAGAAAAATTGGATTATAATAATTCCGACTTTTGACTGTTAACCTGTAATAATCCTAGTTTTAAATATCCTTGACATCATTCCTAACTTTTAGCCTTATTTTCTTTGTTGGACTCTCCATTATATATAATTTTTATTCTTTTAACATCTAATGAGAGATATCAATTGTCATATGGGATGAGGGTGTTAAAAAACGTATTACATGTCATCTGCCACGTCATACGATGTTAACGGAGTTAAAAAATTTAACGGAGGGTCCAACAAAAAAAATAAGGTTGAAAGTTGGGACTAGTTTCAAGGATATTTAAATGTGAGATTATTGTTAACCACTAGTGAAAAGTTGAGATTATTAAAATCCAACTTTTTTCCCTAGAAAATGATATAATTAATAACTTCATGTGTAATTATTATTATATTTTTAGGCATAATTTTAAACATAAACGTATAAGAAATCATAAAACGTTTTTAATCACACCCATGAAATAAATAATGAATATATAAAATTAAAGATAACAAATAACAAAGATTTAAGAATTATAGAATTATATTTGGAAAAATGGAATTGAATAATACGAATTCACACTTGTTGGCCAATAATAATACAAGTTATGCAGTTGGCCTACAATAATACGAATTCATCATTTCGTTCTCTACAATGATACACCGTTAGTTTTCCACTAACGGTGTTAGTCCTAGGGTTGTTTTTGTTATTTCTAAAAAGGAAGGGGTTTCTTTGAAACATTTATAAACATAAAAGAAAAAAAAAGTCGACACCTCCCCCCCTCCTTTTCCGGCAGCGGCACAGCACAACCCCCCCCCCCTCGCTGGTTCCGTCGACGACGCAACTGAGGAAGTCGAAGCCGGGGCCGAGGTTGGCGACGGTGGCGGGGGCGAAGGAATCTGCGGCGGCGTACACGGAGGGAGATGAGGGAACAGGGAGATGAGGGGGAGGAGGGCGGCGGAGATCTGGAGTGCGGCGGTGTGAGGTGCGGCGGTCTGGTGCGGCGGAGGGAGATGATGGGGAGGAGGGCGGCAGAGGGAGATGAGGGAACAGGAGCACCGGATTTGGATCCGGCGACGGGGAGATGAGGGGGAGGAGGGCGGCGGAGATCTGGAGTGCGGCGGTCTGAGGGAGATGAGGGAACACGAGGAGCACCGGGTTTCGGTTTCGTCATCATCTCCGTCGTTCAATCTAGGCGATTTTGCTCCGGCGACGGCGGTGCCGACGAGGGAGACGGAGGAGGAGGGGGTGGGGGATTTGGTGGGGAAGGAGAGGAGGGAGACGGAACTGTTTTCTTTCTATTTTTTTTGTTTATATATATATATATATATAATAATTTTCTTTTTTTTTCTTTTATGTTTATAAATGTTTCAAAGAAGCCCCTTCCTTTTTAGAAATGACAAACACAACCCTAGGACTAACACCGTTAGTGGAAAACTAACGGTGTATCATTGTAGAGAACGAAATGATGAATTCGTATTATTGTAGGCCAACTGCATAACTTGTATTATTATTGGCCAACAAGTGTGAATTCGTATTATTCAATTCCAATTTTCCATTATATTTTAGAATAAGGTCATTGAAATCTTACTATAATATTACGATTTTGAAAATTATTACAATAAACAAATTTATTTTTTAATAGTTAATTATATAATTTAATCATTTAAAATCGTTGGTATTTAATATGATAGAGGTTTGGTATCTAATATGAGAGAAATGCGAAAAACTTGATCAGAGTAAATGTGAAAATAACATGTGACATTAAAGATTTTTTATTATTATATTGTAGATGTACTAAACTATTCATTAGCCCGTGTTGCGGTCGGGGCTGAACAGGGCTGAACATTGTGACCGGTAAAGAAAACAAAAAATCAATAAAATCCCATGTGGCTTTATTTTAAAGAAAATTTGCATCACAATGTTGATAGCAAAACAAAACCACGAAAGAATAGAAATACCATTTGTCTACAATTTATGTCGAAACACATAAAACGTTCTAAAAAAAATGTGTTTCAAGTTCATGTTACGCATCGTATTCGGTTTATATTATTGGTGATAACCATGTAAAATAAAAACTAAGAAAGAAAATAATCAAAAATAGATTTCTTAATAACACATAGGTACGTAAAAGAAATATAGCTAGTAAGATAACAAAAATAAAAATATAAATAGAACTTCTATTATAGAAGGTTGTAAAAAAAAGCCTACTAAATTATTGTAACATAAAAATGTTTGTTTGCAATATCTTGATTCAAGCATGTTAATCTTTCCTCATGCATATCTGAATTGTCGTAACTCGTAAACTACCATTTATCTTGATTCGTGTGTTGTAGAAATCGATATTGTTGGGGTTTTAGGGGTTTTCGGCCTAAAATATATTAATGTGTGTTTATATCAGTAAATGATACTTGAAATCATTCTATTTAAATTTGTAACTTATGAATGACTTGAATTAATGTTCTTGGGTATGTATCCATGAACAACGAGGTGAAATCATATAAGATTATGTTTCAAGCACGTCAATTGTTTGATAAAATGTCTGAATGAAAATAATATACGATCAATTGACAAAATGTCTGAATGAAAATAATATACGATTCTATAAGTGTGGGGTGACATATTGATATTTGGAAGAAGGATAATATGTTTGTTGATTATAATCATCAAATAAACTAGTAGGTACATGAAGGTATCTTATAAGTTTATCATGTGGTTAGTATTCTTAAGGGTTGTATAGTAAATATAACTGAATGAGACTTTGATTCGTATCGAGTTATATTATATGCTTGAATGTGTGCTGATAAGCAAGAGTGTATGACGGTAAGCATGTTGAGTAAGTATGAGTTTAATGAAAGGTTTATACGTAGTGGCAGACCTAGGCTTATGAACCGAATCCCAAGAAATTTGGTGACCGAACCCCATGCATTTTTTCACCAAGCCTCAACTGTAAAAGAAAATTTAATTTGTAATTTTAAAAATATTACCCAAAAATATGGAAGGTCATCCGTTCTGTAGGTGAGCACGACAATCACAGAATCACGTAGGAGAGCATCGAGCGACGAAGGTCACAGAGCGAGTAGCGAGCGACTGTAGATCCGACGAGGCGGCGACAACCGGCAAGGCAGTGACCGAATGACGTATGATATCACTTTTGTTATGCGTTTTAATATTTTAAGTTGGTTTTTTATCATGTAAAATGACCCGACCCGACCCGAATTGAACCCGTCTAAAAAACATTGTATATAGGGATGGACGATCGAATGACGAAGTTTTCAAACCCCATTAAAAAAATTCCTGGATTCACCACTATTTATAAGGAGTTGAACTTACATTATACATTCTAAAAGTTGTGTTTGTAGTGTTAGTCATGGGAAAGGAAGCTTGTAACTCAACGGGTTGGAGAACGAAAAGTATTATGGTTTATTACCTATGCTAAGAGTAGTAGCTACTTGAAATGTAAAGATGTTGTATGGAGTTAGTTATTGTAAGAGCGGGGTTAAACTATAAGATATTGGGATTTAGTAGAGTCTAATTACGTGTAAACGAGCCGAGCCCGAGCTCGTCTAGGCTCGAGCTTGGCTCATTTAAGTTTAACAGAGCTCAAGCTCGAGCTCGGCTCGTTTCAAGCTTTATTTCTAAAGCTCGAGTTCGGCTCGTGAAAAATTATTTAAACTCGAGTTCGGCTCGTTTAATATTAATTATTATTTTTTTATATATTTTTATAATTAAATTTGTATATATTTAGAATTATACTTTTTTATATAGAAAATAATACATAATATTACTTATTTTATCGTAATTTTATATATAATAATCATTTTTATTTAAAAAATATTAAAAAAATTAAATAAAAGTTATATAAAATAAAAGCTATATAAATAAAAGCTCGTTTAGGCTTGCGAGCCGGCTCGAGCTCGATAGTAAAGCTCGGGCTCGAGCTCGGTTATTAAACGAGCCCTATTTCAAAGCTCAAACTGGGCTCGAGCTCGTTAAGGCTCGGCTCGTTTCGAGCTTTTTATCGAGTCGATCTCGAGTAGCTCGGCTCATTTACACCTCTAAGACTAACATAGTAATCATATGAATCGTTGGGTGAACTTTATTAGAAAGTAATATTAACGTGGATATGACTTTGGTGGAAGATTGTTTCAATGCTAACATCTAATTGTTATGGTTTCAATCTTTGATATTGGACGTGGAAAATTGCAAGTGAAACTACAAACAACTCAAAATGAATAAAAGGTATGGAACTTGTAGTAAATGTGATATTTAGAAACATGTATAAGGTATACGTGATATTTGTTAGCTTGAAAGGTAGTAAACGGATCAAATGGGTAATAAATCAAATTTACTTGAACTATTCATAAAATTTACTACTTCTACTACAACATTCTATAAGTGCATATTTGGCTAACCATTACAAACTAACTTATTGACTTATTGACTATTAAAAAAGCAATAAGTTAAAAAAATGTTTGGATAGTGCAAAAACACTTTTTAAAACAACTTTTGGGAAATGATATTTCTTTATTAACCCAAAAGCCAAGAAATCTTGGCTTTTGAAACTCTATTTGGCTTTTTGAAAGAAAATTACTAATATACCCTTATTTAACTTTATATTCACCTAACATTATAACCACATAACCCCTTTTTAGTCATTTTACATATAAAATAAGTAATCTCATTATAAAAGCAAATCTAAACATTTTTTTAAACTCCTTTTTAAAAAGTTATAAGTTGATAAACACTTTTAACAAAAGCACTTTTACACTTAAATCTTTTTTTAACAAATACAAATACCATCGATTTGAATACAAATACAAATACCATCGATTTGAATACACAATGCTTTAAATCTTTTTTTAACGATCGTTATAACTCAATCGTAAATTTACACCAAATGCCTCGAGTGAGGGTTGAACCAAGTGAGAGATATATACCTTTATCACGAGACTAAGCGACATACTATAATCGGTTAGAAAAACCAATAGACATAAGTATTTACACTTTACCCCCTTATATTTTGAGAGAGACTTCAAATATATAAAAGCAAATTCATCTTTCTCCCCTCTCGCATGTGTTCAAATCTCTCTCTCTATTCATCTGATCCGGTAAAAATCTAAATATACAATTCTAAAAGTATATATTTGTACTTTTCTGTAGAGTACAATGGTTTTCAATTTTGTTTTTGATTTTCCCCAATTTTGCACGTTCATAGTAGGAAGACTAGTGTTATATCCATATCGGTGAAATACGGATATACAATACTAGGATCGGATTTGGATGATAATTGATAACGGCTAGGAATTCAACAAAGGATACAAAATACACCACATTGACACACTCCTAGGGCAAATGAATCTCAACCCAATTACAGTTTCACCACTGGGATAGCCTTCAGTTCCTAAGGTGGCGTTTGGTTCACGGAATGTAATGTAATTGGATTTGTAAAGTTTTCCTTTTAAAGTTTTTTTAGTTGGGTAAGGAAGGGGTTTGAAATACAATGAATTCCTTTAATCAATGGAATCTAGAAATCCTTCACTTTAACGAAGGAAAGTTACATGACCTCAAATTCCATTGATTAAAGGAATTCATTGTATTCCAAACTCCTTCCTTACTCAACTTAAGCACAACTTTAAAATAAAAACTTTACAATTCCAATTACATTACATTCCGTGAACCAAACGCCACCTAAGATCACCACTTGGATTGCCAAATTCGAGTTAGCAAAGGACTTGGCCAACTCAACAGAGAGCAAACACATTGAAATATTTTTGATAATAAATTCCTGCTTCGTTCATTAATCTTACGAAACTACATAGGAAAATCCAAGCAAAGGACTTGGCCAACCCATGATCCTTATAAAAGGGACTACCAAGTCAAATTCTAACTGCGAGATCATGGGTGTGATTTTAGGGAAATGAAGAAATTACAATTAAAGGAACTAATTTGGAGTTTGTTTTTTAAGATGTAAAATATTATGCAGTCTGCGGACCACGTCTGCAGATATCTGTAAAAAAAAATGTGGACCAAATCTCTACAACCTGTAAGAATAAGACTTTTTGTTTTTTTAATTTCTATGATTGCTAAAATTAACTGAAATTTAAATTAACCGATTTTTTTAAACTTAAAATAGTTTTTAACATTGAAATTTAAATAATAATCATACAACACTGAAAAATATTCATAGAACTATTCATAAGACCGTCGACGGAAGAGGTGATGGGATGAAGGACGAGCACCGATGGAGAGGGGCGACATGATGGAGTCTGGTGCAAGGGGCTAGGCTTTTTTTTTATACAAACGTATTTTTGGTGGAAACCTATTTTGTAAGATAAGAAGAAAATGTTAGAAGATGTTAGAATGAAGTGGTTAGACCACATCTGCACCAAAAGAAGTCCGTGCAGACATTATTTTAATAATTTTTTTTTACGAAAAAATAAACAGTCTACAACCTAAATGTCGACTCGAACGTGGGCTTGCATGGCATGGGCTTCAATTGTTGACCTGCTTCTCTTCACGAGTGTCACAAAAACGGGTCCGGATGTTAGATTCATGAATACTAGCCGTGGGATTAGGGTTAACTTAACTTCGCCCTCAATTAGAAATTACCAGCACAGTTTTTTTTGGTCGGTTTGATTAGTAAAAATCAATCGATATGGCTGCTCCACCAGCTAGAGTTCAAGCGGATCATGATCTTCTCATCAAGGTCCTTTTAATCGGAGACAGCGGTATGTAATTTTTTTTTCTAATCCGTGAATCTCGATATCCCGATTACTCCGTGTGTGTGATTAACTCGTAAGTTTTGCCTACTGTTCCGATTGTAAATTTGTAATGGCATGTGAAAAGAGGGAATTGTGCGTTTTTATTGTGATTTTGCAGATTAGAGTTGCGATAAGTGCTAATTATTGTAGAAATTGTACGTATGAGGATCGTCATCTTGCCTTATACTCGTTTCGTAGGGGTTTGAACTTTGAAGGCCATGATTCCATATTGCAGATATTTTGGAAGGAATTTAAATATTTAATCATTCTGTGTGTGTAAACTAGGGAATAGGGATGTAAATGAGCCGAGCCACTCGTAAGCTATCCGAGATCGACTTGATAAAAAACTCGAAACAAGCCAGCCGAAAGCTCAAGCTTTGAAATAGGACTCGTTTAATAAACGAGCTCGAGCCCGAGCTTTACATATCGAGCTTGAGCCGGAACGCGAGCCTTAACAAGCTTTTTATTTATATAATTTTTATTTAGTTTTTTAAATATATTTAAAAACAATAATTGTTATATATAAAATTATGATAAAATAAGTGAATTATATGTATTATTTTCTATATAAAAAGTATAATTCTAAATATATATAAATTTAATTATAATAATATACTAATAAATAAAAATTAATGATATACGAGTCGAGCCCGAGCGGAGGTCGAACTTAAATAATTCTTCATGAGCCGAGCTCTAGCTTCAGAAATAAAGCTCAAATCGTGCTCAAGCTCTTTTAAATTTAAATGATTCGAGCTCGAGCTCGGTTCGGCTCGTGTACACCCCACCCCTAATACAAACTATTTATTATATGGTTTTGTTTTGTTATTCTAACTTAAAAGCATGATGTAACATAAATAATGGTGAACACTTCATAAATAGTTGTAATCTAAAAATGGAAGTGTACAAATTCTTTGTTCCATAGTTCTGGTAAGATAGAGGATCATATCATGCATTTTTCTGTTTACCATTTAGATTACATTTTTCTGCTCTCTAGAATCCGCCTCTCTTTTCGTAGAGTTAAAGGTAAGATTTTGCCTTCATCCTACCTTCCCTAGACCCTAACATACCACATGTGGGACAAACTAGATACGGTAGTTGTTTGTTGGGTGTGGTGGCTTATTGCCATTGGGCTTATTAGTCAATGGGCTTGTTAATGGGCTTGGGCCCAACCCATAGAAACCCTAGTTCCCTCTCTATATATATGTGTCTTGTAACCTCTATCACTTGAGCACAAAGAAATAAATCACTAGTTGCAAAGTGGACGTAGGTCAGTTTAGACCGAACCACTCTATATCGTGTGTCTCCGTGTTCATCTGTGTTTTCTCTCGTGACTTCTAAGTGTGTGCGTGATAGCGTGTTGTGAGTGTGATTTGCAGTCCATAGAGACCCGGTTACCTCCCCTAACATTGTTGTTGTTACGTTTTTCGGCTCAAATATCATAGTGTTTCTTATATCCTCTTTCAGATTCTAAACCAAGGTCCAACTTACATTGAAAATCTAGATATAGTATTATACTATTATATCAGTCAGAAATTTACAAGTATGTTTTGTTCACTACTGCAGGTGTTGGTAAGAGTTGTCTTCTTTTACGTTTCGCAGTCGGTTCCTTCACCACGAGTTTTATTACAACCATAGGGTTCGTATGTTCGCATTTTTAATATCTTCTAACTTTCAAAGAAATTAGATTATATATTGTCTTAAGGGAATACTGATAATACTCTGGTTTTCACTTATATAGTATTGATTTTAAGTTAAGGACCATTGAGCTTGATGGAAAACGAATCAGACTGCAAGTCTGGGACACTGCGGGTCAGGAACGATTCAGAACAATCACAACTGGTAAGTATTTAATAAAAGAAAAGGAATATTATCAGGTACCCGATTTATGAAAATGAGGGGATGGATTGGTATATTATCTTTGTGAGAAAGTGAATCATGTCCATATAATCCCTGAAAGTTTTCTACATAATTATTAAGGCCTCCAGTTTTATATTTTATTTTTCCATATATTTATTTGGTAACTAATTTTTAGTGTTCTGCAGCATATTACCGTGGAGCCATGGGTATTCTGCTGGTATATGATGTAACTGATGAATCATCCTTCAACAGTAATTCCTCATATCTCATATCTTTAATTGGTTACTTTCCATTTTCTTTTTTCCTTCTTTGGCCAACAGTAAGGCCCTGTTTGTCTTTTAAAAAACTCTAAATAGAGGTTACATTTGATAGAGCCGTTTGTTTTTTTTCCAGGTTATTAAAAGGTTCTGCATCTTAATAGCGTTTTAACTATAAGACCTTTTAGAACATCTTAGAACCCCTTAACTCTAAAAAAGAGCCGTTCATTCTCCGGCGACTAGTTATCCGCCTTCGACCTCCACCTCTTATTGATTCAGTTTTCAGACATTGAAACCACCACTTAACATTCAGAAGTGATATTCTGATTCAGACATAAATCTCTTAAAAAAAAACAAACGGGGCCTAATATTTAAATCTAGTAGGAAACTTTTTTGGACCATACTCTCCATTATGATCAATGGTGACTAACTGATTTGTAGGTATGTGTTCTAGATCGTTCCTCGTATAACTGATCTTAATACTATGATTTATATGTGTAGACATCAGGAATTGGATTCGTAACATAGAACAACATACATCTCATAATGTCAACAAGATATTGGTTGGGAACAAGGCTGACATGGATGAAAGCAAAAGAGTATGCTCTCTCTCTTGATTTTCTAATTATGGACGCGTACTTATTGAATATCACTCGTCTTGCCGTATCTATCATTTATGCATATAGCTATTTCTTATGCATGGCTTTATTATCAACATTTATGCTGACCTGCTAAAATCATCCTGTCTAGGCTGTTCCTACCTCAAAAGGTCAGGCACTTGCAGATGAGTATGGAATCAAATTCTTTGAAACTGTAAGTCAAATTTCTATGGCTAGTTAAACATCATATGTAAATGCCTGAATTGTTACTTACATTATCATTCAAACAGAGTGCAAAATCTAATATGAATGTGGAGGAGGTCTTCTTCTCTATAGCTAAGGATATAAAACACAGACTTGCCGAAACCAACTCAAAGGCTGAGGTAGGCCTACACACAATTTTCTTCACATTTGTACTAGCCATTTAAAATATTGAGATCCATATAAAAAACTGCAAGAGGAATCCATAAATTTTTGTGGCTGGGTTGTTCTTTTTTTTTTGTGTGTGTGTGTGGGGGGGGGGGGGGGGGGTGGTCTTATTTGATTGAATGAAGGATTCTGATTCTTTGTCAAGAGTCCAACATTTTATCCTATCCCCAAATCACTTGGTTGGTAATTTCTACCCATTTGCTTATGGAAGAGTGCATTTGAGTTGTTTCAAGTAAAATATATACCTATAAGGGAATGAGTTCAATTAGCCAAAACCATTTCAAATCCCCCTAACTTACTTTTAATGCACCTTACCTCCTTAATCATTATTACAAAATCTAGACTATTATTGTTATTATTTTGCTTTTGTAAGCATAACTAATGTCTTAATTGAGTACACATGTTTTTATATGATGAACAAAAAGTTACCCTTTTTCCCACCTCTAGTTTATTCTGTTTTTACCCTTTTGATGTTTCCAATCACAGCCTCAAACAATCAAGATCAACCAACCAGACAAAACAGCAGGCGGTTCACAGGCCGGCCAGAAATCTGCATGCTGTGGATAAAAGACACGAGTTATTGCAAAGTTTTTTTCTAAAATTATTTTGCCTATTATTGCAAAGTTGTTAGCATTATGAGAAAAGCGATTGAACATATAGTCGTCATTTTGTCGCTTCTGATCATCGTGATATCATGTAGACTTTCTAAAGAAACGGAATCTTGACTTGGTTAATCTTTTTGGAAAAGCAAGGAAACAAAATGAAACTGGGAAAAGATGGTCAAGGTTATTGTCAATAATTGTGAGATGAAAAGATATAAAGCCATCAATATGTTTTGAAATAGTGTAAAAGTGTCAAAGTTTGAAGGGAAAAGTTTTCTGCTTGATGCACGGTTGGTAATTTGTAATTGTTTTAGGAATGATTAATTTTAACACAATTTTCGAGCGAGGAATTGAAATGGCAGGGGTGTTAATAAACCATTAAACCTACTTTTTATTAACGACAAACTATACTACTAGTAAATTACTTTAATTTAAAAGTAAATGTTTTATTCCAGATTTAAACCTGAGACCTCCCTAAAGAAGCATAAGCCTCTTACCATTAGGGCAAGAACTAAGTGACCGACTTAATCGTTCAATCCGAAGCAAGTTGGCCGGTTTGACATTTATTTGGTTTTAAATTTGGAACCGATCGTGTAAACTGAATCAGTAATTTGACATTTTTTATTTATTGAGTTTTTGATTTGGAACCAAGAAGTTACGTATGTGTATTATGTTCATCAATTCATGACTCATTCTTATCATTTTTTAATATTAATATGAAGTTGAATGTTACATTGCTATAATGCTACTATTCGCAAAGAAAACAAAATTAGAAAAAAATTAGATAATGATGTTAAATTTAAAAGGTAAATGCTTAAAATATTAAGCATATTACCTAAAGTTAAAGTTATGTTTCACAACCATACCAATTATATGCTAAATTCGTTGTGTTTGGAAAAAAAAATCCCCTAGAGACAATGCAAATAGTGTATTGCTATAATACTACATTAAAAAAAAACAAAATACGAGGGTACTGCGTAACAACGTTAAAATTGAAAACCAAACGTAAAAAACTATTGAGTGTAGGACATAAAAGTTATCGTACACAACTGTAAATTTGTTACGTTTAAAATTTACCCTAAGATAAAAAGAAAAAGAATTGCCTATTATTCGTATCCACTTAAAATTTACACAAGTATATATTTTCCAATTCAACCATATCCGCTACTATAACGTTTGGATCACCTATAAAAACAATTAAACAATTGAGGAAGTCCATAGAAATCACTTATGCAATCGTAAACTACCTAAAACAAGAAAATGTCCCGTTTAAACACGCTTTGAATCATGCATGTCATTAACATGTAGACCAGTTTTTGCCCTGAACCCGTTTACATCAAACTCTAACATATTTAACTTTATGTTAAGTCATGTTGTATTGTTTTAAAATTTGAATGAACTAGCTAGCATATGGCCTTTAAATTATTTTGATAATTTAATCAAGAGCTTCTAGCTTAATTGTATCAAAATGGTTTTAAGGTGGTGTCCCTCTTTTTTATGAGGTCGACGGTTCAATAATGGATAAAAATTATAGATTAGAAGTAGAATTTAATATGTATATATGTTAGTATGTCGTTCTATAAAAGTATTATTTAGGTGACTTGGCACACTCATTATCTTTATGTTAAAAGTTGCAACACTCAAATCTCATTTTGAAAGAAAAGAACATGTGATGAAAATAACATGTCAATTAATTTGTAGTATAGAACTTTTACAAAATTGTATAAATTTGGATGACATTCGCCACTTAAAATTGTATTTGGTATATATTTGTTGGCCCACGCGTAATTCACAAGCCCAATTGCAAGTTGGTAGTTGGGCCGGCCCAAGCTCAAGTCGGATATGGGTTAAATCCGTCATTAACAAGTCGGTTAGGGTGGCGGTGACTTTTATGTTAAATCCTAATAAGATGTCTTGATCTCCAAGTTTATTTAGGTCTATAAATAATGATCTTGATTATGGTTACTATTGTTTTAAAAGTCCATCAATAAAGGTTTTGAGTTATTTTTCTTTAATCACGAGATTTCTCGAATATCAATTTACTTTGAATATTAAGATGTTAAATAAGTGATTTCCGTCATCTAAATGACCAAGGGGTTTATATAATATATAAAGATATAGATTTAAAAGTATAATTACATTACTATAGTTTTAATATTATAAAATAATATATCCTAGAAATGATCACACGATGCTAGAATGAAAAGAGGGTCAAAAGTGATGCTTGTTTTCGAGGGATTTTGCATGGGCACGCAACCCACTAGTTTTGTAACTTTTGTATTTAAAATGATATGTAATTATTGTTGCCTTTAAAATGAAAAGATGTGTGATTATTGCGTAAATAATTA
>JBCNJP010000003.1:3680669-3700220 GCA_039602395.1 Deinandra increscens subsp. villosa
GATTCAGTTTCTAGTCTTCTTAAATCGTCTTCTACATAAAGTTTGCACTTACGAGTTAAGAGTTGGATCAAAAGTTAAAACCTTTATTTATTTGACACAATTGATTATTGTTGTCAAAAAATTTAAGAACGGTACCTTATTTAATATTTATAATGTCTTTGAGGGATACTTTGGTGGTAAAGTGATGTCTTTTTTATCGAAAGATTGTGATTTTAAATAATGTAAAATACAGGTTTGGTGATTTTAGTCAAAAACACACAAAATCCGGTGAGACTTTGATCTTAAAGGCGTACTAACGTTTTTTTTTTCCTACCAATTAATTTTGATTGAGAATAGTTTAGGATTGGTCAATAATAGTCAACTGTGGTTTTTCTTTGAAAAAATGTGGGTTGAAACCGGTTTAGAGACATAGGGTTAGCTACTGATCTCAACCCTATGTGTCGAATTGGTTGAACTAAAACTGGTTTTTGAGACCGGGTTGGGTTGGATTTGAAACCGGTTTATGTTCAAAACTAGTTTTTATGTATACTAATCCCCATTTACTTGTTTTTCATCTTATTCGGTTTTGGTCCTAATCCAGTTTGTTCCGAGTCACTCTTGTCTTATCTCATGATCACTCTATATGTTTTCTGAAATTGAGAAAAGTAAGCATAAAGATTTTGGTTAAGTTGGAAATAAAATACCTCTAAATTAATAACAGATTAGCAATCCACCCAAAAAAGTTAGTTTAACCCAAATGAATTTCATAATCATCATCATCATCATCAGATATTCAAATTAACTTTGTTCCACATGAATCAATCAAAGCAGTAAGCTTGAACTTGATCCAGATTCCACAACATGAGCCAAGAAACACCTCAAAACCCCTCTAATCTCATCCTGGTAACCATATCTCTGATCTCCATTAACAAACACCCGAATCTCGCATCCAACTTCAATCCAACTGCACCCGGGAACCCGTTTCATCTTCCTCTCCTTCATCTCCTCCCTCACACTCAAAGCACTCACCCACCTCCCTCCAGCCGAATGAGAATTCGACACCATCACATAAGAAGACACATCGCTCGGGTTCAAATCCAAAATCTTTTTAGCCGCAAACTCACCCAACTCGTTATTCATATGAATCTGACAACCTCCAAGCAAAGCCTTCCAGAACCCAATCCCGGGATCAAATGGCAAATCTTGAATAAACCTTTTAGCTTCCAAGAACCGCCCTGACCGAGCCAGCAAATCAACCATGCAGGCATAATGTGCTGGCTCGAGCAAACCGGGGTTCTTGAGCCTAGCCTCATTAAAGTATGCATAACCATCATCCACAAGACCCATATGGTTAAAAGCAAATAATAACCCAAGAAGAGTTACCGAGTTCGGTTTCACCCCTTTTTCTTGCATATCGCGGTAAAACTCAATAGCTTCTTTACTCCTTCCATTTTGCGCGTACCCGTTGATCATAGCATTCCAAGAAACAATATTCTTATCAGCAAGTTTGTTAAAAACCTGTAAACTGTCCTCCATGCTGCCACATTTTGAGTAAAAGGTTATCAACGAATTACCAACGAATACACCGATATTAACCAAAGTTTTGATAGCTGATGCGTGTAAACTTTTTCCCATTTTAATGGCTGCTATGTTCCCAGCTGAAGAAAACACACAAGGGAAAGTGTTTTGTGTAGGTACGAGGTTTTCTCTCAACATCTCGACGAAAAGATTCACAGCTTCCTCGTTATGGCCCGTCTGGCTGTATCCTCCAATCATCGCGTTCCAAGTCACCACATTTTTCTCAGGCATTGTTCTAAAGATTTTCATAGCATCATTAGATCTCTTGTTTTTAACGTACCCGCATATTAAAGATGTGTAAGAAACCACATTCGGGTTACGGGTATCTTCAAACACCATTTGGGCTTCTTCAATTGTGTTTCTTTTGGCATAAAGATCTAAAACAGCACTACCTACAAAAACGTTCGAGTTGAAGCTCGTCTTGATCGCGAAACCATGGAGTTGTTTCCCTAAATTAAGGTTCTCGAGAGCTGTGGAAGCGTGGATTAAAGATGCTAATGTGTATTCAGTGGGTTTGATTTCCATCTCAAGCATCCTGGAGAAGATGTAGAATGATTCTACGTATCGATTTTGTCGGGTTAATTGGCAGATCAAAGCAGTGACTGATACCACATCCCATTGAGGCATTTCATCGAACAGTTTACATGCATCCCAAAACAAACGTTTTTTAGATGCCTGAAACTACTGATTTGGTTGCATTTTGATCAGATTTCTGGGTGGTAATCGGATCTGTATTAACAAGATTTTGAAGTTTTCTGATTGACTTGAAATATGGGAGCGAGAAAAATTGTTTACATGCTACTACAGTTCTCATGAAGAGCTGAAAACAAGGGGTTATTTGGTAAAGAAAAAAAAGACTAAATTTGAGAAGAACAATTTTACATTACAGTCCTTCAACTATTTTGGCTATATAAAGGTATCCCTTTAGATGTGAAATGTGAAACTTAGTAACTTACACCCATAAATCAAAAGCTGTTAATATTTTTAGTTTTATTCATCCTACAATTATTTAAACACGTTTAAAGAAAATGTATTTTTTAGTTTTTTCAAAAATAGTTAATTTTTCAAAACGTTTAAAGAAAATGTATTTTTTACTTTTTTCAAAAATATTTATTATAATTTTAAAAAAAATGTAAATTGCAATTAACATTTTTTTCCTTACTTTGTGTAGGTACCCAAGAAATGGCTACTCATGTAAAGTTCGTAATTTTTTTTTGTAAACGTTCAAACAAAAGGCTGTTTTTAGTTTTTTTAGATAATTATTCTAATTTTTTAAACCGTTTTGTTATATTCTTTACTAGAAATTATTTTTAAAAAATAATGATACGTCCAGAGGTGAAATATGACAAAATTTAATAATAAAAATTCAAAAAGAGGTGCAACAAGTAGAAAGAGGGGTGCAAATAGCCTACCATATTCTGAATCGAAACATATAGTACAATGTGATTATGCAAACCAATAGAACATCTTAGAGTTCCTTTAATTCATAAACAAAACTGACATATTTATTAGACCCATGATAACATTGAAACAGGATCAAAATCCATTGCTAGATTAAGCCATTTATCTGATTATGAGGATCAGAAACTCCATCCGAAGCTTTGATGGTGATAATCTTGTCATTACAATTTTCTTCCAATTCTTTATCTTGTTTTTCTTGAATATCAACATCTTGATCTTTGCTTTTACCCCAAACAACAAGATAAAGCCCTACCACTATCACAATGGCTCCAAGAACCCTGTCAAAATAGACATTATCAAACCATTTATTATTGTTTTATAAAACTAATACATAGTTGATCCAAGAACTAACAAATTCAGTTTTTTTTTTCCTTTTTTTTTTGGAATTGTGAAACTTCCTAGTTATAATCGACAGAGAAGAGAATCTTATGATGATCATTCCAAGTTTCTAACTAAGAAGTTCTGGTTTCGTCACTGTTTCTGCTTCGATTCTAAGTCAATAACCAAAATGAGATAGAAAAAGAAATACCTTCCAAGGTACATTTGCTCAGCTAGAATAATTGATCCCATCACTGCTACAATTACCATGCTCAATGGACTAAATGCAGTCACAAAAACAGGACCTCTTGTTTTCATTATTATTCCCTGAATGTAAAATGCTAGACCCGAACATACTACACCCTGCACACACAACATATAATAGCGAACTTTAAAAACAGGCCAGGTCGGGTTGACCTACAAACACTTTTTGCTTTTTTAATTTTGTAAAATAGCTCAACAAGCTTGTATTTTTGAGAAAATAGCGATCTAAATCTTTGAATAAAATGGTAAAAACGACATTAGACATGAACTTTGGGTAGCTCAACCTATAATTTGACGTATTCTTCTTTAGGATAAGTTTTTTGATTTCACATGTTTAAGATAAAAGCAACTCCGTTTAAAAGTAAATGAGTAAAAATTGTATCTACTTACGGTATAGATAACTGCTACTAGTGATGTATTCCACTTTATAGCCCAAACCGCACTATTTCCTCTCTCCATTATCAATGCTAGTATAGCTCCCTCAATTGTTCCCAACAAACATATCCAAGCGGCTAGAGACAGCTCCGCAGGATAAGACTTTAGCGTGATTGCCTATAAGTACACGTAACCATTAGAGACAAAAATACAAAAACAAAAAAGTCATCTAGTCATTAGAGGTGTGACTAGTTACACGTTAGGTAAGTGGTCAAAATCGGTCGGATTAAGCTGAGTTCATTTTTAATACGGATGAAGCCATGGCGTTGACCACTTTCGTTCCATTTTATTAATATTTTTTATAGTTTTAATCAACTTTGAGAAAAACATTTTCTTACATCTAATAATTTGGATGGTGTCCGGGCTCACCTGTATATTACCGTAGACCCAAATAATTACGCCCATGACCCGGGTTAGTTGTGTCTCGGGTTTGTGTTTCATCATGAATACTTGCTCTAACTATTTATTAGTATAAAGTATAAAATCATCGATCTTTTCTAAACTCTACTGTTTAAGTGAGATTTTGTTGATTATATTTGTTTTATTAGTATAAAAAGTGTAGGGATATATATATTCTCACTTGTAGGACCATAAAACCTGACCAACTGAAGCATCCAACCGTGATCATAATAGCTCCCTTTAGAGAATGACGAAGATCTACTCCACTGCTTGCGACCTCATGATAACTTCTTCCTTTTGTCCAAAATAGCTCTATAATCGGCCCTTTCATTAGTGTCATCACCATAGCTCCCGCAATCGTTGTTACCGTCCCGACCACCTTCGCTTGGCTACGTATTCCCTTTATGTTTAGCTTCTCAAGCCTGAAAGATCGAGAACGAAAACATAAGTTTTTATCGATTTACGTGCACATATATTGTGTATTTTGCGATAAAACTAGAAGAAACAAGATTAAGTCAAGGTTGTATAAAACACTTGTACGGTTCACTGGGGTTAAGGGGTTAATCGGTAATTAATCGGCCTTGAAAAGATTAACCAGTGATTGATCGGTAATCGGTTATAGGCCGCTAAGCGATTAGTCGGTAATTAATCGAAGACTTGACGGGATTTTTACAACCATGAGACTAACGGGTCAGGTAACACGTATTTTGTGTTGAAATAAAAAATAAAAAAATAGAGCATAACTTTTAATGATTTTTTATTTTAACAAGAAACCTTATCTTTGCTAAATTTAGTATTAAATTGTTGCTATCCAAGTGGTTGATGCCATATGTGAAAATTAGTGCTCGTGTGGCAAATATAATATATATTCCTTTAAACACACTTTTTCTATAACTAGATGTTTCTGTTTCTTTTAAATGTTAATTAAAAAATCAAATAAAAGAATGAAATATATTATATTAGTCTTGGTTACGGTTTTAGTGTTAATCTTTTCAAATTGGCTTAGAAATAGTAGGTAATAATAAAGAAAAATTTATAATAACCAAGCTTTAAAAATTAAAAATGTTCATTTCAAGTCAAATTGAAAAAATAATCACTAAATAGTACTCGTATGCATAATGCATTATGCATATATGTTTCATTTGAATCGTTTAATTTTTAAAAATTTATAATTTAGAAACAAATTACATAAGAATGTAACACCAAGTGACTTTAGAGTAATAAAAAATCTAACCATCTTTAATGAAAAACTTAAATAGTACTATTTTTATAAAGTTATATTATAAAATATGACCAGGTTTAATTGTGTATGTTGGTTACTATTTTGAGCCCCGTTTATGTTGAAAAAAAATAAGAAAATAAATGTACAAAGAGTTATTTTATGCTTTTTGCATTTTAACCTGACTTATTTAAGATAACATATAACCCAAATCGACTCATTTATAAACTAAAATCGACACATATGTCAAAATGACACCTTCATTCATGCATGGTTGGGAAAGTTAATAACTTTTCACCTTAAAATGCATGCCATAACAAAAGTTATAGCAGGAAGAATATTGCACATTGCAGCTGTAAAGGTTGCTGTTGTGGCTTTCATCCCCATAAAAAAGAGGTTTTGATCGATAACCGGCCTGCAAAGATCGATAAACAAAAAGCTCGTTATATATTCGAACATAAAATCATACAAAAACGCGTTCATTTATGATTTCAAAACTCACTCCAGTAGCGCTAGAAACATAATCTTGATGAAAACTGAGCGTGTCATCTTTGGCCTTATTTTCCTGTCGAAAACTAAGGCGAAAGGAGCCATGACAACGGTTGCAACCGCATGGCGATAAACAACAAACACATAGTTGCTTATTCCTTCATTCAAAGCTGCTTTAGAAAGTATGTCCATTCCTGCAAATCCAAATTGTATGAAAATAACAGCAAAAAATGGCTTCCCCTTGTGAAAGAATTCACTCATGCCCTCAAATTTACTCATCTTATGATAAAATGTGTTTGAAGGCTATTAGGCTAATGTTTTTTGGTTGTCTAGAAATCACTTGCCTCTTGTGTTTTTATACATCAAATTAATGGAGCTTTTGAAACAAACACTATTGCTGCCACTTTATTATCCAAACACCTTTTTTGATTGCTTGATGAAATTTGTAATGTTCTTTTGGTTGTATTTTAGGTTCAAAATAATGGTTAAAGTAAATGAAAAAGACAACTCTTGGTTTGAGATGAGTTATTTTTGTACTTAAAGCAATTTTTCTCGTATTGTTTGATGGAACAACATGTTTTAGGTTTGTGTTTAATCGCTTATCGGTATCCTACTAGGACCGACAAATTCTGACACGAAACGACACGGGGTTAATTAAACAAGTTTGGGTTAAACATGTCTTGTGTTATAAAAAGGTCGAGACATATATATATATGACACGATTAAAATTGTGTCTAAATGATTAAATAGGTCAGGTCATATCATGTTATAACTGAACATGTTATATTTAATTGCAATAGATATGTCATGTAGGTGCAGCATGTTTATTAAAAAGTTCGTGTTTGGTTATTGACACGTTAGGTTAAATAGGTCTTGTTCGTGTTTAATGCTAGTATTGATCAAATTGTGTTGTGTCTGATATGTTTAACATGTTTAGACATGTTTTGTGAGCCCTATATACTACGAAACAACAGGTAGTATACTGTCATTTTAGTATGATATTCATAAAATGTATATACTTTGTAACAGTTTAATTAGGTGCAAATGGATGCATGATTGGATATTTTAGGAGAGTTACGGTGAACTGGAGCCTGGAAGCATGATTAAATGGTTTTTGGGATACGTTGACCCAAGATATTTTATATTAGGAGTCGGTCAGACATTTTTGGTGCTTGAATGTCTCTTAACTAAACCGGAAAATGCATAACACACATTTTAAAAAACGTAACAAAACAATTTAAGAATTAGAATTCAAATATAGATTGGTAAAGGAGAAGTTTCCTTTATAAGAAAGAAAAGAAGATATATAATTTTGCAACCTTAGGATTCGAACACGAGTGTACCAAAGGAGGTGCACCACATTAACCTTGTTTACAAGTTTTAGATAAATAAAATAACTATTAAATATAAAGTAAGCCAGAAAAAGGATAAAATGTCAAACCAGTAGGAGAGGAACCTTCGTTGATTTCCTAAATGTTATATATAGAACTAGTTAGTAACTCGTGTATTACACGGGTTGAATTTACGTTCACAATATTATGTAATTATAAAAAAAACAACAATTAAGAGATTTGAAAATATAAATGGCGAGATACATTATAAACCATTAATTAATAATCTAATACATTAAAAAAAATTATTATGTTTGAAAGATGTTGATTAATTTCCCTAAAAAGACTCAAATTATTAGGTAAATTTATCAAATATACATTAAATTTATCAATTTTTATGAATTTAGTTTGGACAAAATTGGTAGTTTTTCTTAATTGGGGTAATTTACTAAATTAATAGTTGAATATAGTTTTGACATGTGATAATGGTGACGTGGACATCGTAGAAATGAGACATTTGGCAACAATTTTATTCCTTTATTAGAATTAAAAAGATTTATATTAACTATTTCTTAATTATAATTAATTATTTATGATGTGAGTAGTGGACAAAACCCCGAGAAAGACCTTTGTTTTGAACTTGAACGTGTTTTGTCATAAACGTAACCGAGAGATTAAGTGCTAAACAAACTATTATTTAATAATAGTTTAATGTTTAACCAAGAAAGCAGATATCTGTATGTATTATCATTGATCCACTTTCATGTCCACTAAACTAAAACTAATTTAACTAACATAATATAATATTATGATTACTTTTCTTCAAGTATCCTATTAAAATGTATATAACTCTTATGGTGTATACAAATTACGGACATGGTCTTTTATGTTTATAGATAACTAAGAATACATGTTCTTTAAGAACATTACACTCGTAGTCTTTTTTTTCTTTATATCGATTTACATTGTATTTACATTTATTGTCTTTTTTTAGAAAGAAAAAAAAAGAACTATGACTCATTTAAATAAATAAAGAATTATGAGTGTAATTTTATAACTTAAATGACACGTTTCATAACTACCTATAAACATAGATAACAATTCTATAATTTAGTTAATATTATATATATTACAAAACTATAGATGACCAAACATAGAAAAAAAATAAAGAAAAAGGTCAAACAGGTTGGAGTCAATTAATCAAAGTCTAATTACCTATATAAACAAATTTGATCTTCTTAGGAACAATAATTATTCAACTAACATGACACAACACCATTTTGTTACGTGGTAATCACATGATGTTATCACGTGGCAGACAAAAAAAAATTTTCTTACCTAAAAGCAACAAAATTAACATAAAATTTGATAGTTTAATTATATATATAGTTGTGTGAGTTTAGCAAATGAATTGGTATTGAGTTACTAGTGTAATAGGTACACTCGTGTGACATATATTTTCAAAAATCTTTTTATTTCTGTTCTCTTTACGTGACGTTATCGCAAAGTAACTGTTTTTGTGTGCCGAGTTATCCCCATGGCAGATGCATGGGTGCAAAATATGGTTTTCATACATAATACGTCACTACTAAAAATTTGAGTTTGAGTGATTATAAAGCTATTCGATAATGAGGCGTTTTTGGGCTCCATAACGCCCCATATAACGCCCCGCACCACTACGCTGGGGCGTTATGGAGCGTTATGGAGCCCAAAAACGCGATGGGCGTCAGGGGCTAAAACGCCGGAGAAGGGTGATAAAAGTAATGATTGTGGGGCGTCATAGAGGCCTTATCCACTACACTTAGCCTAAAAGCACCGACTAACAAAGTCGTCAGTGACAAAAAAAAGTAAATAATTATTAGTGGATTGGCCGTAGCTCTTGCTTCTATCGGATCTGAAGTTGGTCACGAGGAAATAATTAAGATCAGATTTATAAAGCCGTCTTAAATCATTTTATTCAGAAAAATATACTGTTAATCATAACGATCTTAATTATTATATTATGATAATAAAATTTTATGGATGAATAGTTGACTTGCTAGTTTTTTGATAACTTTGGCCACGTGATTTTAGTGCTTTGACGCATTCTACCAGCTAGGTTAAAGAAACAAGAAAAAAGTAAATATAATGATTTTTAACGATGGTAATCGCCGATGAGTTATCGACCGCATACGTTCTCGAAGAGGATTCTGTCCCATGCTTTTCGGTCATTATCGATGAGTCCAAATTTACTATAGATATGCTGATGTTAAGGTATCATTAATCATTTTTTTATACAAGAAACTTATCATGAATCCATTTATTTCTACAGCTTCCTTTATTATTACTGGATTGGCTGTAGGTCTTGCTTCTATCGGACCTGAAGTTGGTCAAGATACTGCTACGAGGAAATAATTAAGATCAAATTTATAAAGCCTCTTAAATCATTTCATTCAAATAATATATTGTTAATCATAACGACCTTAATTATTAGACAAGAAAAGTAAATAAAAAAGCTCTTGCTACACACCGGCCTACATTTCATCGTGGGCCGTTTTGACCCGTACCCACCGCCCGACCCACCTACAAACAAAAAAACACACATTATTGGCCCTTGCAATAGTCGAAAGGCTATAATCGGCCCCATTTCATGATATACGACCAATTGTGCTCTCCTGATAGGCAACCCACCATTAGAACCATCTTTTGAATCCAAAACTACTTTTGTTCCTCTAATTGATTGATCATTCTGTTTTCTAATATATCTTAACACCCCTAAAACCAACAAATTCATATCGCGTCACAAAAACAGATCGACAGACCGTAATTGTTGTATACTCGACACACTCACATTGCGTGTATAATCGTCGTTGCATCCAACGAGCAGTACAAGTACAGACAATGTTTAAAAAAGCGATTTTGAAGTTGAACCGGAAATGTTTCTGGGGCCGGTCGGATAGGTTAGACCGGCCGGTTCAACCGGTTAGGGATTTTAATATATATTTTTATTAAAATGTTAATAAACTTTTACACTTCAACAAAAATAGTTAAAATACAAATACAATTTTTTTCACTAAAAAATAATACCAAATAGGTATTCCACAAGAAAATATAAATTTTAAAGTTCACAAATAATAAAAAATAAAAATAAAGTATACACATATAATAAAAATAATTCAAAAAAAATTAAAATAAGAAAACCGGTTGAACCGAAAAAAACCGGTCAAAACCGGCCGGTTCGAATCTCATAAAAAACCATGAAAAAACGGACATAAAAAACCGGAGATCCCAAAAAATCGGGTCAAACCGTTCAACTGGTCAGTTCAAACGTATTTTTAAAACACTTAGTAAAGATGAGATGAATGATATGATATAAGTGTTGTTTATATTGAATTTTGTCCACTTTTTTAGATAATACAAAGCGATTAGTTGAGTAGGAAAGCACTGAGTTAGAACTTTGAGTCAAAAGCAACTCACACTTACTTTAAAGCTAGCCATTATGGAAAAATATGGTATGTCCACAAATGATGTATAGATATGTCTTTCCCCATTGATGTTTTTTTAGGTGGAAAATCTGTCTAACAATTTACCGGGTATGTCGGGGGCTTTTGGCTTTCAGTAATTACACTAGGGCGCGCAGGGGCGAATTATACATTGTACTCGCAATGACCGAGATTACTGCGGATTTTTCGGCCATATGTATCGATTATACGTGTTTTACAAGATTTTTTTATATATATTGTGTCGGTCAACACTAAATTTTTTTATATATATTGATTCGGTCACCACAATTTTTTTAATGTATAAGGTATTTAGTCGGTTCCTATTCTAAAATCATATATAAACATTATGTAATTTACTAAAAAGAAAATCAAGAAATTGAGCAGGAGAGGATTCAGTTACGACTTACGATATCAGTTGAAAGTTTTAAAGCTTGAAATGACACAGAATACCAAGCTACGTCAGGTTCGATTAATCCTGACACTTCCAGTTTCAACTGCAACAACAGAGAGGAGTTTTTCAGCGACAAAAATTTTAAAAAAAATCGCCTTCGGAATAAGATGTCAGACGAGTATCTCGCAGATAGCTTGGTGATTTACGTGAAGAAAGAAATTGCTGACAAGTTTGACTGAGAGGGCATAATTGATGAATTTAAATCTCATAAAGGGTGTCGAGCTCAGCTATAATTCTTTTTTAAGGTACTCATCATTTACATTTTTTATTGTTTGAACCGACTCGACCCAGATTTCATATTTTTAGTTTTTATTGATTGACCGACCCATATTCGTTATTTTTTATATTTTTTGTTTGACCCGACCCGAACCGGACTGCCGATCCGAACATAGACTCCACAACATAGCAACAGAACAAAAAATTGGGTCACGTAACTTTCGGTCATCCAAGAAAAAAAAGTCAAGCCCCGCCACTGAGAGCGCGGACTTTAAGAAAACTAACTAATAAACGAGTACGTAAGAATATGATTTGTAACAACATACCAAATCGTTGTAACTGTTTGTGAAGGCAATGTCAGTAGTTAGCAGTTACTTTTACTTTATCAGTAACCTATCAGTAACAACTTGACTCATAATTTGTAGTAACATGGTTACTACAAAAGAACAAGGGGCTGTTTGGTTTCTCACCATTTGACCGAATAAGAGGCTCTTCCTCCTCTTAATGGTTCAGCTACTTCCGAAAAGCTAAATGGTTAAGTGTTTGAAATCCCCATTCAGATGTCGAGCCAAACACCACAGCTCTGACTGAATCAGAGCCTTAACCTCCGATTTGATTCCATTCAGAGACAAACAAACAGCCCCCAAGTTTATTATTGATGTGTGAAGCTGCTATCAATGGACATAGTTGCTACTAATGCTAAAGTTGATGTCGAAAAACAAAGTTAATGTCGATGAACAAAGTTGTTGTTGATGGCTAACTTTGCTACTGGAGCACAATTACTACAGATGAACATTTTTTTTTTGCCAATGAGAAAAGTTACCAACGTAGCTTTAAGTTTATATGGCAGCTTTAGGTTTCTACCGGAGCTAATTTCAAGTAATTTTCTCTTCATAAAGCAAATTCTAGCAATTACTCATCAACGGCAAATTTGTTTGCCGACGATAATTATGTTTCAGCAAGAAAGCTGATCATATGTTGCAAAATTGGTCATCGGGGGTAATATTGGTGATTAGTAGTAAGTTTGTTTATCGGTAACAACTATATACTTCGGTATCAACTACAACATTAGTAATAACTTTATACAACATTAGTAACTTTGTCCAAAGGGAGTAACCATGTTACTATTGACGTGTTAAATTGTTGACGACTTGACTATGGGTAACTGATTAATAACCGTCAAGTCACATCCTTTCACGCACAATGATACGATTCACCGTGTTGATTCCACTACTATAAATATGATCTTTGGTCAATGTTCGGTGTGTTGTTACATAACAGAATTCGCATATTGTCTTTTTTTTTTTTTTTTTTTTTTGAACTTCTCTCTCTCAGCTTTCTAAATATTCATGTGTAAATACAAAATATTTAAATAGTGTACAACAAGATTCCAAAAATCCAAATAATCACGAATTCAATACATAGCAAAGATATAAGTGTTTATGCCGTTTCCTTAACTCTTTACTTAAAAGTTGTTTGTGTATTAAACGCATGTGCATATATTAGACAAAATTAGTGGCTATCGATCCATACAAAATTCCTCACAAACAAAACAATCGTCACTTTATATATATGCTTTTTTTTCTTTCATTTTTGCATGATGTGAGACTCTACAACTAGAGTACGTACCGAATAAAAAGATGTCATCAAAATGTATACAATCTTGTAAAAGTTTTGTACCGTGAGTTGATCCACATGTTATATTCATCACTTTTTTAAAAAAAAATTCAAAAATGAGATTGCAACGTATGACGGACGTACTTATCGAAATCTTATCTTAAAATTCGTGACGGATTAAGACCGGTTAAATGTTCCCACCATTAGATGATGATGATGGCCGGTCCGAATGGTGCATGAACAGTGAATTAATCTCAATGTGTTTTTATATGACACTATAACGATGACACGCAAAAATGTGTGTCATCTTTCTTTAGATTTAAAAGTTATGATATTTTTATGACACACAATTTTACGTATCATAAAATCAATATGTGTCATTAAAGGTATATTTTTATTAATGTTATTGTGAAAGTCTAGTTACAAGCAATGTTTTAAAGCCCGCTTCAACTAGTCGGTTCGACCTGTTGAACCGGTGATCGGAGGCTAAGCCCAGATCCGAGCTAATTTTTGATCCGGTGGTTTTTACGGTTTAACCGGCCGAAACCCAGTCCGGACCGTTAATTGGACTGGTTTTTAAAACTTAAGTCAACACCCATGCTAAATAATTAAGAACTTGATGCATACAAAACTCAAATGTAGTTTGTTATGGATAATTGTAATTTTTGTTTAGGACTCTATTGAAGCTTTTTTTTAAATATATTTATCATGTTTGACAGTTTATAAAGTGTATATTATAAACTTACAAGTTTGAATAGTTAATTCGGTTCGACCTTCCAGGTCAATCGGTTAATCTTTTTTTTTATACAAGTCTGATCCGGTTTAAAACTATGATTTTAAAACATTGGTTACAAGAATATCATCACGATGTGAAATAGAACTCGATAATTACAGCAACATGAAAACCTAATATTCGATATTTAATTATTTACGCAATAATCACACATCTTTTCATTTTAAAGGCAACAATAATCACATATCATTTTAAATACAAAAGTTACAAAACTAGTGGGTTGCGTGCCCATGCAAAATCCCTCGAAAACAAGCATCACTTTTGACCCTCTTTTCATTCTAGCATCGTGTGATCATTTCTAGGATAGATTATTTTATAATATTAAAACTATAGTAATTTAATTCTACATTAAATCTATATCTTTATATATTATATAAACCCCTTGGTTATTTAGATGACGGAAATCACTTATTTAACAACTAAATATTCAAAGTAAATTGATATCCAAGAAATCTCGTGATTAAAGAAAAATAACTCAAAACCGTTATTGATGGACTTTTAAAACAATAGTAACCATAATCAAGATCATTATTTATAGACCTAAATAAACTTGGAGATCAAGACATCTTATTAGGATTTAACATAAAAGTCACAGCCACCCTAACCGACTTGTTAATGACGGATTTAACCCATATCCGACTTGAGCTTGGGCCGGCCCAACTAACAACTTGCAATTGGGCTTGTGAATTACGCGTGGGCCAACAAATATATACCAAATACAATTTTAAGTGGCGAATGTCATCCAAATTTATACAATTTTGTAAAAGTTCTATACTACAAATTAATTGACATGTTATTTTCATCACATGTTCTTTTCTTTCAAAATGAGATTTGAATGTTGTAACTTTTAACATAAAGATAATGAGTGTGCCAAGTCACCTAAATAATACTTTTATAGAACGACATACTAACATATATACATATAAAATTCTACTTCTAATCTATAATTTTTATCCATTATTGAACCGTCGAGCTCATAAAAAAGAGGGACACCACCTTAAAACCATTTTGATACAATTAAGCTATCTTGATTAAATCATCAAAATAATTTAAAGGCCATATGCTAGCTAGTTCATTCAAATTTTAAAACAATACAACATGACTTAACATAAAGTTAAATAAGTTAGAGTTTGATGTAAACGGGTTCAGGGCAAAAAATCGTCTACATGTTAATGACATGCATGATTCAAAGCGTGTTTAAACGGGACATTTTCTTGTTTTAGGTAGTTTACGATTGCATAAGTGATTTCTATGGACTTCCTCAATTGTTTAATTGTTTTTATAGGTGATCCAAACGTTATAGTAGCGGATATGGTTGTTATATCTAGGTAAAATATATACGTTGTGTAAATTTTAGTCCAGTGGTAGTACTTTGTCAATAATAGGCAATTCTTTGTTCTTTTTTAATGTAGTATTATAGCAATACACTATTCGCATTGTCTCTAGGGGATTTTTTTTTCCAAACACAACGAATTTAGCATATAATTGGTATGGTTGTGAAACATAACTTTAACTTTAGGTAATATGCTTCATATTTTAAGCATTTACCTTTTAAATTTAACATCATTATCTAATTTTTTCTAGTTTTGTTTTCTTTGCGAATAGTAGCATTATAGCAATGTAACATTCAACTTCATATTAATATTAAAAAATGATAAGAATGAGTCATGAATTGATGAACATAATACACATACGTAACTTCTTGGTTCCAAATCAAAAACTCAATAAATAAAAAATGTCAAATTACTGATTCAGTTTACACGATCGGTTCCAAATTTAAAACCAAATAAATGTCAAACCGGCCAACTTGCTTCGGATTGAACGATTAAGTCGGTCACTTAGTTCTTGCCCTAGTGGTAAGAGGCTTATGCTTCTTTAGGGAGGTCTCAGGTTCAAATCTGGAATAGAACATTTACTTTTAAATTAAAGTAATTTACTAGTAGTATAGTTTGTCGTTAATAAAAAGTAGGTTTAATGGTTTATTAACACCCCTGCCATTTCAATTCCTCGCTCGAAAATTGTGTCAAAATTAATCATTCCTAAAACAATTACAAATTACCAACCGTGCATCAAGCAGAAAACTTTCCCCTTCAAACTTTGACACTTTTACACTATTTCAAAACATATTGATGACTTTATATCTTTTCATCTCACAATTATTGACAATAACCTTGACCATCTTTTCCCATTTTCATTTTCTTTCCTTGCTTTTCCAAAAAGATTAACCAAGTCAAGATTCCGTTTCTTTAGAAAGTCTACATGATATCACGATGATCAGAAGCGACAAAATGACGACTATATGTTCAATCGCTTTTCTCATAATGCTAACAACTTTGCAATAACAGGCAAAATAATTTTAGAAAAAAACTTTGCAATAACTCGTGTCTTTTATCCACAGCATGCAGATTTCTGGCCGGCCTGTGAACCGCCTGCTGTTTTGTCTGGTTGGTTAATCTTGATTGTCTGAGGCTGTGATTGGAAACATCAAAAGGGTAAAAACAGAATAAACTAGAGGTGGGAAAAAGGGTAACTTTTTGTTCATCATATAAAAACATGTGTACTCAATTAAGACATTAGTTATGCTTACAAAAGCAAAATAATAACAATAACAGTCTAGATTTTGTAATAATGATTAAGGAGGTAAGGTGCATTAAAAGTAAGTTAGGGGGATTTCAAATGGTTTTAGCTAATTGAACTCATTCCCTTATAGGTATATATTTTACTTGAAACAACTCAAATGCACTCTTCCATAAGCAAATGGGTAGAAATTACCAACCAAGTGATTTGGGGATAGGATAAAATGTTGGACTCTTGACAAAGAATCAGAATCCTTCATTCAATCAAATAAGACCCCCCCCCCCCCCCCCCCCCCCCACACACACAAAAAAAAAAAAAAAAAAGAACAACCCAGCCACAAAAATTTATGGATTCCTCTTGCAGTTTTTGATATGGATCTCATTATTTTAAATGGCTAGTACAAATGTGAAGAAAATTGTGTGTAGGCCTACCTCAGCCTTTGAGTTGGTTTCGGCAAGTCTGTGTTTTATATCCTTAGCTATAGAGAAGAAGACCTCCTCCACATTCATATTAGATTTTGCACTCTGTTTGAATGATAATGTAAGTAACAATTCAGGCATTTACATATGATGTTTAACTAGCCATAGAAATTTGACTTACAGTTTCAAAGAATTTGATTCCATACTCATCTGCAAGTGCCTGACCTTTTGAGG
The DNA here is from genome assembly GCA_039602395.1 of Deinandra increscens subsp. villosa. Classification (NCBI taxonomy): domain Eukaryota; kingdom Viridiplantae; phylum Streptophyta; class Magnoliopsida; order Asterales; family Asteraceae; genus Deinandra; species Deinandra increscens. The sequence goes on from JBCNJP010000003.1 coordinate 3,697,932, forward strand.
TAGGAACAACCTAGACAGGATGATTTTAGCAGGTCAGCATAAATGTTGATAATAAAGCCATGCATAAGAAATAGCTATATGCATAAATGATAGATACGGCAAGACGAGTGATATTCAATAAGTACGCGTCCATAATTAGAAAATCAAGAGAGAGAGCATACTCTTTTGCTTTCATCCATGTCAGCCTTGTTCCCAACCAATATCTTGTTGACATTATGAGATGTATGTTGTTCTATGTTACGAATCCAATTCCTGATGTCTACACATATAAATCATAGTATTAAGATCAGTTATACGAGGAACGATCTAGAACACATACCTACAAATCAATTAGTCACCATTGATCATAATGGAGAGTATGGTCCAAAAAAGTTTCCTACTAGATTTAAATATTAGGCCCCGTTTGTTTTTTTTTTAAGAAATTTATGTCTGAATCAGAATATCACTTCTGAATGTTAAGAGGTGGTTTCAATGTCTGAAAACTGAATCAATAAGAGGTGGAGGTCGAAGGCAGATAACTAGTCGCCGGAGAATGAACGGCTCTTTTTTAGAGTTAAGGGGTTCTAAGATGTTCTAAAAGGTCTTGATAGTTAAAACGCTATTAAGATGCAGAACCTTTTAATAACTGGAAAAAAAACAAACGGCTCTATCAAATGTAACCTCTATTTAGAGTTTTTTAAAAGACATACAGGGCCTTACTGTTGGCCAAAGAAGGAAAAAAGAAAATGGAAAGTAACCAATTAAAGATATGAGATATGAGGAATTACTGTTGAAGGATGATTCATCAGTTACATCATATACCAGCAGAATACCCATGGCTCCACGGTAATATGCTGCAGAACACTAAAAATTAGTTACCAAATAACTATATGGAAAAATAAAATATAAAACTGGAGGCCTTAATAATTATGTAGAAAACTTTCAGGGATTATATGGACAGGATTCACTTTCTCACAAAGATAATATACCAATCCATCCCCTCATTTTCATAAATCGGTTACTGATAATATTCCTTTTCTTTTATTAAATACTTACCAGTTGTGATTGTTCTGAATCGTTCCTGACCCGCAGTGTCCCAGACTTGCAGTCTGATTCGTTTTCCATCAAGCTCAATGGTCCTTAACTTAAAATCAATACTATATAAGTGAAAACCAGAGTATTATCAGTATTCCCTTAAGACAATATATAATCTAATTTCTTTGAAAGTTAGAAGATATTAAAAATGCGAACATACGAACCCTATGGTTGTAATAAAACTCGTGGTGAAGGAACCGACTGCGAAACGTAAAAGAAGACAACTCTTACCAACACCTGCAGTAGTGAACAAAACATACTTGTAAATTTCTGACTGATATAATAGTATAATACTATATCTAGATTTTCAATGTAAGTTGGACCTTGGTTTAGAATCTGAAAGAGGATATAAGAAACACTATGATATTTGAGCCGAAAAACGTAACAACAACAATGTTAGGGGAGGCAACCGGGTCTCTATGGACTGCAAATCACACTCACAACACGCTATCACGCACACACTTAGAAGTCACGAGAGAAAACACAGATGAACACGGAGACACACGATATAGAGTGGTTCGGTCTAAACTGACCTACGTCCACTTTGCAACTAGTGATTTATTTCTTTGTGCTCAAGTGATAGAGGTTACAAGACACATATATATAGAGAGGGAACTAGGGTTTCTATGGGCTGGGCCCAAGCCCATTAACAAGCCCATTGACTAATAAGCCCAATGGCAATAAGCCACCACACCCAACAAACAACTACCGTATCTAGTTTGTCCCACATGTGGTATGTTAGGGTCTAGGGAAGGTAGGATGAAGACAAAATCTTACCTTTAACCCTACGAAAAGAGAGGCGGATTCTAGAGAGCAGAAAAATGTAATCTAAATGGTAAACAGAAAAATGCATGATATGATCCTCTATCTTACCAGAACTATGGAACAAAGAATTTGTACACTTCCATTTTTAGATTACAACTATTTATGAAGTGTTCACTATTATTTATGTTACATCATGCTTTTAAGTTAGAATAACAAAACAAAACCATATAATAAATAGTTTGCATTAGGGGTGGGGTGTACACGAGCTGAACCGAGCTCGAGCTCGAATCATTTAAATTTAAAAGAGCTTGAGCACGATTTGAGCTTTATTTCTGAAGCTAGAGCTCGGCTCATGAAGAATTATTTAAGTTCGACCTCCGCTCGGGCTCGACTCGTATATCATTAATTTTTATTTATTAGTATATTATTATAATTAAATTTATATATATT